>FR990087.1:10000000-10600000 GCA_905404285.2 Erannis defoliaria
TCAGATTCAATCTGCTTCTCAACCCATCGACAAGCTTGACCAATGTCCCGAAGTCCAGTTCATGACTACTATTCTTGGAAGACCTTTCTCTCAAAGCTGACAGGAACTGCGAGAAGTCCACATTACTCTGGTTTTCTTTCCCGACTTCCGTCTCTAGCAACATTTCTTCGAACAAGTTAGTCAACGTCCTCGTAATGTTTCCAGGGTTGTCTTCGATCATTTTTGCTTGGACCTCATCTCAGAAGAACTTCTTTTGCGGGAAAGACAAATTGATCTGTAAAAAAAGTAACGAAATGTGAGAAAAATGTTTTGTTACAACAGGGATCAGTTTCGAACTTTTGTCCCTTGTGGACTTGGAAGTTACTTTGGTAAGTCTGCAAACAGGACCAGTGACGTGGTTTTAGATAATTTTTTATAATTCCCGTGTGTGTTTGTGTGTGTACTTTTTCTCTATAGAAATCTGTGGTAACAGTAGATTAAAATCGGACCTAGGTATGTCCTAAAACTGCATCCAGAACCACCGGAGGACGGGCAGCAGCGTCCTCTTGGTTGGTGGTAACACTCTGCGATCCCCAAGTCGCCTGCCAAGCGTGGTGATTATGGCAGCCCCTCCCTATTAAGGGGGAGGCGTTCGTCAAGTAGTGGACGTCTTATGGCTGGCAAATACGAGTATAAGAAAATTCATGGTTGAATTATTGATGTAACGCAACGCAACCGTCTGTAAATGACGCATTAGAAAAACCGTTTAATTTTGTAACCACAGCAATCGCATAGCGCACCTCAAAAAAATCGTCTAGAGAATCTTCCTGTTATGCAAAATCAGGAAAAGTTTACGAATATTTAGATAGATGTTGCTAACTTTTCCCCTTAGATCAAATATTATACTATAGATACAGTCTCTATGAAAATCAAACCCCAAAAGTGCCCCACGCCAATGCTTACTTATACGATATCATACCTCTCCAGCTGATATAAAAAGTCCACAAGCGAATAATGTTTCATTTTACTAATTAAACTTAACATCCTGTAATAGCGTTGTAAAATGTTTGTAGCTCGTCACACGATTGACGCGGTCACACGTGACTAAGAGCAAAAGAAGGCATATTACGCTATTTATGCCTGGTTTTGACGGTGCCGTTTTAGAGCAGCGATCGGGGATCTACTAATATTTCAACGCAGCTTTTCCCCGACGATATATGTGATGCTAGAGGCTAGATAGTTAAGGTGGTCTGCATAATTTTGGGTAATTCATTAAGCGGGCATCTGGTCAGCGATCCTCCATACAAATGTATTTCCCTATTTTTTTCCTGGACAATGCCTCTAGAGCATTTTTTTTATAAAACCTAGGTTTACAGACTACAGATACGCTCTGTCATTTCCTTTTTTTTAAGCAACTAGTTGTTAAAAATACATTTAAAAATATTCATAGAGATTTTTGGAGGGTTCCATTTATAAGAAACAAAATGTATTTTCAATCGTTTTTGACAGGGATAAGAGGGTGAAATGGGGGATGAATCTTTGTATGGAATGATCTATGTTTTTGAAGTTATAACTAAACTTATAGTGATGGAAATTGGGTTTGCCAGGATTGATCATAAGGGGTGAAAATGGGGAGGAAAAAATTGGTGAATAACCTAGTGGTGTGGAAGATATCTGGGAGCGGGTGAATTTCTTCCAAATATACGCGGCCGAAGTCGCGGGGCGACCTCTAATATATACTTATATAAAAAGGTGTGTGTCAAGTATAGTTGTCATTTAGACTAATAGCTTATGGTAAGGACACACACATGCTTATACACACGAAAGCACAAAAGTATCGTTGTTAAACCGCGGGGCGTAGCTAATACTAGATAAAGCACAATGGCTGTAACCTGCGGACTAAAATTGCTGACCACGGCCGAAACCACACCTCAGTAATTTCAATTGTAAAAGCACTCAATTACTCTGCTCAAAGAGCCGTAGGTATGCGTAGGTGTATTATAATGTTTCTAGCAAATTTGTCATAACAATATCCACGATCCACACCTACACAATAGTCCCACTTATAATAATGTTATATGGTAGATTTTAGCCTACGCGAAACGTCCATAAATTAAACTAATGCTTAATTACTATGTGGATCTCGTTGTAATTAATCTAGCATTTACCACGCATCGTACGGTAAATACAATTTAAGGAAACTAGTTTTTTAAGTATAACTATTTTTGAACCCTTCGATTCGACCAACTTTTTTTTTTATACATTCAAGTGACGACACGAGCTAGACGTTCGCCTGGAGGTAAGCGTCACGCCTGCCACTAACAGTAGCAGCGCCAGAATTGTGAACTTGCAAACACAATCTTGCGCTGCACTGCACTGCGCTCTTTATCCTGTGATATTAGATGTTAAATTTCTTCAAGCCCAGTAATTTATCTGGTAAAATATATATTTAGATCAAATGTTTTCAACAATCTACAAGTTAATTTTTTAAGAGGGAATCTACATAGTAATTTTTGGAGGGTTATATTTTATTTAGCAATCAGTTGCTGAAAAAAGGAAATGACAGAGACATGCCTACAGTAGACCTAAACTTTATAAAAAAAAATGCTCTAGAGGCATTATCCAGGAAGAAAATGGAGGAACAGATTTGTATGGAGAATATCTCACCAGATTCCCTCTTAACAACCTTCTTTTGGGCAGCGTAGACATGTTTTAACTTGTAGGTAAAATAGGGCATTCAGCAACTTCGTATATAGAATAGCAGTCGATATTCACAATTGTCGATGATTTGAATAATTTGGAGCTTGCTATCTTTAAAGATCTTTTAATAGAAAAGAAGTATGAGAAATAAATACTCCTGAAATTCTTAAAAAAGAGTTTTATAATTGTTTTCGATTTGAAATTATATCAAATCGAAAACAATCAAGCTTCATCACAACTGTAAAAAAGTAAGCCTTAAAAAAGTTACCTATTCAAAATGACATGTTTTCCTCCGAAAACAATGCGTCCCTGGAGATGCGTGACACCTGCTTTGATGAGTTAGCTGAATATGTCAGTCACCCGAAGTTTCATTTAACCGAAATATTCATATATATATCAGGGTCCAAACAAACAACAATACAAAATACTTGCGTTGTTCGAAATAAAATACCTACCACTATTAACTGTATTACTGGGAATTCGATTAAAACAAGTAGTCACAAGTTGTTGTGGCTCTGCTGCAATTTGTGTGGATTGCTGTTACACTCACTGAAGCGTAAACGTTGTTTCGAATGGACTGACAACCATTCCCTGTAACTCTACCTATACGTATATTTAAGGTTTAACTTAGACAATTAGGACGACTGTAATGAATTGCGACACCCTTACAGGGTATGTACTTAGTATAACCCTACTTTTTTACTTAAAGAGATCCTAATGTTTTGTATATGTGCATTTAATTAAATAATAAAAATATTTTTAAATAAATCACACAAAGGATGTTCATTTGAACGACGGACATATTTTAGGATATAATAGTATTCATCGTTATGAACAACTTTTACTGTGGGATCACCCCTGACAAAGTGGAAAAAAAACTGCTTTTCTTTAGAAAAATGGCATTCACTCTCTACGAAATGTATGGAACAACAGTTTTTTTTTTCTGGAGTTGTCCCATATTAAAAATTGTTAATGATGAAGAGTACTAATATTATATAGGTACTAGAATATGTCCGTCGTTCAAATGAACACCCTATAGATGAGCCCTATAGATTGATTCAATCAATAGGAGAGAGGATAAACAGAATGAATATCGTATAAGATGAATTAAATTTACACAGTAATACTTTTTGATTATTGGATGATTTAAATTATAATTATTGATAAATATAATTTCGGTTTCAGGTTGACTTTGATTAACCACGGTTTGGCCTGTTTAACCGCGGGGATAGTAGAAAAAGCTTTAGTGTTAAGTCCTCCTTTTGTACATTTATGTGTGTGTGTAATAGAGAAATACATAAATGTTCTTCCATTCAACAATATTAGCATATAAATAAATAAAAAAATAAAAAAAAGGATTTATTGCAGGCATGACCGCCCATAGATTAAAACATAGTGTAGTAGAATATAAAGTAGCACACCTGTATAGGGGGTATGTCAAAAATATTAATAATAGAAAATTAAAATAGAATGCAGCACAATGGTGCATAGCCAGTTTTTTTTTTTTGTTCTTGTCCACATCAACAGAAACCCAATGCCTGAAGATCGGACTCCTCAAATCGTCAGAGACAGCTACAAGTATTTTGTTGTCGGAACGACGCAAGCGATGCCAAAACGAAGCCACACGAGATCTTATAATCCCAAAGAAGTCGGTCATATAGTGGGGTTTTAGCTTTACTGTTTACTGTTAAGTGTAAGATAAATAATAAAATAGTTCAACTCCTTATTAAACTTTAGACAATCTGTAGAAGCTAAGCTTTGAGATATAGTACAAGAAGCTGTCTCTCTTTATCTCTTAACTATATATAACTCCAAATTCTTGATGAAAGACCCGGTTATAAGGTTATAAGTATGGGTCTTTAGAATCAATCGATTACATTTCGATGTTGCATCGAGAATGGCGAAAAGTAGGTAAGTATTTTTTTTATATGATTTCAATGATGCAAATGTATTCTTCTTGAAAAACGACTTAGGTCTGAACTTTGTAGCTGTATATAAAAATAACTATAATTTGGGAAGGAATGCTTTGGTTTAAAAAAAATTAAATTTATAACATTTGGTGTGAGAAATAGAAACCGCTAGCTCTGTAGTCGCATAGATGGTGCAGGTGTTAACGCGTAATGTTTTCTTTATGCCTTGTTTTATTGGCAAGTTAAGCTTATATTTTGTTACGCCAGATTGGAAACTGGTTTTTATGGCTTGAAATTTATAAATTATTATAGACACAAAATTAATGCCAATTTTGTACAAAATTATTCGCATTTAGTAAATTAGGTGTTTGCACTAATATAGTTGTTTACTTAGAAGGGGTTTTGACTGGAACGCGGAAACATCATGCCAGTGCATTGTATTATTTTCCAACACTTGTGTTTCTTTGTGCCGAATTAACTGCACATGCAAGTGAAAAAATGTGGCGAATATTCAAAATATATGAATTTTCGTGTTATTCTCAAAACTCCTAGATAAAACTAAAAGTTTCTAGTAAAGTGTGGCTACAACTTTACTAGGGCAAGACGGCATGTCTTGGACATGCCGTGACAAATTTTGTACGCCTGAATGTGATTTGATTAATTTAATACAATTTTACAAACTTGAAAATGCTCTTGTCCTGGCAGATTGCAAAAATTACGATGCCAATAGTGAAGAAAAAAACTTGAAAAATAAAACTAAATTTACAGGGTCATCGGAACGATAGTACTCAGCTGAACAGAGGTCAACAACTTTTCCCCTGTCCACATAAACTAGGTAGCACCGAAATTGGGCATGACCATGTGCACAAATCACACGCCATATGCTGGGTTCATACCGAGCTAACAAACGCTAACAAATGTGGTGCTGTCTCGTTTTATTACCATAAAATGAAACGAGACAGCAACACGGTCGTGGGTTCAAACCCAGGCCTGTACCAATAAGCTCTTTGGAGTTTATGTACTCATACCACTGGCTTTTCGGTGTAGGAAAACATCGTGAGGAAATCTGTATACGTTCGGAGAATAGTTTCAATGGCGTATAACCAACAACCCGCAACTGTGCCAGCGTGGTGGATGAGGCCCAATCGCTTTTCGAGTGTAGGCCTATGTCAGCAGTGCACTTTTAACAGGCTGATTATGCTATGCTGTGCTAAGAATATAATATGTATTAATAAAGAAAACCGAGTATCACACACAACAAAAACAGTGAAATTGAGAACCTCTTTATTTGAAATAGTTTTAAAAATGTTCAAGCTCATGCGCAAATTCGTTTTATAAAGAATAAGTTTTTGTAAGAATAAGTATTTTAAGAATAAGTTTCTGTAAGAATTAGACTTGTTAAGAATAAGTCTTTGTAAGAATAAGTATTTGTACGAATAGGGTATTTCCCGAATTAGGTATATTGCGAACAGGTTCTTATAAGACTATAGGTAATTTTGCTAATAGGTCCAACGTCGACTAAACCATTAAAACTCCCAAGGAAATGTGAACAAAACCCTAGCTCTCGTGACAAGATCGGGTTCCACGTGGATATTTCCGCCATATTAGCATTTTCATGAATTCCTGAACCGAAAATAACTTCATGGTAAATAAATGTAGGTATACCACTCAAAATAAAGAAGTCGAGTAGTTTCGTATCCTTTTCTTATTGATGAGATTTTGGAATTGGTTTCCAGTCTATTCTGATTTAATATTCTGCGCCAATGTTGGGTAAACAAGATTGAATCGTAAGCAGTTGGCTTGGCAAATAGAGTTTTGTACTTATCAAGGTTCAAGTACAATACGTATTGCTAAGTCTCGTCAGGAGCTTATGTACCTTTGTGCTTATTACGTTTATTGTTTGTGTATTTACGTTGTAAAGTAACTCGTGTTCAGTAGGAAAAAGTTATTGGCCGTGGAAACAAATCTGCCAGGCTCAAAAGGGAGTGGGCGGGCCACGTTAGGAATGGTTATGAATTCATCCGGACAGGACCAGGTGGGCAAAGGTCTATATAGATTGAGTGCCCCTGAACATTCAAACCCGAGGTTGCCCTCCAACACGAAGGCGCGACAAACTAGGCAAGTAAAAAAAAAAGATTGGACAGTGCAGCCGCAAGATCGAGACAACTGGAAAAAATTGGGGGACACCTTTGCCCAGCAGTGGAACACTATAGGTTAAATAAATAATATACTTAAATAAAAGACTGAATGTTACAGGCAAGTAATTTGAGAAGATATGAAATGATAATGCGCTTAAAACGAGGTAGACAAATATTCAGGGTTACGCTTATCAGTATTACTAGCCGAAAGGAAGTCATTACAACTATTCATCATTGCGAATACCTTTTAAATATTCTCAACCTTATAAATTTTTTAAACCTGACCTGGGACCTGGGTATGTCCTAAGACTGCATCCAGAACCACCGGAGGACAGCCAACAGCGTCCTCTCAGTTAAGGGTGGTAACCATTCTGCGATCCCCAAGCCGCCTGCCAAGCGTGGGGATTATGGCAACACCTCCCTTTAAGGGAGAGGCCTTCGTCCAGCAGTGGACGTCTTCCGGCTGCTGATGTGATGATGTGTTTTTTTTTAAACAATATAAGTAAGCCCTTAAGCATTTGGATTATCTCTAGACATTCATCGGTCTGGATACAATCCTTTTGTTTTTTGTTGTGTAGTAGGCTAAGCAGTCTTTATAGTGTATTTAAAAAAATAACAAGTAAGCCGTTCCATAAAAATAGCATCCGACGTGTCTTGCTTCACTTTATCCCTCCTCTAGTAAATCTTAGGAAGTTTATTGGATGAATTTTCGCACTATTGTATTGCCGAGAGAGAAAAAAAATGCGTTATAAAACGGCGCTACGTCGCTACGCCGTAGCTAGGCTACGAATATCTATCTATGTTAAATACAAAATAAGTTAATTTAATTAAGTAAAAAAAAACATTAAATATAGTCAATTAAAAATATTACAAATGTCAATATTGTCAATACAAAACCTTAAAAATAACTTAATAACTAATCAAATAACCCGCCCCTGACCGTTCCCGGTGCAAAGGTGCCCATCACACTCGCCACGTTCCCACGTTGAATGGCAATGGCCATCCTCTGCACCAGGAACGGAGCGGGAGTCACCTGTCTTAATATTGAGCCTTTGCTCTATTTCCCTGATAAGCTCCTTAGCTTCAATGTCTTACAACCCAGGGTCTCTACAGGTATCGGCACGAAGTGGTAAAGCGGCTCCATAGCGGCGTACTTTAGCTTCTTTTATTAAACGGCATCCTCTGCGGCAGCTAACGGGGAGTGGATAGTACGACTGAGGTGGCTGGCAGCAACAGTGCTGACGCAAGTGGCGTCCTCAACCAGGCACTTACGTTACAAAATAACTTTAAAAAAACAGCGTATTTAAAAGAGCACAAATGTATCTCTGGACTAAGAAACAATCGAGAACAGCCCTAGTATTGCAGGTGTCTATAAAAGTACCTTCATCTCCAGCTAGAAGACGGCTACTGCTAGGCGAAGGCCTCCCTTAAGTGGGGGTAGTATGTCATAATACCCACGCTTGGCAGAATATCTCACCACCATTTACCGAGACGACAATGCTGCCCATCCTCCGGTGGTTCTGGAGGATGTTTTAGCACACAAAGTTTTTATTTTTTAGTTTTTCGATTTCTCTAGTAACCACGCTCTCAGTTTAGTTTCTGAAGCAAGCGTCCCCCAGCGTAGATAGATGGCGTGCGTAGATGCATCCCGAATGGAACCTGGTATGCGATTGTAGATTGCAGGCCTCAAAATCTGTACACTCACGTCTCCAACTTGATGAGACTGTAGGTATATAGGGCTAGTTCTAATCAGCATCCTTTTAGGGGCATTATTCTGTACATCAATACATTTTTCCCTGTATATGACGGGGTAATTAGTTAGTCTTTCTTTATATTGTAGTGTTTATATATTGTAGTGGTAGGACTCTACTGCAGAGTCCACCTGGGGAAGTACCACACCTTTGCCAGTTATTCAACCGCCAAGCAGTATATGCAAGCATTACTGTGTTCCGGTTTGAAGGGCAATGTTATAATACTAATAATAATATCTTTATTACTTAAAGTTTCACAAATTAAACATTAATATTAGTTGGCTAGTCTAATGTTTTAGAATAATCAGGTAGACTGCTGCCGAACTAGGTTCAAGACCTGTGATTCGGCATACATCGCCCTCCCCTCAGAGGTTGAACTAATAACTGACATAGCCTTTATAAATAATTTTGACATTATTATGTAGCTGCTTTACTCATATTACGAACTTAACAAAATTTCAATAATATGATACCATTTATGATGATATGTTACCAGTGAAATTACTGGGTATGAAGAGATTTAACATCTAATATATCTCAGGGTGACGAGCGCAGTGCAGTGCGGCGCAGGTTTGTGTTCGCAATTTCACAATTCTGGCACTGCTACTGTTAGTGGCAGGCGTAACGCTTACCACCAGGCGATCGTCTTGACCGTCTCGTCACTTGAAAGTACTCTTGGAACACTTGGAAGTCACTTGAAGTAGTAGTATTACAAAAAAAAAAATTGGTGCGTAAATCTAGTTTTATGAAAGATGTAAATAAAGAAAAAATAAGTGGTTGTTAAACTCTCGTACTGTTGCGATTAATCTTGTTTATTCTTCGAAGTTGTAGATAACGAACACGTAATATTTCAGTTTCTCCTTTCCCCTTTTTTCTTGGAACATAAATTCTTGTTCCCGTTAGCGTTGAAATTTACTAGGCTTCCGCCAATTTTCCTATCTCCACACGATTTCCCACGTGTGCGGAAATGAGATCAGCTTCTATAAGCTGCGGATTTTTCAAATTCAACGTGATGTATTAATTACTTGTGAATCCCTGGAACCACCGGCGCAACCACGTCAAACATAAATATACTAGTACTCATAAACATTAAATAGGATGAAATACCAGAATAGGGTAGATGGCTGATGTTTAAATCGTTGAAACCAATAGCTACGATGAAGAATTTAAGTAAATATAGTATGTTTACTGAAAACATAATTTAAATCGGTTATTTATGTTCTGATATATGAGCGTTTAAAGTTTTTGGTAGAGACAACTCTGTCCCTTTCTCACAAAACAAAAAAAGACGTTACGCCTTACTTGTCAGAATATAATTTATATGGCGTACAGAGAAGTGACGTCACGATTTGCTGTTTCGCCTCTCTGTCTTGCATGATATTAAAATGCTTATAAGTTGCTTATTTTTGATCAGATTTTCATTTTCTTTTCATTAATCAGCTATATTTATGGGCCATATTTTAATATGATAATAAAAAAAAAACAGTCATCTAGTCTATTGACGTTGTCTGTACTGTTAGGAAATTGTCGATGCGTGGATGCCCAAAAGACGACCCCTACTGGACGAAAGCCTCCCCTTTAATGGTTGCCATAATCTTGCAGAATGCTCACCACTGTTAACTGAGAGGACGCTGCTGCCCGTCCTCCAGTGGTTCTGGATGCAGTTATAGGACATACCCACTACCCAGGTTCATGATGCCGATATTAGTCTCAAGAAAACCCGAGAGTATCCGTACATAAATTCCAAAGAACTCATTGGTACGTCATTGAGTTTGAACCCACAACCTCACGATTACAAGTCAAGCAGTCTCCCATTAGGCTACCACGGCCACAAAAAAAAAATTGTACTGCGCCACGGCTTAGTAGCCGTGGTAGCTGTAGTAGTACTCGTACTCTAGTACAGTAGAGCAAATTTATTAACTGACCACCAAATCCAGAAATATGACCACCAAACCCAGAAATCTTTTTTCTATATATTTTTTTATACTCTCGTGTGACGAGCAAGACGCATGGTTGTTAGCGTCACGCCTGCCACTAACAGTAGCAGTGCCAAAATTGTGAACTTGCGAACACAATCCTGCATCGCACTGCACTGCGCTCGTCACCCTGAGATATTAGATGTTAAATCTCTTCATACCCAGTAATTTCACTGGTAACATTGCCCTTCAAACCGGAACACAGTAATGCTTGCATACTACTTCTTGGCGGTTGAATAACTGGCAAAGGTGTGGTACTTCCCCAGGCGGACTCTGCAGTAGAGCCCTACCACGACACAGCTCACACACTCCTTCTGCTGGGTAAGACATCAGACGACAGTAATTGCGTTTATTTCTTTGTTCCTTGGCATACCTGGTACAGAAAATCTGAATGAGAAGCTATAGGTACGTAGTTTCAAAAATATCCTGCTGTTTTCGCTAATATTTTATACACCAACATTTTACGTCGCTCATCCGCCACTCCGTTTTAGTGGGTTCCGGCCCTTGTTACACAAAAGGCTTTTGTGATTTAGGAAAGCATTTGGAACTTTAACAAACTTCAAACGGACTTCTGTAAAGTCTCGAAGTCACGTTTCGCATCTTTGTTTCAATAATCACGAGTAAACAATCTGGTATGTTATAGAATAAATACGAAACGTCGAATTAAATTATTATGTAACAGCGCTGAGATAAGGTGCTTTTCACATTACAGAATTACACAGGCTCTTTTCATTTAAGTTTACGAGTATCGGTATTACTAAGCTAAAAGGATGACATTATGAACAACTTTTACTACAGGGCCAACCATGAAATTGCGAAAAAATAAACTGTTCTATACAACTTGTTACAAAAAGGTGTAGTAGTACTGAAGGGTATGTATGTACTCATCATTATGAACAACTTTTACTATGGGGCCAACCTTGAAATAGCGAAAATAAAATCTGCTGTTCCATACAAACAGTTCGTTGACCTTGGACAAAAGGTATGGATTACCTGATTTATTTCCTGATTTCAAGGTTGGCCCATTGTAAAAGTTGTTTTAATGATGAGTATAGGTACATACATACCTACCCTTCAGTAGTACTACACCTTTTTGTAACACGTTGTAATTTATACATTTCTTCGACGGTGAATGATATTTTTCCTATAGTCGTCATCAGCTATAAAACACCCACTGCTGGACGAAGGCCTCCCCCGTAATAGCCCCTCTATGTTGCCATAGTCCCCACGATTGGCAGGCGGCTTGGGGACCGCAGAAAGCTCACCGCCGTTAACCGAGAGGACGCTGGTGCCAGTCCTCCGGTGGGTCTGGTTGCAGTTTAAGGACATACCGAGGTCCATTTTTTTCTATAGAACAGATTTTTTTTAATTAGCGCTTTCGGGGTTGACCCTGCCGTAAAACGTGTTCACCATAATGAGTGCAATGCACACGCAAAGCGCCTTTCAGCTTAGTAATATCGAAACGCGTTAACCCTGTATAGTTGCCCGCGTCCTACGCATAAACCTCTGTTGTCGCGTACGCAAATAACAAAAACAGTCAAATAAAAGTACCCAACTCGTGAATGTCTTAATAAAACTGTATAAATGTATATAAGTTAGTTTATGCACAAAGAGAACTTCGTGATCATAAACAAAAAAAAACATACAGTCGAATTGAGAACCTCTTCCTCTTTTGAAGTCAGTTAAGTTAAATAAAAAAAATATTGAGGACAAACCAAAACTATGTCCAATAACAAAAAAAAAACAAATAAAAACAAAAAACCTACGTTACGATTTTTAGATAGCAACCTTATTCCTACCTTCTGACAAATGTCAAACTCAACTGTTATGTCAATATTGCTTTGCTACGGTGTTACTAGTTGCTACCCCCCGACTGTTCTCTTTTTGAATAAACTGTAATTTGTTTTACGATAAGACTCCACAGGTTTCACAGTAACTAGACTTATATCTAAGTGTTATTTTAAACAAGTCTCGACATTTCAATCACCGCGTGCTAATACATTAGCGCGTGCACCGTTAACTGCGCGGGAAAAGAGTAGGTACAAGAACAGAAACACGCGGCGAAATAAAATAAAAACTGTTAAGGCGCGATTAGGTTACAACAAAACATTTAAGTGCACTAGCTTAGAATGCGTGGTGCCGCAACGACTCTGAAGGCTGCAAGTTTGTGTAAAAAAATTGACGTATAATATAATTTGTGTTTTTGTACAATTGTGTCAATGATTTTACTAAATAGATACTTAACAACTAATAAGATACTAACGGCCTTACTTAAAAAATCTTTTCAACCATTAGTCACTGCTTAAGATGCTCTGCCATCTTCTCTCTGACGTGAAGTTGCACGTGCTAGAAAAGGACACAGAAGTTTAAGCAGTGACTAAGAGAATCGAGATTATTTTATGTAAGACTGTGAATGTTCCAAAAATTAAAAAAATACAGCAGTAGGTCGTAATTTAAACAAAACTAAAAATAAATTATACTATGTTTGTTTTTTTTTTCTGGAGAGTGATATAATTCTAATCTTGTAAACTTTTGTCATGATAACTACACAATCAACATAATTAAATATTTGAGTGTATCATAACATATTTTCAGCCATAAGAATTTAGTAATATTAAAGTGTAAAATTCCATAGCTCGTTAAGGCATTCCGTGAACTAATCGGGTCTTAAATTATTCAGTTTACACTCCAAGGGATTTGTCCCACGATTGCATAATCAGGCTATCTAGAGCCAAAATTAAAAACGACCTTAATTACATTGAAACAGAACAGAAAATCTGAAACAAGAAACTTAATTTTTGCTTGCGCCCAATCTTTTGATGGCTATAGCCTTAACCCTTAACCACGCACACGAGCGGGTAAAGTTTTGTTTGTGTAAACAAGCGAGAATTTAAAGACTTTGTTTAAAATACTCTCTTATAACGGTTGTTGTCCTGAGACAACCCACCAAGGGACCTATTAACGTGTAATTGGAAACTCCGGACTGGACCTATAATGGGTCCGATTAGGGATCGGCGATTTGGATTTCGTATTCACGGCAGGAACGGTCGAAAATGTTGTTTAGTTGTATAATTGGTAGTTTTAAAGTGGATAAACAGACATTTGAAACATGTTTTTCCTATTTATTTTAAATTTTTAATCGACTTGAAAATAGAGGAGGCTCTCAATTCGGTTTTTTATTGTTACCTCAGAACTCCGTCATTTATAAACCAAAACACAATTAAATACATGGAAAATTCCTTTTTACTTTCAGATTCGTGCCATAGAAACTTTTCAGTAGTTTGATTTTAAAATCAAAATAACTGGAAAAAAATATTTTGCTTTCCTATGAGTTTTCAGTAGTCTTTACAGAGTTGTTAAAAGTCGTTTTTTTTTAAATTTCATTAAATCGTAAAAACACACATATAGCCGAAGGTACAGTATATAAATTTTGTATTTACACTGTGATGTTAATTAACCGACTTCAAAAAAGAAAGAGGTTCTCTATGTTCGACGGTATGTTTTTTTTATATTTTTTTTTCACCGGTTTCTCCGTCAATTGTAGACCGATTTTGAAAATTCTTTTTTTATTTGACAGGGTATACTCCCGAGTTAGTCCCATGTTAATTTGAAGTCTGTTGGTTTTTTTATAGTTACTTCAGTCATCATCAGTCCGAAGACGTCCACTGTAGGAAGCAGACCTCCCCCTTAATAGGGAAGAGTTGGGGTTAGGATTTGGGGTGGGGGGTAATCCCCACGCTTGGTAGGCGGCTGCTGCCCGTCCTCCGCTCGTTCTGGATGCAGTTTTAGTAATACCCAGGTCCATACCCAGTAATGAGCTTTAATAAAAAAATATATAATCAAGGAGGTATTTAAAGCAATAGGCTAGATGACTGCTTTTTTTATTGTCCTATTAAAATGTGGCCCATAAATATAGCTGATTAAATTATGTTTTCAGTAAACATTCTATATTTACTTAAATTCTTCATTGGTTTCAACGATTTAAACACCAGTCATCTACCCTATTGTAGACATATCTATTCTTACTAATGTTTACGAAGGTTTAGCCAATTGTTTATGTTTCCGTAACTTAAACCATTGTTCCAGATAACAATATCCGGAGACTGTGATTACAATCTTTTGTTAAAACGAAATATGTGCGATGGGATATATTTACAGCCTGTTGCATAAAAAAGTAATTTATTTGGTAAAAGGCCTAAAACAATACCGATAGTAATACAATTTCCATGCCTATTTAGGCGTGGTTTGGACTTGACTAATGCCTTGAATGTTAACCGTGTTACAATGAGTTTACGAAGTGACGTGAAAAGTGATAGAACTCGTAGAGCACTTTTTAGAGATTTTAGTACTCTACTCTCAAGCTTTTTCAAGTAAAAAGTCTGTTTCTACGCAGGTGGTGTGTCAGTCAATTCTCATATCGGATTAGCTGCTGTGTTTGCCATTATGAACCTTATTCTCTTGGTATAAATTAAGTTCGTATGGACTGAGCTTCCAGCTCTGGTGTCAGAGTTATTGTGTACCGAAGGCCTCTGACTTGACTTGACGGTTCTTGTTCTACAGCGTGGCGCTACTGTGCCGACATTAGATTAACACACGTGTAGGGTTAATGATCAGTAACCGTAAAAATAATGTAAAAAAAAAAAAATCGCGAAAAGAAATCAGATGTTCCATACAAAAAGTTTATCGACGTTGGATGTATGGAACATCAGTTATTTTTTTAAACTTTACTTTTAAACAGTAGCGCCACGCTGTATATAGCAAATAACCGGGGCCAATAAATTGATAAGCAAAGTCCACACTGCCAATAGGAAATCAAATTAATTTCTATCTAGACATTAAAAGCCTTACTTAAAAACACCGCTCAAACTTAATCACTGCTTAAGATGCTCTGTCATCTTCTCTCTGACGTGAAGTATCACGTGCAAGAACAAAACGCAGTGACTAAGTTTGAGCGGTGTTTTTAAGGCCGTAAGATAATAAGTATGTAGATTTAAACGACCAAAACTAATGAATGGAATTTCTCATATCCCACTGGGGAGCTTCCATAAATGCTTCCAGGCTTGCGATGCGCATTGCGCATGGGTTTTAACAAGTTGACATAACAATAGAACAATAGGACTTACGATTTGTTGACGAAGATGTCTTGCAGTGCAGCGTGCAGCGTGAATGCGACTTGTTCCTATCCTAGGACGAGACTTGAATACGGGTCGGTAATAAAAAGGCATCGTCAGCTATATTCGCAATTATCAACTCCATTATCTTGGTATAAAGTATGTTGGTTCGTATAGACTGCCAGCCCTGGAGTCAGAGCTATTATACAGCTCGAAAGCATCTGCTAAGGCTTGACAGTTGTTATTATAGAAATATAGAACAAACAACCAGGGGCACCGAATAAATAATAGTACTACGTACAGAAAGTTCACTCCGCAAAGGAAATAAATAAGGACTCTATCTACTAGGCAGTAAAGTAGTAATTCAACATGCACAGCGCTGGATACCGCTCGCTATATTCACCTAGATATACCGCTCTCTTTCTGTCACGTATGCTTAGTTACGTACGACGAGGCTAGCGTGCGGCCGGCGACTGAGTTCTGCTTTGCATTGTCCACCCGGACGGAGCGCTGGTCGAAAGTACCTAAACTGCGGAGTGACACCCCCTGCCAGGACTAACAGTTTATCTTCATGGTTGGAAACAGAAAGCCGAAGATCGGGCTCAGTGACGTATGTCTTGGGAGAGGCCTATGATATGTGATTGAATCAGGCGTTACTTTAGGGAAGTTCATTTTAATCAAACTGTTGTATACTGTATCTCTAGTGTATTTCCGCTGTACTATCGTATCGAGTACTATAGTACAGAGAGAGCGCATCGGCGTAAAGGCCTAAGGTAAAAGCCAGTCAGGCTCAGAAGATAATCATTCACTTATAGATTCATATTTTGGTACCTAAAAGCCTTGGCTAGTCAAGTCAACCAAAAAAGGTAAGCTAATAACAAAAAGGTATGGTTAATATATCTCATGGCAAATAATATATCATGGCAAATCACTTTTTACATTGCTTAAATGAACAAGTTCAAAACCATTCATTTACTACAACAAAAGACAATCATATCTTTCATCGCAAAAGTAACAGAGTTTCGGTTACGTTATCTAAATCTGTGACAATAAGCTTCCTTTTATTGAATTTCGGGAAATTCAGGTAAATCTTAAGTATAATTTTCTAGATAAGAAACAAGTTAGGCAAGATCCTGCTTATAATAATTATATATTATAATACCATTGGGTAAGATATTAAAGTTATTTTATTTAAGTAAGTAAGTACTTAGTGTTGTTTCAACTTGTTTCATTATTTTGTAGCCATAAATTTAAAACTAACTTTCTAACAATCGCCTAAGAGACAATATAACTCTCTGAGTTAATGCTAAATTTCGATCAAAACATCCAAAGGCCATGTTTTGCATTTCTCAACTAAAGTTACCTGATAAATTACCTATTCAAACTAAGTTGAGAATGTTTTGACCGGTAGTAATATTAGAAGTCTTTTACAGAGATACTTGGCAAGTCGTATCAAATTTAAAGGAATTCATGCTTATCAATATATATCTAACTATCAATCAATCAATCAATATATATAAAAGGCTCTGTCCTGACTGACTGAATGACTGACAGACAACGCACAGCCCAAACCGCTGGTCGTACAGACTTGAAATTTGGAGGGTGTATTCGTCTCGAGTCTCGATGCGTAGGGGTGTTCTAAGAAAGGATTTTTCAAAATTCGTCCCCTAAGGGGGGGAAACGATTGTATGAAAGTCCTTTGTTTTTGTACTTTTAGTCACGAACATTTTTATTTTGGATAGTTCATTTAAAATAAAAAATGTTATTTTAATAAAAAAAGTTGACAGGGATGATTTAAGGGGGGGAAAGGGGGGTGGAATGTTGTATGGAAAGTTCTTTGTTTTTGAAGTTATGGTGATGAAAATTGATATTTGGGTAGTTCATTCAAAGGGGGGAAAGTTGGTAAAGTCGGGGGAGTTGGGGACGGGGGCGTAAAAATTGCTCGAAATGATTTAAAGTGGTGAATTTTGGGAGCGGGCCGAATTTCTTCCGTACGTGGACGTAGTCGCGGGCGACCTCTAGTCTAGATATATTTTCTACACTACGTACTACACGATCTAGGTATTCGCTAAAACTGTATCCAGGTTAACGGTGATGAGCATTCTGCGATCCCCAAGCCGCCTGCCAAGCTTGAGGATTACGGAAACCCCACCCTAATAAGGCTGCGCTCATCTATGTTTCAAGCACATTTTTTACTGCGACCAATAATTATCCAAAAGCTCAATGAGATAGGGCCACATTTAGCGCAGCAAAAATATGCCATGGCAGTTACGCAGATTCGTGCGTGTCAAGATTCGATTTTCGTTTTTATTTACCCATTTTTAATTTATTACAAGCATAATATAAATATTTTTTTCAAAACCACGAGCTACAAATCGTGACAAACTATATTATTTACAAGTGAGTAAATTTTCGTGCTAAATTTGTAAAAATTGAATGTTTAAAACTGTTGTAGTGTTGTAAAAATAGAGATGTTATGTCATTTTTTATTCTTCTTATCTTTTTTTTGGATATATTATTACAAAAGTTCCACATCACTTCTCATATCTTATAGATACAAACATATATTTTTGGGAAAACAAAAACTCATAAAAACCGTCAAATAACAGCTATGACTGCACGTGATTTTTTTTAACAGGCCCCTTAAGAGGCCTCCCTTCGTCCAGCAGTGGACAGCTTCTGCCTGTTTTTGTTTGTTACACAATCGCCGTTCGCCAGTAAAAATATAAGTGATTAACCAAGCTTGAACCTGTTTTCTTAAAACAAAAACAGCTACTAAGTAAGTAAGTAAGTAGCGCTCGTAGCGTAGCTTGTCTAGGTGATTCTAAACGATCACCGATGTTAAGCAACGGACGGTCCGGTCAGTCTTCGGATGGGTGACCGTGAGTGGCATTTATTTCTGAACGCTACCGTGGATCGGTTGACACGTTAAATTGTTGGTCCCGGTTGTTTGTTCTAGTTTCTATAACAACAACCGTCAGCCATGTCAGAGGCCTCCGGGCGGCACATTAACTCTGACACTAGGGTTGGCCACTCAGTCTATACGAACTTACTTACTTACTAACAGCTACTTAAATGTTGATTCTCATTTATACGGTAATAACAAGTAGGTTGATAATCTTATTTTCATTGTTTCTTATTTTTCTTACACTAGTTCCAGCAAAAACAGACATCGATACTATCTAAGAAAAATAACATCTTGTCCTGAAGTAAATGGAACACGTAACCCAAGTTGCCTCCGAAAATATCTTTATTCCCACCATGATCTCCATTTACCGACCAACGGTGACTTCTGACACATGTCGAAGAAATATTAGAATAATAAATATTATCTAGCTGTCTTTGCCGCCGCCCACGGCATTTTTGGATTTCGGTAGATAATTTGCTTGTTATATATATAGATATAGATAAGTTTGCCTCTTTACGCTTATACGGCTTAAAAGATTTGGATGAAAACCGGAAAAGCTATTCTTTATCATCATCATCACCATTTTCCATAATCACGCAGGTAAAACTGCGGGCAGGCAGGTAGTAATCTTAAGAACCAGCTTAAATGCGGCAAAAACTGCAACCAATACTTATCTTGTGGAAACGAAAAATGTATAAATCTATCTACATCAAGTAGGGAATATGCATGTGTTTTTCTTATTAACTCACAAAAAAACTGACTGACAACAAAACGAAAGTATTTTTTTTATATAGGCACAAATAACGAAGTTATAAACATTTTAGCTTCATGTTAGGCAGGGAGGGCACTATACAAGGTTTATGACGTCAAAGTTCACGATTCCAAACAAATTCTATACTATGCACGGTGTTTTGCTAGAAAGGGACAGATGACTCCTTCCTTTTTTTTTATGAATGACTGATGCTGTTGGCCTCAGATGGCCTCTACAGCGTCACCGGACTTTAGGCAAGCGCAAACGGCGCTCAGCCTAGGTTTAGGTTAAAGGCGACTAGCTCAAGGGCACCTCGGACGGTACGAACCTCGGCTTGGCCGTCGCCGGGAGTGGGGTCAGACTTGCCCTAGCACCCCAGAAGGGGTATGCCCTGGGGCCCTAGTAGTTTGATCTGGTTGACTATTTGGAGAGAATCTAACCGATCTTCTGACAGATCTGGGGAGTTGATGACACCTTCCCAAATACTTTGAACGCTTATATTTCAGAGCTTTACCAGCCGATTTCAATTATTTTTTCGACGCCAGCGTCAAATTCTGTTAAACTCTCCATTTAGCCTATTATTTTTAATAATTGAAACACATGCATATTCGTCGCCGGGAGTGGGGTCAGACTTGCCCTAGCACCCCAGAAGGGATATGCCCTGGGGCTCTAGTAGGCTGATCTGGTTGGCTATTTGGAGAGAATCTACCCGATCTTCTGACAGATCTGGGGAGTTGATGACTCCTTCCCAAATACTTTGAACGCTTATATTTCAGAGCTTTACCAGCCGATTTCAGTTATTTTTTCGACGCAAGCATCAGATTCAGTTAAACTATTTATTCTATTATTTTTAATAATTGAAACACATGCATATTCCATATTATGTATTACTTACTTTACTATATCTCTAGGTCTATCTACTTTTGATCTATATACAGTCTCTTTCTCCTGTTTGTAAAGTTTCGTTAAACCTGGGTGAGTAAGGGTCAGAGATTACGACCCTCATGCTTCAAGATCACAAATATTTGTCGAGCAAACTCGTATCTTTAAATATTTCAGCGTAACCTTTCACACAAATAAGGAACAGTACATTCAGCAGAATTTAACACAAACATTGTGATAAGTAAACGCTGTATTATTCTTTGAGACCAATAAATTATTATTATTATTATACTTAATTATATTAACATCCATTTATTAACTTAATATTTGTACATTAATTTGCATTACAATAATGTTACTTATACATACATAAATATATTTTTTCATAAATTCACATTTTTATAATTAAAAAAAATCTATACTAAAATATTTATCAATATTTAGTTTTTAAGTTAGACCCAAAAACACGGCCTTATTGCTAAAAGCAGTTTCTTCCAGGTAACCTTAGCATCCTAAGGTTAAGGTAAAGGCGAGAACTAATAGGTTGATCAAGATTCTAGGAATAGCCTGAGGTCATTTTTTTTTTTAAATAGCAGTTGGTTCTCGGTAGTTTGTAGTGGTAGGACTCTACTGCAGAGTCCGCCTGGGGAAGTACCACACCTTTGCCAGTTATTCAACCGCCAAGCAGTAGTGTGCAAGCATTACTGTATTCCGGTTTGAAGGGCAATGTTACCAGAGAAATGACTGGGTATGAAGAGATTTAACATGTAATATCTCAGGGTGACGAGCGCAGTGCAGTGCGGCGCAGGATTGTGTTTGCAAGTTCACAATTCTGGCACTGCTACTGTTAGTGGCAGGCGTGACGCTTACCACCATGTGAAAGTCTAGCTCGTCTCGTCACTTGAAAGTATAAAAAAAATATGTTTTAAATGTTTAAATTGTAAATTTAGTTTTAGTTTATTATCTAGAATAAAAATTACCATTTGCAGTGATGGGAATAAGGTATTTTTTAATTTAATAAATACTTTCAGAAGTTTTTCCTCTAAAATACAATTATTCCTAAGTTCTACCAAAAATGCAAATAGTCCGTAGTTTCTGTGAAATAGTCAGAGTTCGATATTATATCGTAATACCGAGAATCATGGTCTGATAAGCGACGTATCGTGAATTCGTGATAATAATTATATATCCATCGATTTGTAACTTACCACTAATCATGAAGCTTTTAAGTAAGTTCACATTTTTTTATAAAGTAAAAGGGCTATTTTTTTATTAAATTCAAATATTTTTGGATATAAATGAGTATGCGTAACAATTAACAGAGGTGGTCCCGTATTAATTTTATCGAAATCGGTTTAGTAGTTTGGTTTATAAATCAAAATTACTGGGAAATATGAACATGCCATCCAGGTATTCGAAGTTGAAGTCGGTTGTATTTTTTTAAAAAGCGTATAATGTTTATGAAAATACCACTAACACAAAGTCTATTTAAAATACGTTAATGAATTTTGTAAAATGAATTGAAGATATTCTAAAACTCGATGATAAGATCCATACATCGTACCTATGCCAACCTGTAAAGTCCTAATTATTTCATTCCGGTAAAAAGCATCCAGTATGTGCGGAAGAGAAACCATTATCATTTAAAAAGACCTCATTATGTTAAGTAATCACTTTTAAATTCTATGTTACAGGTGAACCAATTACCTAATGTGTCTTTAAAATGGTCCTGCCTCCATCGTAAATCATCCTAAGGATAATGTCATTTTAATGACCTCGCTTACATACACCGCATTTTACCATTTATCTTGTATAAAAATAACGAATACGAGTATATTATGTTTTGTGCCAAGTATACATATATATGTGGAAAAGTTATCTTACCCAAGTTGATATTGATAAACATCTAAACTCTAAATGTCGTTTTAGGAAAAGTCTAGGAACAATTTGGACCTGGGTATGTTTTTAAACTGTATCCAGAACCACCGGAGGGCGGACAGCAGCGTCCCCTCTGTTAACGGTGGTGAGCATTCTGCAATCCTCAAGCCGCCTGCCAAGCGTGGGGATCAATAATTAATAATAATTAATATAATTAATATTAATAATACAATAATTAATAATAACAATCCCCCCCTTCTAAGGGGGAAACCCTTTTGTCCATCAGTGTATGTCTTTTGGCTGATGATGATGATGATGATGTAAGTAAAAATGGATGTTAGTTACTTTAACAAAGGATCATTATACTTATCTACGGTTCCTTATTAGGTCCAAAAAAATAATAATATTTTCAAATCCCATTCGTTCTTATTTTGTAACGTAAAAACCGTTTTATAAACACAGAATATAAATAAGAAATGTGTACGGCAACGCTTGGAAATAAATATATCTAAGCTTTTCCTCTTTCTCTAAAAACCGTAAAATATAAGTACATCATAAAACACTGTCATTAAATAACTTGACTCACAAAAGTTTCCGTCTGGATTCATCAAGAATTAATCTGAAACCGACAGCTGAAAAAGTTTTGCGGGAAGCTTAAAAACTTACCAAAGCTGATCACATCTTCCACTTCAGACAGAAAGTTTCGAGATTTTTCCAATTTATTTTTAACTTCCTTTCGGCACTCATTTGTTCTTCGTCATTGTTTTTAAACAGTACAGTTATTAACGCAGGTTTATCCGCGGGAAAGCGGGATTTTCTCCCGGCGTGTAGCGCCGTTCGCTTGCTAACGTACAACTGAGATCCGGCTCATACAATTCCGCTTTTTCGCCGTCAAATGAAATACCGGAACATTTTATACGTGGATTTGATCACGCTTTTCGGTATAGTACAAAACACAGGTTATTGAAGTTTGTCTTTGCAATTTGGAAGGTGCAGACGTGACTTTCTTTCGAAAGATAACAGGAAAATCTTATTTGGAAATGTATTACAGGATGCAGGAACATCACTTTATGATGAAAATGTGTCTGCTAGTAATTTGGTTCTATTATTACAGTAATGAATGAAACTGTGTAAACGAATTGTTCAAATACCCCAGATCTATGACAATATTAGCATGTTTTAGCTTCCAATTAATATAGTCGGTAAATTAATATTTAACTGAGCGTTTTTGAATTGTGGTTAAATAAATTCAATTTTCGGGTGTTTTAAGTCTGGTTTTATTAATTTATGTAAATGTAATTTATTGTAGTGGTAGGACTCTACTGCGGAGTCCGCCTGGGGAAATACCACACCTTTTCCAGTTATTCAAACGCCAAGCAGTAGTGTGCAAGCATTACTAAGCCTAGCGCTGCATTAGCGTTGTTCCGTCCGGTTTGAAGGGCAATGTTACCAAAGAAATTACTGGGTATGAAGAGATTTAACATCTAATATCTCAGGGTGACGAGCGCAGTGCAGTGCGGCGCAGGATTGTGTTCGCAAGATCATAATTCTAGCACTGCTACTGTTAGTAGCAGGCGTGACGCTTACAACCAGGTACCACCAGGTCTTGTTCGTATCGTCACTAGACAGAATTAAAAAAAAACTTTTTTTGAAAAGAATATGGGTGTATTTTTATACAAACTATTCATAGAACTCTATGAAATATTCTGCTTAGATAATTTTAGTGCGTAAAGATTGTAGTTAGAAGATTACGTACTGTACTTGTAGCTATCAAAATTACAAAGCTTAGGAGGCTTATCAATGTCTCAAAACCAAAATAATGAGCGCTAAATACAGTGATGCGGCGGTTAGTTAAGTTAATAAAAGTTCCTGTGTACAGCTGCAATGTATGCGTTATCTGTTGCAATCACGTGGTTGCCTAATGGGAAGTCGCTAGACTCGGAATCGTGACGTGGTGGGTTGAAATCCCGGGCGCGAACCAAAGAGATCTTCGGAGTTAAATACGGATTCTCATACCACTGACGATTCATTTTCGATTAAGGAAAACATCATGAGGTAACCTGCATAGGCAGGTAATTGGAGAAGAAATTGAATGGCGTATGCACCACCATCCCGCAACGGAGACTTGACCTATATCTAGCAGCGGACTAATTAAAAGCTGCTTGTGCTAAACGCCTAAGCCACTTATTTCTATAAAAAATACAAAGGTTAAAAATGTATAACCCAATACTAAACTTTGCTACAAAACATTTTCAACTGATCAATATAGGTGTATTCCGTTCTGATTCCATGGGCTGATCAGATCACACACTTTCCGATGTGATCCCTACCTAATTTTCAATTCCGATCAGTTCCCACTCATGGTTTTTACTCCGTAAGTATACGTTACCAACAAATACGTAAAGGAATGTGACATTTTGCCCAAGTTTATACAAGGAAGTATGGAAAAATTGTACCAATAGGCCACCAGCTTATGGAAAATGTCCTATGCCTTTACTCAAAGTTTCCACCTTTTACTTAGTGACCCGGAAAAAAATTTCATCATGTAATTCACAAAATGGCCAGTGTCTACCCTTGTTATCACGTCAATCAATACAACTCAGTTCATGCGTGTGGTAATTCGAAACTGTCACATGTATAGTGACGGGGGTAGAGTTACAAAACTCGTGGGAGAACATAGAGAGAGCTAATTTGAAGACACGACACCAATACAAGATGTCAAGTGTAAAGTGGCATGTAAGAACAAGACACCGACAGTGGGGGATTTTCCGGCAACCTTAAAAAAAGAAAAAGGAAGCTCATTGTAGATGGCGCTGACCAGACTTGTCTGTCATTGTCAAGATTTTAAGTCGAGGCGTTAATATTTGAGGTTGTATTCTCGCGAAATAAAAATCATCTACTCATGAGTACTGTGACTTTCTTGAATGATAATTTAATTAAATTTTATTGAAACAATGAGTAAACTAAAATAAAAAATTAAATAATTGATATAAGACCGTTTAAAGAATCTATAGGTAGCAAATAACCTATACATAGTTTAAACGGTCTCTTTTTTTTATTATCAGGCAGGAAACGTCCACTACTGGACGAAAGCCTCTCCCTTAATATGGAGGGCCCAAATAAAGGCCAGCATTTTGGTCACGTGTGGATTCTTTAACTCTCCCCGACAAATCCTTAAAGATACGCAAAGCACTTAAAAAAAGATTAGCACAACCATGGGATTTAAATATTAATATTAAAATGCATTAGCATTTAGGGGTTTATACGACATTTTTGGGACCTATACAAATAGCGTTAGCAACAGACAGTCGACACTATTCGTAGAATTACGCAGATACGGCCCTGTTTTATGAATCCAGACGTAAAGCTTTCAGTGGCCATAAAATTCAAATGTCTATAATAATTAGGTAACGCCCCAAAAGTCTAGGTGTTTTTATCTAACAGCGCTTATAAACGTACGTTTCAGTGCGTAAACGCCTTATATATAAACAAAATAATTGGGTTATCAACTTATCAGATGTTTCTAGTGACCTTGTTAACAATCATGATCAATTACTTATAATATCCAATAAAGAGCACTGTCTTTTCATGCTGAACTATACTTAAACGTGTGGTCATAGAGTAATTATGGGGTGGTGCGATATAACTATAAACTAAAGAGCGTGCATACACAGTACACACGCACACACATTCACTCCCCCTCCCTTCTCTCTCTCTCTCTCTCTCTCTCTCTCTCACACACACACACACACACACAAACCAAGAAAAGCCTTCAATCTATGAGGAATAATAGAGAGCCGTCTTTTTTTTCTTGTATTGTTGTAAAAAGGGAAGGAAAGATAAACTATACCTACCGAGTTCCAGAGTCTGAAATTATCAGAAATCATAACCTGCCAATAAATTCGTAATGAAGTGAGGTATTCACATTCACAAAGCCCGGAGTTTGAAGGCACCTGTAAAATATTGATCTTAGTTTGGAAAAAAGCTTGACTAATTTCAGCTTGAAGAACACCCCATTGTCAAGTTCAGTAGAATTGGGTTTCATTTTTATGGGGTAAATTAACTTTACTTTTTTTTTACTTATTCACTATAGTGAATACTAACTAACTAACTAACACACTAACAATAACACGTTCAAAAGTATAGTGTTATGATAAGAATGAAACCATCGAGTGCGAGACAACAACTAACTTTATTTCCATCTACCTTCAAGTACATTATTAATTACAGACTACCTTATACTATGACACTAAGTATACCAAACAGTTGAACATCTAACTTTAGTTATTATACAGTACCTACTACGATTATTAAGATTATAATTATTCGATTCGTTGATTTGCAACCGACTTAAAAAAAATATTCTCAAAAAAGGTTCTCAATTCGACTGTATGTTATATATTTTTTGTATGTATGTTACGCGATTACTCCGCCAATTATAAACTGATTTTGATGATTCTTTTTTTGTTTGGTTGGTAATACTTCAGAGGTGGTCCCATATACATTTATCGAAATCAGCTCATTAGTTTGGTTTTTAAAACAAAATTACTAGAAAATATGAAGATTTTATCCAGGTATCCGAAGTTGAAGTCGGTTGTATTTTTTTTAAAGCGTATTTTCTTGTTTCGAGATAGAGAACAAAGTAGACAGACATATTTAATTACTAATGTGCATAACCTTTAATTGTTGTACTGTGCCTAGGTTTCTTAGATATGGACAGCTAAGTCTGTTAGTAGCAGTATACTGTATACATGAGCATCGGCTGGACATTGGCCTAGTCTGGAGAGTTATAGGACGACACTCGTAATTCTACCACGCTCCGCTGGCGTGCGACTTGCAGATTTTCCACTATGTTTTTCCATTACCGAAAAACCAGAGAATTAAAAAAGCGCTCCCTGCCCGTGGTCCATCGTGGTGGCTGTACCAGGAGCATTTTATCTTACCATAGTCCACAAGATTACTGGTTGTACCAGGAGATTTTATTTCTTCCCATGGTCCACCTTAGTTACAGCATACTTTGCTACGCAGTTTATGATGTATTTAAACTTTAATTTATTATTCTATTGGCGGAAACTTATAATTGGCCCAGTCATAGAACCAAGTGTTAATATTCATTTATTTAAGCTGTTAGTTTCCCTAAAAATGTAAAATAAAATAAAATAAAAATAACTAAATAGTTCACCAGTACCAGGTGTAATTTTTGCTTCCCGTGGGCCACCTGTAGGTAATATGGATTTAGCAAACTATGTATTTATTAACTTTGTGGTATTTCTCTCAAACTCATCTCATCTAACTCATCTTCAAACGACCTCTTTAAAAAACCCTTTTAAACTGTCATTGGAGTTCTATGATTATATTAGAGATCTTATCTTTTAATGTTATTTTTTTGGGTTTTTGTGTTTTTTTTTAATTTATTTTTTATTAACCGGTAAGTAAATATGCCGTAAATAATTATAGAACCTTCTGTCTTTTAAAATCGAATAAAAAGAAGTAGAAAGTAATATCAAAGCCATGCAGAGAGTATACAAACTTATAATTGAATCAGCAAATTAAATTCAGCCGGTTTCCGCTAAATCAATTTTAGATTATTCCAATTCAACTGTCCAACATTTAAGCTAAAAGACAAAAATACCCAAACTGAAGTTACTCGCATGCAAAAAGAGAACAATGTAAAACTTTTGGATAAGAATACGACTCGATTATATCTTTTAAAATATGAGCTAAAGTTGTAACAGAGCTTATTATATGGACATCCAACTTCCTGGACAGCTGAACAATATTCATTAAATTCTTATTTATTCATTACAATGAATCTTTATATGTTTTTAAACAATGATTGAATAACATTAGGGCACTGATCTCTATTATACAAGTAGTACGCTTCATATTGTCTATAGCAAATTTAAGCCATTAGATTTTCGCCATTTTGGCGTGGATAGCCAACGGATAGCAACATCCATGGAACCTAGTAAATTTATCTGCATGGAACTAATATTTCGTATTATTGGCACAAATGTCAATTTTAGTTCCGGAGATGCTCGAAAGGGCGCATTTGATTTGATAAAACTGTAATTTCCTAGACAATGTTTAGTCCAGCGTACTAGAGAGAGGTCACTAATAGAGGTCAGTGCATTATATAATTAAAATGCTAAGAGTGACTTCACATACGTAGGTCATCTTTGGAGGATTTAGCCCCTCTCTCGTGTCATGCAAATGTTTACTTGGCAACAGCTTGCCTAAAGATAAAAAGTGATTTACTCACGTTTAAATGTAGATTTAAAAAATTAGAACCAACAACTGCCTTACCTTCTTTATTATAACTTATTTTTGACGGCTGCTATCCGATTTCAATATTTTGAAGAGATATCGCGCTCCCGAAATTATTTCAAGATAGGCTTCAAAGAGGTATCGATGGCTCAGCTTGCGTTTAATAACAAGAAATTTAAATAAGTTTAGTTAAATCCAGCCGTTGATTTGGTTCAAAATATACTTTGATTTTGGTCTCGCCCCGACGCGCGACGTGTTGTTCTAAGATACTGGTTTCGTACAAGAACGATAAAGTCTTTGATCGCAATTGGTTTCGTTCAAGGACGAAGAAGTCTTCGGTCGCAACTGGATACGAAGCTTCGGTTTCGTACACGACCGAAGAGGATATGATCACTTTTAGCAGTAAAATACAGCGACAATGATAAAATGAATGGACGGGAAATAAGAGCACGGATTTTGAAGACTATATGTTGAGCGCCGGCTCTCCTCTCGCGTCAGTCA
Source organism: Erannis defoliaria (assembly GCA_905404285.2). Classification (NCBI taxonomy): domain Eukaryota; kingdom Metazoa; phylum Arthropoda; class Insecta; order Lepidoptera; family Geometridae; genus Erannis; species Erannis defoliaria. Next base: position 10,028,753 of record FR990087.1, read on the forward strand.
TACTCTGTCTTGCGACAAGCAAGCCGTACGATACGACAATACAAACTTCTAATACATGTGTTCTCTTTTTGTCATGCAGTAATTAGATTCGCTATTTCTATTTTCTGGAAAATGTAATATGCATACTTTTAGCTAGGTATGCTTGATTGAGTTGACTTGTTAATTTTGAACGATTTGCAAGCGCTTAGCCCGTCCATTCCATTATCACTGTCGCTGGTAAAATAAAGGAATAAGTTGATTTTATAGAATGAAAGGAATGGAATAGGTTGATTTTCATCAAATAATCTAATGATATTATCAAGTAGGTACGGCACTACAACCGACCTCCGATCTTGACCTCCTCAATTCAGTTCTTGGCGCTACAAATATTTATTGCTATTGGCCTCCTCAGCAATTTTCATCCATTTCCCTCTGTCCCTGGCTGGCTTCCCTTCTCCTAGTTGTTTTCTAGATTCTACGGTTTCCAAAGCCTTAGCCTTCGACTTTTCTGCTGCAAAGTAAATTTGCTAGCTCTGGTGCTTATATATTATCAAGTCTATAGATTTTTTTCATGATCTAAATCTTTTATAAAGACTTAAATTTAAAGCAGTGAATTTTCAAATTCGTGATACAAATATAACCTTTTTAATTTTGCAATACTTTTCATCCTGTTGCTGACTACATTTTATACTTTATTCTATCTCAATATTTTATTTATTAAGTTCATTTCATTCTGGACACGTTTCCCGTAGATTTATTGATTCATAGATAGAATTAGAAAACTGCTTCCAGTCATCTTTTTAAACTTCTGTTACTTTATTAGGTAGGTACCTATTTCACCTAAGCTACCGTTCGCTTGCGGAAAGCCTAGTTAGCTTTTCTAACGCCGGCAAAAGAATTGCGCTAAATCAAGTGTCTTAGATAAATTATATGTGACATCATGCAAGCTAGCGCGGTGCATTTTCTACCCTATCTGGGTTAGCCATGTAAAAATCCCGGCATGACATTTTGATTCAACTTATTTCGGCAGAATTTTCATATAAATACAAACAATAATCACCAAACACCACACAACATGCACCAAAGTTACAAGTCAAGTTTCATTAAGTTGGTATGTTACAAAAAAAACACTTAATAATAAAATATAATACTTAATTCATGAACCTTTATATGTTCATGATTTAATTATAATTTTTTCGATATCTGTAAAATATATTTATTTAGTGAACATACAAAACAGAATGTAATAACACAATATTAGACTAAAATACCTACTATACTAAAATGATGAACCTAAAACTAAAAACCTGAAAAAATATAATACAATAACTAAAATATATAATTAAAAGGAGTCCCTTTAGGCAAGGTTCTGAAGATACTGGCAGCGTTCCCCCTTTGAATAGCAGAGAAATTTACTAGTTGAATAGCAGACTGCTAGACTAATTCTTTGTCCGAGGTAGCTGCCAGCTCTTCGGTCTCATGTGATGTCGACTAACCTTTTTGCTATTTCCTTAAAAAGGTTAGTTATAATTAATTATAAAATATCTTAATAATCTCTTATTTTAAAATAATCTTCAAAGTCATAAAACAAATTCTCTTGTAACCACGCTCTCAGCTTGGTTTTAAAGCACGCTGTAGAAGGAGCATAGCATCATAGAGTAAGTAAATACTCGTACTACGTAATACATAGCATCCTGAATGGAGCTTCCATTCGTATGCGGTTGTAGATCGCGGGCCTCAAAATTCCGATTTTGTTAGAATTTGAAACATCATGCTGACTCCTCCAAGATAGTACCCAATGTTCAGTCTACCATTATAATAGAATAGAATTTCGTCCACTGCGACATGAAGTACTTTTAAATCGAACATGGTAGACACCGGTGGCCCGCGACTTACTCAATGATTTAATACTGTTATGCTTATTACATTCTCGATTTCTATTCCTGCTCAAAATGTTTAGAGACTCGGAATGTGGAAAAAACTAAAAAGTTACGGTTGACCTTTCTGTGAAATTATTGCGTCATTATTAATAATTAAATACTTACCTGTTTCCATTAAAATTAGTATTCAGTGGTGTCAGAGGATAAGGGACTTTCATTTATTAGCTTTTAAAATCCTACCCAACGTTGACTTTATTAAATGTATATTACCCCGAGCCACACGTGACAATATATGACCTTACTCTGAGAATGAAGCTTTTGACACGCAAATTAAGCTGTATTCCTATTGGGCCTGTGTGGACAATGAACGTTTTGTTTTTTTTAAATCTCATTGAGTCTCAAGGTCTTTAGGGTGTTTGCTTTGATTATAGAGCTAGATCCTCCAGGGGTGTTTGTGATCACACAAATATGAAGAAATAAATGAAATTTGTGGACAGTCAAATATGAAGTATGTCCATCAAAAATCCTAACATAATTCTACTATGACGGTAATAGTAGAATGTTATATAAAGAAAAGCAGAGTTATGGCCTAAATGTAATTATATTTCTACACCTCCACAAATACAGGGTTAGTTCTAATCAGTTAGCATCCTTTGAAGGGCATACTTTTTTTTTTTTGTTTTCCTTTTTTTTTGTTTTTAGTTTCCTTTTTTTCCTTTTCGTTTTTTTTATATTCTGTACATCAAAACAAACAACTTTTACATGGGCCAACATTGAAATTGTATGTATGTTTTTTTTGTCTGTTCACCGATTTTTCCATCATTTGTGGACCATTTTTTTTATTTATTCTTTTTCTTTTATTGTAAGGGTATACTCCCGAAGTGGTTCCATATTAATTTGTAGTTGGTTGAATATTTTTTGAAAAAGTTATTTGATAGGCACAGTCTATTTGGTTTATCTTAGTAGACTTTTGATGCAGTCGTCATCAGCCATAAAACGTACACTGCTGGACAAAGGCCTCCCCCCTTAAAAGAGGGGTGTTACCATAATCCCCACGCTTGGCAGGCGGCTTGGGGATCGCAGAATGCTCACCACCGTTAACCAAAAGGACGCTGCTGCCCGTCCTCCAGTGGGTCTGGTTGCAGTTTAAGGACATACCCAGGTCCAGGTTTTGATGCAGTATTCGGATTGAAAGAGCTAAATCCTCCAAGAGTATTGCCATTGTTTACTAGTTCCCCAGACTAACCTTAGCCAAATATAAAAATCAATTAATTCTATTATTAGTTTTATTGTATACGTCTGGTTATTTGCGAATGTGTTCATAGTTTATACTCATTATTGAAATTGTTTACACCGAAAGCGTTTAAACACTGTCTGCTGTCCGTCATAAGGTCGGTTAATTAAATCTGCGGACAGCGAAGTATATGATCCCACGTGATGTACGTCTGGGTATCTATTTTCAGAAAAACAAATAATGATAGTCAGCATTTCAGCCAACACGATTCTTCAATTTGGTACAGCAATCACACATAAATCACACTAATAATTTCCGAAAGTTTGTAAAAGTCCATGTTTCAGTCCAGGCCCTGCACTTTCTCAAAAAATAATACGTTTAAAAAAAAAATACAACCGACTTCAACTTCGAATACCTGGATGATATCTTCATATTATCTAATAATTTTGATTTAAAAATGAAACTACTGAACCGATTTCGATAAATTTTTTACGGGACCACCTTTGAAGTACTACCAAACAAAAAACAATCATTAAAATCAGTTCATAATTGGCGGAGTAATCGCATAACATACATACAAAAAAAAAGCACATACAGTCGAATTGAGAACCTCCTTTTTTGAAGTCGGTTAAAAAAGGCTAGTGGAACCATCGACATATTTTAAAGCATCGGTAATTTCTTTTAGGATCCATTATTTCGCTTTCTACTTCCTACCCATGGACAAATTCAAAGAAAACAAGCGTAAATCCGAGTGGGCGGAAGTAACGGGCGAGCGGTGCCGTTTGGTGACCACAAACCACAGAGTAATAGAAGCAGAGATGCGATCAAAGGATTGTTCCTTAGAAAGACGCGTGACTGTGCGGGGAGGTGTAGGTTCGCGGGAGGAGTAGCAAATTGTACTGCCATCTAGCGGTTTTCAGGAAAAGTGTTTGAGAATCGAACTAGTGAATTAAAACTTAGCTGAATTAACACTTAATTTCTTAATATCACGCTAGAAGTCGCGTTTAATTTTATAGAACGGATCACTAAATATAGAAATAAAATTACTTACGAATGAAATTAGATGCCAATCATATCATTTGAATTTTTCCCTCGGTCATTTTTACATAAAAAAAACAGAGCAACTTATTTCATTTTTACTATTACTGGGTAAAAACATTAAAAATCGTCCGTCTAAAGTGTAAGTTTGAATGACCGTTACGCGTGGCAGACGTTAGCAGACTGAGGAAATAAGTATGACGTCACACACTCCGTCCGCAAAATAGGATCTGCGGCTGCAAGTCGCTCATCCCAACTCCTTATGCTCCTTGCCACAAACTGTAGTCGTGGGACGGTAGGTAATGGTTACGTGAGGGTAAGTGCGTTTTATTTTGTTTTTAACTTTCTTTTTGTAAGAGCGTTCCCGTGACGTGTGTATTGGCATTGAAAGTATTTTTGTTCACTAGCTGCAATCGATCGGCATAAGGATGTTTTTTCTTCATTCCTTCTAGAGGAATATGGCGTTCACTTTTTGCATTTGCCAGTGTCAAGTATTTTAATTCTTCAAGGATTTGATGAAGTTTAGTCAAATGAGTCTTAGTCACAGTAAGTCACAATCATGTCCTAGCTTAAAGAAGTAAGCTCTCTACATAACGAAAGCACCCTAGTCGTGGCAACTTTAATAAAAGCTTCTTCGGAGTTTTTAAAACAACATGTAAAGACATATTTCGCACACAAAATTGCACAATGCTTAAATAGTCAAAAAGCTCTGTACAAGATTATGCAATGACACGACATGATTTTTTCGCGTTCCCGCCAAAATGTTTAGATGTCGATAATCTTCATAGCTTTTTTAACCGACTTCAAAAAGGAGGTTCTCAATTCGACTGCTTGTTTTTGTATGTATGTTACGCGATTACTCCGCCAATTATTAACTGATTTTAATGATATTTTTGTAGTTTGGTAGGTAATACTTCAGAGGTGGTCCAACATACATTTTATCGAATTCGGTTCAGTAGTTTTGTTTTTAAATCAAAATTACTAGAATATATGAAAATGTCATTATGGTATTCGAACTTGAAGTCGGTTGTATTTAAAAAAAAATGCTTATTATTAACATTTGTATAAGTTGCTCGTTTAACCACTAACTTGGCTGTTGGTAAGCGACATTGTGTTCGAAGATCTAGGTTATCATCTAGAAAAAGCTCACAAGAGATACCTATCGTTTTATGATTGATATATCAAAAACATGTACTAAACGGTTTGTGTGAAATCATGCAGCGACAATGATAAAATGAATGGACGGGAATTAAGCGCACGGATTTTGAAGACTATATTGAGCGCCGGCTCTACTCTCGCTTCAGTCATACTCAGTCTTTGCGACATGCGAGCCGTACGATACGACAATACAAACTTCTAATACAAGTACATGTGTTATCTTTTTGTCATGCATAGTAATTACATTCGCTATCTCTATTTTCTGGCAAATGTAATATGCATACTTTTAGCTAGGTATGCTTGATTGTGTTGACTTGTTAATTTTGAACGGTTTGCAAGCGCTGGGCCCGTCCATTCCATTATCACTGTCGCTGGAATAATGTACTTACCTAAATTAACAGTGCAATGCATTTTCCGAATGGGTGTTTCCCGATAGTTACAATCTGTCTGAGTATCTTCAAGTCGCGAGTGGATCGGTTTCTTCTAGTGCTTCTAGTGCTCCATCGTAGACCACCGAATTAGCGGCCAAATGCAAACCTTTAAGTAAATATTTTTTAAGTAAAAAAGTAGTTTAGTAGTAGTAGGCAGCTACAATTATAAGATGAATGGACGAGAAATAAGCGCACGGATTTTGAAGACTATATGTTGAGCGCCGGCTCTCCACTCACTTTAGTCATACTCTGCCTTTGCGACATGCGAGCCGTAGGATACGACAATATGTATATATTACATATTGTCGTATTGTCGTACTTCTAATACATGTACACGTGTTCTCTTTTTGTCATACAGTAATTAGATTCGCTATATATTCTGCCAAATGTAATATGCACACTTTTAGCTAGGTATGCTTGATTGTGTTGTCTTGTTAATTTTGATCGATTTGCAAGCGCTGGGCCCGACCATTCCATTATCACCGTCGCTGGTAGCTAGCTGGTAGTGGTATGTATTTTTTTTTTAGATTGTTTCCTTTTGTAAAAAGATAGCTTTCGCTTTGTAGACTGAACGGTAACTATTAATTCCAAGGATTGTTCCTATAATATATTGTAGTAGCCTCCAAAGCCTAAATCCTTATTAAGATAAGTCCAAATGAACCTTAAATACCTACATTTTATTTAGGCGGACCAATTAATTAGAGTTAAAAGCTACCCAAGGATAATTGCACGGCAAATAAAAGTTAAGTCTGAGCGAATCGAGTAAACGGCGCATGTTTGTGTTGTGACCACTAACGGTAGGCTGTGGGAAAAGGGTTCCTTATTGCTATGTTAAGTATTTGTATTTTCCTTTGTTTCTTAAAATAGGTTTAGGGATATCGGTATGTTTTAACTAGGTATGTTATATGGTATTGCTCACAGAAAAGCGAAATCCCTACTTCTTAGTAGAACGGCTGTCAAAACAATGTTCTAAAGCAATTGTATGGAAAACCGCTGTCGCCAATTTCACACTTATTTGCATAGAAACTACGACTTGTAGTAAAACGCTCGAAATGCCAATTTGCACCAGATTAAAGTTGATCTGGGACCTGGGTTCTATGTTCTAAAACTGCATCCAGAACCGCCGGACGGGACGGGCAGCAGCGTCCTCTTAGTTAACGGTGGTAACATACTGCGATCCCCAAGCCGCCTGCCAAGCGTGGGGATTATGGCAACCCCTCCCTATTATGGGGAGGCCTTCGTCCAGCAGTGGACGTCTTCCGGCTGTTGATGAAAGTTGATCTAATTACGATACAGTGTGGTTTGGTTTCCTACGCGTCTATTTAAATTGTCTTTTTGAGTATTCTCAGTTTAAAAACATGTATATTGGTAGAATTGTCATTAAGCGCATTTGCACCTAATACCGGCTAGCGTGGCCCTTCACATTTCCGTTCTATTTACTTCTCTCTTCAGTGGTATTGCTGCACTTGCCGGTGAAGAAAAACATCGTGAAGATACCATAGCGTAGCGGTAAAATTTGATTAGGTAGGTACTCGACGACCAAGTGAACTTCATACCACCTTAAATTGATTTTTAGGATGCTCCTTTGTGATTTTCGTAATGTTATTTTTTGCGAAACCACTCCAGTATTGAGGCAATGGAAACAAAAAACAACATGTCGGTTGAGCCATTTTCGAGTTTTTGCGAGACTAACGTACGATAGTTTTTTTTAGATACAGATAGATAGACAAGACTGACACTTTCAGGTTGAAAACCTGTCGCCATGCACTAGCTTCGCTAAAGAGCCAGTTTCCATTCGAGACTAGATTTAGATGTATTTTTATTATGATTGCGAGGCTAGGTGTTCGCTTTATGTAACTCGTTCAAACGTGCGTCAAATTCTTTGTTACTGTTGGTTACGGCAACGTCATGTTCCTGGATTCATAGGCGAGAATTATGGCCAAACAGATTCAAAAACCCGAGTGAACCATTTCGGTTCCACTTTCATTGTGTAAATCCCTAGACAGTAGAATGTGCTTCAAGAGAGGGTGTGTTCCATTAGAATATTTTTTTAGGTAAGCATGCTCCATTAGCTCCATCGTAGACCACATCATTACCGAGATGGCGGTCAAACATTTTCAAAATATTTCCATCTAAAGTATCACACTTTTCATCACAGTTGCTCGTATAGTGGATCTTATTTCATCGGTTTTAGTCTCATAATCCAACATATTACACACGCGTGCTTTTTACGTACTTATGTTTGTTGACGTTTTCGTTGTGTGATTGATTATTATCAAATAGAGTTTGTTTTTTCCTCGCAAGTGTGATGAAAATCGTTGTATGGAATGCGTGTGCTATTGGTAATTACACTCTCGGCTCCCTTATCGCCAGCGGCTCTCGTGCATAATACCGCTACGAGTGTAACGACCAACATAGTACACTTGTATCGTAAATTATAGACACGAACAGAAAACTAATAAAAATAAGCTAAAAATAGTAAGTACTTAGGTCATACTGACAGTGCTTTTTCACAGAACTGTTTTATAGCTACGTAAAAAGTTTTATTGAAAATGAAAATAACTTTTTTCTTTTAGCATACCATGTATTTCGTTTTGCAAGACTATTATGCCATAAATACAAAAACACTTATAGATATTTCCAGAATTGCTTTCCTTGACGATGTTTTTATAAATACTAGGCATTCAATGGATAATCTTACTTACATTATCGTTTTTTATAGCTTTTATTAGGAAACGGAATCTATTACTTTACTCTAGTTAGTAAGTATTATGTTGTCTTTGCTTTACTCTTACTATTTATTTATTTTATTTTATTTGGAAAACATACAGTGTTAATAACTTAAGTAGACTTACAAAATTTGGATAATTAATACACCGTTTAAACGTTTCCTCATATAAAAATAAGTATATATCACTTGTTAAATGGTTAGTTAAGGATCTAATTTTAGTATAGTATTTTAAATATTTTTGTATGAATTTAAAATTAAGTACTAGGACAACTAGCAGCGCCCCGCGTTTTCACCCGCGAAAAACGGTGGTAATGACGATGATAAAAAGAAACATATAGGTACGTTATAAAAAGAAACATATAGGTACGTTATTCCGGGAAATAAGCTATTCCTATTCCGAGTTTCATCCAAATTCGTTCATCCGTTTTGACGTGAAGAGGTAATAAACATACAGACAAAAAGCTTTCGCTTTTATAATATTATATTATATTATTCATTGTCACATGCTTTATGTACTGGCTAATTAATTTATTTTGTGAATTATTAAAGTTACTATTGTTTTTTTTTTAAATTTTGTATGTTGAATTGAATTAGGTATAATTTTATAATGTTTTAAAAGGAGTAGGTATTATAATAATAATAATTGTATTGACATAATATTTTAATTTATATGTGTTTTAATTGTAATATGACTTGTAAAATTAGTCGAAATAAAAGGATTTGAATTTGAATTATACATAAATAGTGTGATAATTTAAATAAGGGATAATCAGCCAAAACTAAAAATATAGGTTTACCTTTTTGTCATTTATTTTCACTTAGATATAAAATATTATGTATAGATATTGTAAGTTTCACTCAATCAAGGAAAAGGCGTTAATATGAACATAACATTTAAATCAAGAATAAGAAGAAAAAGATATCTTTGAACTCATATACTAAGATTCAAGTTTTGGTTGGCTATAATACAAAAATTAGGCGTTGCTGTATGTATTTGGTACACCAAAATTGTATTATTCCCAAATAGAAAATAGGTAAGTACCTAAGTCCATACTATGGCTTATATACACAACATAGATAGGTACTGTTTTGTGTTAAGTATCTAAATGCACGTTCAAATAAACTTTATATGTATAGAATGAACCTACTCAACTCAACAGGTGGTGGCCAGATAGAAATAAGGTAGGACCGCACTAGACTTCTCTGCATTTATTTATCTATCAATTCAAATATGTAAAATTTTACTGTCGAAGCCTTAATTACAAAAGAACATCTAAGCAGGTAGCAGGTAGGTATATTTTAATAATATATATTATTTATACCGTAACACTAAAACGTATTTTAAACCTATTTTAGTTAAAAAGTGTTTTCTCTTCTTTATTAATACTCATTTCGTAATTCGAATGAATTTGCCAAAACACTTAACACAAAACACCAAAATTAAAATAGGTTTAAAAGAGGTTTTAGTGTTTTATGTATTTTTGTTTGGAACAGCTGATAATCCCCATAGTAAAAGTTGTTTGTTTTGATGTACATAATATGCCCTTAAAAAGATGCTAACTGATTAGAACTAACCCTGTCTAAAATGTTTGCTATAGTGGCGCTCCTATCAATTTCTATACTTTTTGGCAACCTATAGTCGTATCAAATCCCGGTGGGATTTCACCTTTTTAATGGCGTGCCAATAAAATTAACTTTATTGCATGAAACTAAATATAGTTCACGCCATTCCATTTTGAGAGTCGCAGAATCGTAAAATGAATAGGCGGTAAATTGTTCAGCTTAGTGTGTCAAGGGACAATAAAACGAGCTAAATCAGAGAGCACGGCTTAGAAACATTTTTGTCAGTAAATAAATATAAATGTATGTCAATATGTTTTCCAGTAAGTATGAGTGAAAAAATGTTTCTATTCGTCTTCATCGTCGGCAGCCATAAGACATCCACTGCTGGACGAAGGCCTCCCAATAGAGGGGTGTTGGCATAATCCCCACGCTTGGCAGGCGGCTTGGCGATCGCAGAATGCTCACCACCGTTTTTATGTTTATTATGGTTTTTTAAAAATGTTTTTTAGTTATGTTTATTTATACGAAAATGATAATTTACTTAGAGAAGTTTTGCGAGGTATTATGCAATCAATTAAAAACTATTGGAACAAAATATATTCAGGCGCTTCAGGGACATTTCTGCAATTCGTTTTTGTATTGACAGAAAACATTAGCATTAACATTTTAATTGATTTCCTAATAAGCGATCCAGTAGTACCACGGGTAAAAATACCCGTGGTACTACTGGTAGTAAGACGGTAGGCGCGAGCGAGAGAGGGGAGAAGGCGCGAGCGATTGTAATTATAATAATATAATATAATTGATTTACTTACATTTAGACATTTACATTACATACACATTACATTTACATTTTTTTTTACATTTTCTTTATTTTGAAAAATATAACAAAAAAATACTGAAATCTTAAAAAATATATATTTAATAATACTATATTCTATAAATTTGTATAAATTTTACGTGGTTTCACAATGTATTATCTTTGTTTTAACTAATCGAAATGCCGATTTAGTGTGGACTTTATAATTTTTTTCTATCGTGTCAAACATGTCACGTTTTAAAATAACAAAAAGCTAAAATATATGATAAATATTTTAATCAAAAATAATGTTGGTTCAATATCGACCATTTTGTTATTTTCCCACATTAAAAAAAAGTTCTAAATTGCTACAAGCCCACCTTAAAGCAAAACGCCTAAATAGTACAATGTCTCCTTTTAATAATGCCGTAAGCATAAAGTTACTAACATGTAGACGGCCATAATCTTGTTGAGTTAGGCTTGTTACATTCATCTCGTTATGTCGTATTTCATTGGGAAAAGATTTCGCTTCAGAATCGTGAAGTCTAGTTTTCGATGCCAAGTTCGTACCAATGAGTTCTTTACAATTTATGTACGGAATTCACGGATTTTGTACGTGACGGAGAACATCGTGAGAAAACCTGCAATGTGCGGAGAAGAAATTCAATGGCGTATAAATCCGTCAACCGCGTTGGACGGGTAGAGTGTCCCCCGAACAAACCTTCTAGAGTAAGTATGCTGGGGTATTTACAGCACCGGATCTACGATTTTTTTGAACCGGGGCAGTAACTTGATAGTGGTGCGCCCTCTCCAGAGTTTGAGACAAATTACTTTAAAAAACTCACAAATGTAATTAATAACGGTTGATTTTTTTTTAAATATTTTTCGGACAATAATCATATGAAAATCATTTTTTTTAATTTCAAACAATTGTTTACTTCAGAAAAACTATATTTTATTTGTAATTTCGCAGATTCGGGACTCCTAACTTTTTTATTTATTTCTAGGCGCTTTGTGGACCATGTTTTTAATTTTCAACCATATTTTATTATGATTTTGGCGCCCCCTGAAACTGCCGCCCGGGGCGGATGCCCGGTTTCTCCCCTCCCCCCACCCCTAAATCAGGGCCTGGGCTATGTGCTACTACATTCATCTTGATGATTATTCTCATTTGATTCCCTTGGTCAGTACCTAGTAAAGTTCAATAAAAAAAGTTTATTACTGTTTATTTTATTCTTAAAAGTAACTTAAAATAATAAATCAATATTGGTTGGACATTTTACACAGCGCCATCTATTCCAAAACTAAGCAAAGCTTGAAATATGGGAACCAGATAACTGATAGAATACTTACTTAAGTTATTTTTTTGTAATTACATTCTTATAATACATACATTACAATACTCAGACACAGAATAAACACCTATGTGCGTCACAAATTGCTTGTCCTGGAGATATAAAACAAGTAGGTACTTAACTATGTTTATTTGCATGCACGCAATGCAATATTACGAGTATATTGAAATACCCAATAAAAATGTCCATCGTTGCTATAATAATGTATTAAATATTTATGACTCTTATCTGAACCAAGATAGAAGCTGCAATGGATTAAGAGATGGAGGCAAAAGCAATAACTATTTGAAATGCAAAATATTTTATTCATTCGTCTCACAGCGCCTATCACTTCAGAAGAGAGAGAGCTAGATCCTCCAAGCATCAGAATTGAGATAAGATTCCGATGTCATTGCCCCTGCTGTCGGTAAACCTTGTACTCAAAATGTTAGTAAAATCATTGAGCTAATATCTAAAGAGTCACAATCTCGACTGGCGTTGTATACACATACCTAATATATACGTTCACAATTGTTCGAATTTAGACGTCATGTCGCTTGTATAGTGTTCAATGTATGCTTGAGCGCTTGTGTCTTATCGTAGTTCAAGTCGGTCAAAAAGTCGGCGAACACTATGCAGTGCGCCGTTTTTTGCACGATTGTGACTCTATAGATATTAGCTCCATGGGAAATATACAATAGTTGTTAAGTAGAGACCGGTTTTTCCTAAGGCCGACGAGGCTTGGGCCTTGGGCCAAATACGGAACAACAAACAATGTTAACCAGAAGTTACAGATGAAGGACGGCTGGTAGTAGCTGGTTGGTTTGGTCTAGACCACAGAAAAGCGGAAGTCCTACTTTTTGGTGTCTACATTATCATCATCCATTATATCATTGTCTTCATTGGTGTGTTTGTTCTGTGTCTGGGTGTAGTAAGTATGTATTTACAATAGTAGATTACTTGCCTAGGGAGCAAAAGTGAAGAATGTCTGAGATCTCATGTATACTTATTGTCTCCCGAGGCGAAAGCTTCTTTACTTGCTCGCGTGGTGTGTATACTATTTTACGTGCCGCTGCGGGGAGGAAGGGGTCACTTTCGCTCCGCGTAGCGGTGCTAAAGTAGCCACTTTAGCTCAAGAGTACCGTTCTTGACGATCATTATATTTGACACTAGAGGTCCCCCGCGACTTCGTCCGCGTACGGAAGAAATTCGGCCGCTCCCAAAATTCACCACTAAATCACCCCGAGCAATTTTTTTGGACCTGGGGATGTCCTAAAACTGCAACCATTACCACTGAAGGACGGGCAGCAGCGTCCTCTCCGTTAACGGTGGTGAACATTCTGCGGTCCCCAAGCCGCCTGCCAAGCGTGAGGATTATGGCAACACCTCCCTATTAAGGGGGAGGCCTTCGTCCAGCAGTGGACATTTTCTGGCTGGTGGATGGATGGATGAGCAATTTTTTTTAACTCCTGATACGTGGTTCTACCCGCTTGCTTTATGTAGCGGTTATCTGAGCGGACCAGTCGATAAACGCTGGCAGATCGGCGCCGGCAACCCGCGTCCTAGGTGTATACCGCCCTTAGTTGTTATAAGTCCATGGAGGTGATAACGATGAACCCAAAGGATACTATACGATACTTACTAACGATTATCAATTTGTTAGTAAGTCCTTACCGATAGATTTTACTTCTGCATATTTTTCATTCGCGTTTTTACTGAAAATAGAAGCCAATTTTTGTGTACTTATTGGATTTCATCCGTACTCCTATTTATCAGGAGTTTATTTCCGCAGTGCCACCGAATAATAAAATTTATTGCAGTGCGTTAGCTTCAGACCGGTAATAGGATATAGCACAGATGAGAAATAAAGAGATGGTCAAATTAAAAAAGGTAAAGATTGCTTCTTGTAAGGATCTTTTAATCTTAACAGGCTGTTTGAGCACAGCTCATCTGGTGTTCGAAATGACGGTATGGTCGAAGATGGTAAACACGTCTAGCCTAGAATGGGAACTAACTCTGAAGTGAGGATACCGGAATACATCGTACTTGGCGGCAGATTTTCAACTTGGCTGTAGTAGCTAACCTGCCGCAGAACTCTCCGTGAACACTACGTGCGTAGAAACTCCTAAACATTGGTTTCCAAGAAGTTATGCTGCGGCTCAAAGGCATAGCTTATTCTTGCCTAAGCTGTGTCAAAGGCAGTTTGATGCTCTTGCTTATGTTAATCTGGCCCATAATAACGGTCTTCACTTAGGGCTTAACTCTTGAAGAAAAGATTTGAATCCGGCAGTGTGTATTTGTCCAAGCCGCCTGCCAAGCGTGGGGATTATGGTAAACCCTCCCTATTAAGGGGGAGGCCTTCGTCCAGCAGTGGATGTCTCCTGGCTGATAATGATGAATGATGAGTGTGTATTTGTCATGTATTTATTTAAATAATATGGATTAAAAAATGAATTATTAAAAAAATCTGATCCAAGAGTATCGCTGACAGCGGGGCCAGACTCAAGCTATCGGTGGTTTGGACTACAGAAAGAGGAACCTACTGACAAAGCATGCCGTGTCAAGAATTGCCTTTTTATATGACTCTTGATTGGACCCTCTAACTAGCGAGAGTTGTTCATGCATCTTTTATAATCTGTGATAAGGGCTATGCCCTTGCCAAGTTATGTGTCGTCATTGTGGCAAAAACGTTATTAATGACGCTTTGTTGTCATTAGCTGGCTCGCCGTATTTATACTGAAGCGGACGACGCGGCTCCATTACTAAGGGACAGTAGATTGGCATGTCAGCTTGGAGGTTTGAGGTGAAATTAATAGATATTTATTTCCTTTTGTAAATAGGGATTAATTAATAATGGATCTGCAGACCACTGGTCTAGTCGCAATAGCCTACCTAAAAACCATGCGGCAACCCGTCACAATTTTGAGGTTATAGGTTGATTAGTAGAATTTGGGAGCTATAATATTATATTATGGTGTCACTAAAAATAATACAACGCCGCTGTTTCCGTAACTACGTAACGTAAGTATACGTACTACGTACGTCTGTCTTTATGACTTATCTAGGGCCATAGACGGATTTCCTGCGTAAACGCTCTTTGTGCAAAGATTGTATACTACGTCATTGACCTTAAAGTTATACTGCTTTCCCGATAGATATAATCTGGATGTCTTCAAGTCGCGAGTGAATCGGATTCTTGTGAGTACGCCTGCTCTATCGGACACCGCATCTTCGTTTATCATCAGTTGTGTTGGCTATCAAATGGAAGCCCATTTATCAATAAATAAATCTAAAACATATAAAACACGACAAAATAACAAACCAAAATGTAAAAAATAAGATTTTTATTTCACATTTGAACATGGCGCCGTACTGCCTCCATATCGTGTTTTTTATTATAGCCATCACTCGGTATGATGTAAAATTTACACTTACATGATACCACATACATGTAAATCCGTTCAAGCATTCATCATCATCATCAGTCCACTGCTGTATGAAGGCCTCCCCCTTAGACCGCCACACTGTACGACAACCTGCCATTTGCATCCACCGGTTGCCCGCGACTTTTACAATGTCGTCGGTCCACCTCACAGAAAAGCGAAGGCCCTATACTCTTAGCTCTTCAGTGGTCCACCTAGTGGGAGGCCTTCCTACGCTGCGTCTTCCGGTTTGCGGGCGCCACTCAAGAACCTTTCTTCCCCATCGATTGTCTAATAAACAAGAATATTTGGAATCTGACTAAAAAAGAGCTTGTTAGGGGAAGATGCGGTCTACTATGAAGAAAAGCACGCTTACGCGTAGAAGAAACCGATTCACTCGCGACTTGGAGACACTCGAACCTTTTGTTCATTCAAAAAGGTATCTAGCTTTTTTTTAAACAATCATGTGACGATACGAGCAAGACGTTCGCCTGGTGGTAAGCGTCACACCTGCCCATAACAGTATCAGTGCCAGAATTGAAAACTTGCGAACACAATCCTGCGCCGCACTGTACTGCGCTCGTCACCCTGAGATATTAGATGTCAAATCTCATCATACCCAGCATGTTAGCATTGTCCAGCTATAGGGTTGATTATTATAATATGATTGAAGCAGCGAGGTTTACTGCTCGCAGAACTCTAGTCTTATTAGTAGAAGAGACCAAAAAAGAACATTAACGCCACGTTTTTGTTTTTCTTCGTATACCTATCAGCCAGAAAACGTCCACTGCTAGACGAAGGCCTCCCCTTTAATAGGGAGGTGTTGCCATAATCCCCACGCTTGGCAGGCGGCTTGGGGATCGCAGAATGTTCACCACCGTTAACGGAGAGGACACTGCTGCCCGTCCTCTGGTGGTACCTACTGGTTGCAGTTTTAGGACATACCCAGTTCCATTCTCAGGTTCAGGTTTCTTCGTATAATAGGTATGTAAATTAACACACGAATACGAACTCCTACAATGAATGTCAGACATCCGTTCTGAAATTTATCGCCTGCATCCGCGAGTGTTGTAGACATAGTAGTAAACTTTGACGCAAATGGCTAGAATTTGTAGTACTTGAGATCGTTCCAGCGCGATTCGACTCGGCGAGCAAGGTCTGGGTGAAATATCGAGTTGCTCATTTTGCAGTGGATGAAACTTTGCTTTGAGACTACATTATACTATCTATAGGTTTTCCCGGGTGCCGTATAAGTAGTAAAACAGAATGTAATTGCCCCTCGAAAAATCAATGCTATTTAGTCAAATTGCTGTAATTAATGCCAAAAAATATATATTTTACTGACGAACATCCGTCTTAGTTATTTCATTGTTTGAAAATACGATTATACTTTCCACGATAGAAAAATAAAGCGAAACAGTGCCTATTATTATACTATTTTCGGTTATTTGTCCTAATTACAGCACATAGTCACATAAAAAAATCATATATTAAAAGCTAATAGTATTTTGGAGAACTTTCTATGGTTAAAAAAATTATTAATTTCGATACTTTTCGAGAAATCTGAGAAAAACTTCAATAATTGAAGCTTGACATGCACGAATCTGCGTAACCGCCATATTCTTTTTTGCTCCGCTAAATGTGTCCCTACCTGATACTACTTTAGCCTAATGATCGATCGCATAAAAAAATGTGCTTGAAACGTGGAATATCCTGGCCTTAAAATGTCGCCATTAAATCACGTGAGTATTGCGCACTTAATTTTTGTATTGCGTAGAATTTAAACTCAAACCACTTTTGTTAGCAACGTTTTTAGACCCCAAAGTCACACAAATGTTTCCTCTTTAAGCTATTACTATAGATTCACTCTAAGTAGGTATATATGTATATCTTTATACTTATCCTAACATATACTTTTAAGTTTACAATAATATAATATGTACTGCAATGAAATATTTTGGTTAATTTACTTGTCTTTCTCTTTGTTATAAGAGCTCTATACTTAATCCTTTTCACGACAAACCCAGACTAAATGAAATTTCGGAAAGAAAACGAAGGATCATAAAAAGTTTTCATCACACTTGCTCGTAAAGTGAATTTTATTTAATCGGTTTTAGGCTCATAAACCAAGATATTACACACGCGTGCTTTTTACTTTACATTACAGCAAGTTTAGTGCAATAAAGATACAACCCAG
Organism: Erannis defoliaria; assembly: GCA_905404285.2. Lineage (NCBI taxonomy): Eukaryota > Metazoa > Arthropoda > Insecta > Lepidoptera > Geometridae > Erannis > Erannis defoliaria. The sequence continues at coordinate 10,046,519 of FR990087.1, forward strand.
TTAAGTTTAGTTTGTTTCACAGCAAATTATATGTATGTATTATAAGAAGCATTCTTAATTTAATCGGGTTATACTGAATTTTTTCGTAATATCAACAAAGAGTTACTATGCGGCTAAAGAAAATGTCACCTGCGTGCGCATCGCTATATAGCTTGCGCGCCGTTTTCAGCAAATATTTGTTGACGTTTTCGCTGTGTGGGTTAATAACCACACAATATTGTTTTTTCTTCACAAGTATAATAAAAAACGTCGTATGGAACGCGTGTGCATATTGGTAATTACACTCTCTGCTCCCTTATCGCACTCGCCTGCGGCTCGCGCGCATAATACCGCCTCGAGTGTAGAGACCGCCACTGAACACATGTATCATAATGTACTATTATTATTCATTGCAGAATAGATGAATTGAAGTAAGTACCTAAAGCTAGAAAAAAAATTTTTTTTTGGGTTAGCCATTCTACAATACTGGCACTACTCATATACGTACGGGCAGATGAATTTTTAATAATGAAATAGGTCGTAAAAATTATGGCCTATAAATTATGAGATACCAGGCTCATAATTTATTTCCTCGAGGTAAGCATTAACATTTGAAAATATAATATAATTTCGAGCACAGCACCCTCGTTGCGGGCAGTACAGTGCGGGAGGTACCGCAAATCCAATGGTATTGCCTGGTCTGCCTAGTCATGAATAGGTAGGTACTTATGAAATGAAATTGATCTTTATTAGGAACATAAAAAGTACATTTATAAACTCTGGTAGAACGATGCTACCCGCATAAGTTAAAAACTGTGTCGCGGGTAACAACGCCCGCCTCCGAACAATATAATGTGAGAGTTCCTAAAAGTAAGTACAGAAATCCTAATACTTAAATAAAACATAAATATCTATTTACTGACAAAATCTGATTTTACGAGTATGTGTGTGTTCGTGTGTGTGTGTGTGAGTGTGAGAGTGGATATGTGTGAGTGAAAAAGAGGGGTGTGTATAAATATGGTGTGAATGCGTGAGTGAGTGTGAGTATTTGTAGGTAATTTGTTAGTTATAGATTATACTTATAGGTTGTTTTGCTTTATCATTATTTTTCTACTAACTTTGACGAACTGTACGCTGGAAACTTATAGGAGCCAAAAACTTTTATGTTACATGTTTTGACTACATTTTCAATAAAGTTTGTACCTACTCCGCGCTATACGGTGAGCCAGAGCGTGCTTACTAAAAACAACTTTGGTGATCTCTACCTGCAGAGGACAGTTGTCCACACGGTAAACAATCACCAAGACCGCATAATAAGTAAAGACTAACCTTACCGTCTATATACTTAGTGGGACCGTTTAAGGCCGGGCGCATACGACGAGAAAAACCGTAAGAAAAACCGTCTGGCGAAAGCCCGAAGGCGCTCCGTGCATACATTTTGTACTAGGTCCCGCACACCGTAAGAAATTTCTCGAGACGCCCGTCTCGCTCGCACCAGTTAATTCTGCGCAGTGTGTTTCAGTCGGTCCGGCGCCTGTCGGATGCCGTGCCGAATCAATGTGCGAATCACTCTAAATGACACATCGCACACCATACTAACCAAAACCAATCTAGCCCTTAAGTATTCGAACAAAATTAGCCAGACTTTCGAACGATAATAACTCGTGATAAAAACCCCCCCCCCCCCCCCCGTACAGCTCGCATGTCGTAAAGACAGAGTATGACCTACGCGAGTGGAGAGCTGGCGCTCAATATATAGTCTTCAAAATCCGTGCGCTTATTTCCCGTCCATTCATTTTATCATTGTCGCTGGTATAATACAGAGTAAAACATAAACAAAACTCAATGTTTATAGGGAACTGTATGTATATGATGCCGTATTTTTGATACTCCATTCATTGTATATGATACCGTCTTTTTTATACTCCATTCATATAAAAGAAACAGACTGAGTGAGACAATTCGATTTGACACTAAATGGTATCTCACACAATTGAAACATTTTAAAATTTTAAGACAGAATGGGCTATTTCGGGATTTTTCTTTAACGTGAAAAGTACTTAACAAGTGAAAATGTGTTATACGATAAATCTATTAAAAAAACTATATATTTAAAAAAGAAAGATATTCGAATGATAAAAACTATAAGTTAAAATCTATTGTTATCTTTGTTTTGCGTTACTAAAAATATGCAAAAATATACAGGGTTCTATAAAAACTTAATGCAAAACTAAAAAATATGAGATGTAAATCTAATTCAGATAAAATGACACAGATCAATTACTCTAACCTGATATAGCCTCGTTTCAAAATAAAAACTTGCATAATATTTTATACTATATGCTGAGTGCTGACCACAGAAAACCGAAAGCCCTACTTCTTAGGTGTTCTACGTATGATTTCTGTCTATGGTAGAACCACAGAAAAGCGAAGGCCCTACTCTTAGGTTTGAACGGGTTTCAAAACGATGATGTAAAGCAATTGTAGGGAAAACCGCTGTCGCCAGTTTCACACATAATTGTATAGAAACTACAACGAAAAAATGCCAATAATTGGTCGCGCATTTGATGTAAAACAACAACAAACAACTTCCGAGTAGTTTTGGTGACACGACACAGAGCTTTACTTTAGTTTTTCAGCTAGGCATAAAATTATATACGTTGTTCTCCGGAAGAGTCAGCTCTTAGATAATAATCAAACCGCTACAATCAGGACCCATTTCATAGTACAAGGTATGAAAGGGGTAAAAAATATAAACTTAATTTAATTCAACTGTTTTAATAAAAATACTTTAAAAAAACTGACTTCAATTTCTATTACCTGGATGACATAATTTTTTCAGTTATTTTGAGTTAAAATCTAAACTACTGAATCAATAAAATGTATATATGGAATCACCTCTAAAGATATCACCTCTATGACCTACTAAACAAAAAATAATCATCAAAATCAATTCATAATTGGCGAAGTAATCGCGTAACAATCATGTGTTTGTTACGCGAATACTTCGCCAAAAAAAAGACAACGCACAGCCCAAACCGCTGGTCTGGTGGTGGTTGAAATTTGGAGGTTGTATTCGTCTCGATGCGGAGGGGTGTACTAAGAAAGGATTTTTCAAAATTCGACTCCCAAGGGGTTGGGACGATTGTATGAAAGTCCTTTGTTTTTGAAGTTATAATGATGAAAATTGAAATTTGGGTAGTTCAGTAGAGTCGGTCGAGTCGGTAGAGTCGGTAGAGTCGGTAGAGTCGGTAGAGTTGGTAGAGTCGGTAGAGTCGGTAGAGTCGGTAGAGTCGGTAGAGTCGGTAGAGTCGGTAGAGTCGGTAGAGTCAGTAGAGTCGGTAGAGTTGGTAGAGTTTGGGGAGTTGTGGCTAAAAAAATTGCTCGGGATGATTTAAAGTGGTGAATTTTGGGAGGGGCCGAATTTCTTCTACACGCGGACGAAGTCGCGGGGGACCTCTAGTGATATTATATTATGTTTCATTATACAACAAGAAGTAAACACTTTATTACAACAAACTACAAAGACTTCTTAGCCTACTACACAACAAAAAACAAAAGGATTGTATCCAGACCGATGAAAGTCCGGTGATGAGTCATTATACATCGATGTTGTATGTTAATGTATGTATGGTCAATATTATGATGATACTTTAACATTTATTGGCGAAATATGTTACGATGAACAACTCTTATTTTAGACTATTGTTAATCTATCTATCTATTTATCTACCTTTTTTTTGTTACGTGCATTTGTACATCTTTTAACCGACTTCAAAAAAGGAGGAGTTCATGTTCACCGATTTCTCCGTCAGTTGTGGATAGATTTTGAAAATATTTTTTTTATTTGACAGAGTAAGAAGTAAAGAGTTGTATTTTTTTAAAGTCACTTGTTATTTCTATCTACACAAGTATTATTTAATTAATTATAGCAACATGCTGTTCCGTTAATACCAGTTTACCACATGTCACCAAATTCTCAATTAGCGTCGATTAATGACGCTCCATTACGCTTCCGGCGTATGAAAGCTTTGTAAGGAGCGAATTAATCATCGGAAAGTAAATATACCAATATCAATCCCCGTTGAGCTTTTTGTAGAACATTCAGCAAAATTATAATTATTTGGGCGCACTGGCTATACAGGGTTAGTTCTAATCAGTTAGCATCCTATTAAGGGCATATTTTTTACATCAAAACAACCACTTTTCCTATGGGGCCAACATTAAAATCACGAAAAATATATCAGCTGTTCCATACAAAAAGTTCATCGACCTTGGGCAAAATGTATACTGTTATGTAAATGTGTATGTAATGTAAATGTGGTGAATTTTGGGAACGGGTCGATTTTCTTCCGTACGCGGACGAAGTCGCGGGCGACCTCTAGTCTTACCTAAGTAAAAGAAGTCACAGACGACGAAGATGCTATAATATTTCATGTTAAACACATCATCAGCCCGGAGACGTCCGCTGCAGAACGAAAGCCTCCGCCCTTAGACCGCCACGCTACTTTCATAATGTCGTTGGTCCACCTAGCTAGTGGCAGGCCTTTTTACGCTGTGTCATCCGGTACGTGGTCGCCGCTCAAGAATCTTTCTTCCCCATCTGAATTGTTGTTTATTTTTTATGACGAAATGATTAACATTTTGGTCGCCGACATCACCAATAGGACTGATGTTTATATCGTTGAACTAATAGCTTTGATGAAGAATTTAAGTAAATATAGTATGTTTATTGAAAAAATAATCTAAATCGGTTAGTAATGTTCTGATATATGAGCGTTTAAAGTTTTTGTTAGAGACAACTCTGTCCCTTTCCCACAAAACAAAAAATTACGTCTATCTTAGAGCAGTGACGTCACGATTTGCTGTTTCGCCTCTCTGTCTAGCATGATATTAAAATGCTTATAAGTTGCTTATTTTTGATCATATTTTCATTTTCTTTCCATTAACCAGCTATATTTATGGGCCACATTTTAATAGGACAATATAAAAAGCTAAAAAAGCTAGATGACTGCATCTAGCCTATTCTTGACAAGAGCATAGCGAGCCCTATAAGCAAACGACGTATTTATTTGTCAAAAAATTGCACTAAAATTATTAATGCGAAAGTTTGTCGGTATGTAGACAATAGACAATATTTATTTGTAGAAAAAAACACATGTGTGTGTGTGTATGTTTGTTACCTTTTCAAGCCAAAACGGCTGAACGGATTTCTATGAAATTTGGAACGGAGATTATGTCTAATTAACTGACTGTGGTAATGAAATAAACCAAACGCACATTGTGTTTTGGTAGTGGCTATTTTAGTAGGTTTTTGTAGATAGCGTAAATAGCTATTGAAATAAATAACGGACTATCTAAGTACTGTCGATAGATATGAAAGACACAATCTATAAAGTAGTAGTCACCTAATAAAAGAAGGATTAATTGGCTTATCCCTTTATCTAAACTCATCTAAAAAACCGTACATTTATCATTACCCTACGGGTTTTATTAAATAATCAGAGTTCGTATCAATCGAAATATCTTTCTAGGGACTTAAATTGTAATAAACCAGTCAATACGTTTTTTCCTGTGGGTTTTTCTTAACTGAAACGTCACAGATAACTGATAAGGATTAATTAGATAAATTTTGGTTTAAAAGAAAATTATATAAAAATTACCTATTTTGTTTGAGTTTATTCGTGGTTGTGACACTATGATTTGTGCTTGGATTATCTTAGTGGCAGGTACGTATGTTTTGATTTTGCATTGCAAACAATAGCATAGTTTTTATTGTATCACAATTCAATTAAGCACAAGCTCGAGGCAAGGAAGATTATACACAAGTATAATCGTGTGTATAATCGTGCTTGCTCGAGGCATTTACTAATGCCGCGTTCCGTAATGCAATTAATTTTGTGTAACAGAGAGTATGTCTTGTTTGAGGAATTAAATTTACTTTATACTGACTCGAAAATTATTAACAGTTGTCACTGTTCAAAGAGCTATTGAATATGTATGTATATGTATATATATACATATATATATAATGAAGGGAAAAAGATAAAATGCATTATTCAGCAGGTGTTCATTCATTAGTTTGCATATGTTTCATTTATAAAAAATAATAGGATAAAACGTGAAGTGGTCTGAATCTGATATTTCGGGCGAAAGAATAATTAAAATCGGCTGGTAACATTTTCAGATATATAAGCATTAAAAGTTTTTGGAAGGAAATAACATGTCTTTTTGTATAGCAAAACACGTGCTATAAAGGTAAATAATTTGTTTGAATCGTAGTATCTGACGTCATTTACCACGATACCTAGTGCGCTCTATGCCTAACATGAAACTTATTTACAACTTCGTTATTTGTGCACATGTTTCAATGTTGTTATTGATGATTGATTTGGTGGCAAGTCAGTTTTTAGTGAGTCAATAAAAAACATGCATATTGCCTTTTCCAAATAATGTAGATATCTCATTGCAGCCGCGGTCAGCAGCGCCGATGCCGCAAGGATCGTCGGTGGCGACCCTACTACCATCGACAAATACCCCAGCATAGTGCAGCTGGAACGGTTCAGAAACAACGTCTGGAGCCAGAGCTGTGCTGGCAATATCATCAACAATATATACATTGTGTCTGCTGCACACTGCTTCAATGACGAGTAAGTACGAGGTTATGAACAATTTTTTTTTATGCCTTTGATTGACGATACCGGCGAGACAATTGCCTGGTAGTAGAACGAACAAAATCCTGCACCGTACTGCACTCGCTCGTCACCCTGAGATCTCAAATAGGTATGATATGTCAAATCTCTTCATGCCTATATAGTATTACTATTATATTATATAGTATTACTATTATGACTGCCATATAGCTCAGCGGTAGCGTGTCTGCCTTCAGAGCTGTAGGGCGTGGGTTCGATCCCCACCAAGGGCAAACATTTATGTGACGAACATAAATGTTTGTTCTGTGTCTGGGTGTAGTATGTATTATAAGCATGTATTTACAAAAAAAAAAAAAAGTATATAAGTATTCTATCAGCTATCTAGTTACCATATTACAAGCTTTGCTTAGTTTGGGGCTAGATGGCGCTGTGTGGAAAAATGTCCTGCGATATTTATTTATTATTTATTTATTTATTTATTTATTAATCTGCTAACATTGCCCTTCAAATAGAAACACAGTAAATGTTTGGCATACTACTGCGTGGCAGTTGAATAACTGGCAAAGGTGTGGTAGTTCCCTAGGTGGACTCTCGAGTCCTAGGCTACAAATTGCTTATGAATTAACTTTTTTAAAGTGATACTTTATTCAAAAGCTCTACTTGTTGAGCTCTAATAAGCCCAAATTTGTGACCTGGGTATGTCATTAAACTGCATCCAGAACCACCGGAGGACGGGCAGCAGCATCCTCTCGGTTAACGGTGGTAACACTCTGCGATCCCCAAGCCGCCTGCATGTGGATTATGGCAACTCCTTCCTATCAAGGGAGAGACCTTCGTCCAACAGGACGAAGTGGACGTCTTCTTGCTGATGACCGAAGCCTAAATTTAATATAGATCTACTATTAGACAATTCAATTTTATCTTATTTGTAACAATATTCATCTTACTATGGTCCATCATCAGTCCCAAACGAATAAACCGTTTTTGATTTACCTAGTTTTTTGATTATTTGAAATATCTTTGATTTGAAGGGTGACTTGATCTAGAGTGTTGTTAACTATGTGGCTAATCAACTTTGGGTAAAAAGTAGTGTTTATAAATATTATCTTTGCCTATGGGGGCGAATATACAATGAGCCAGCTCGGTTGGGCTATTAATTATTATTTAGTGTTAAATTTCTGGGTACCTCTGTATTGGTCAGCAGAGACGCGTTCGTTTTATTATGTTTTGTCGCAAAATGTTTTGATCCTCACGATTACGCAATATCTCTTTCCAGTCCTCAGCTTGTCGCTGACTTACGCCGTATCAGGGCTGGTACCACATACCGCAATAGCGGGGGTGTGATCCACACCCTCTCTAGAGTGATCCTGCACCCTAAATACGGAGTAGCGTCGACTTACGACGCCGACATCGCGCTGGCTCGTCTGACCAACCAGCTGCTGTTCACCGACGTCATCAGCACAGTGATGATCCCGTAGCAAGGCTTCGAGCTTCCCGATGGCATGCCCGTTGTACACGCTGGATGGGGAACCACTACAGTAAGTACTGCTTAATCTGTATACATGGTCTTTCAGGCGGGTGTAGCTACAGGTACTAAAAGAATGTTGATCTAGCCATCAATGTGAACAAGTTTTAGAACACAAATTTGCCAAAATCAAGGAAAATGATATCTATCTAATATAATAAAAGGCTCTGTCCTGACTGACTGACTGACTGACTGACTGACTGACAGACAACGCACAGGCCAAACCGCTGGTCGTACAGACTTGAAATTTGGAGGGTGTATTCGTCTCTATGCGGAGGGGTGTACTAAGAAAGGATTTTTCGAAATTCGACCCCCAAGGGGGGGGGGTGTTTGTATGAAAGTCCTTTGTTTTTGGACTTTTAGTCAAAATTTGTAGAGTAGTAGTAGAGTAGTAGAGGAGAGAGTAGGTAGAGTCGGTAGAGTTTGCTCGGATTTATTTAAAGTGGAGAATTTTGGGAGCGGTCCGAATTTCTTCCGCACGCGGACGAAGTCGCGGGGGACCTCTAATACTCCATAAAAAGATCACATGACATGACTGGTCATTATGTATAGAAACTCAATTTTTCTCGATTTTTGCAATCTAATGTGTTCTAAATTTAGTTTAGTTTGATGACTTCAATTAAGTATCCTACCTAAAGTTAAGCAATCACATTATCTAGGATGCTTACTCTGAGAAGCTTGCCTGATATGGATTTTAAATTTATAGGAAAACGATCGTCATTTTATTATGCATACAATTGAATTGCCTACGCGTCTAGTTTAAGTTGACTACCTCGGTGTATCTATAAGTGAATACGTGGTAATATGAGAGGTTTAAATATCGAATTCTAATTATCTATATCTACAAAATGAAACCATAATAACTGCAATGTGTAACTTTTCCAAAATCTATATTACATTTACAGCAAGGTGGCACCACTTCTCCTATCCTTCTGGATGTGACCATCTACACCATCAATAGGCCTCTCTGCATAGAACGCTACATCAACCGCCCAAACAGGCCTGCCGTTGTCACAGAGAACATGATTTGTGCTGGCATCCTCGACGTGGGAGGCAAGGATGCTTGCCAGGGAGATTCCGGAGGCCCCCTGTACTTCAGCGATTATCTGGTTGGTGTTGTATCCTGGGGAGAAGGCTGTGCTAACGACACGTATCCTGGAATCAGCACGAGAGTGTCTTCCTACACTACCTGGATCGTAGAAACAGCTGTTTAATATAAGCACTAATGATAAAATGCTTTCGTTTCATTTTTAATCTCCGTAAAAAAATATATGACTTTTAATATAATGAGATCAGTCACATATTAGAAACCACATTTTACGTCGTAACAGTAAATTCCGTGGAACCACGACAAATGGCGGTTCTATAATTAACACATACCTACTGGCAAACGCGTCACTGGGAATGTAATTTCACTGATGTGGAAATTATGGTAGCATTTTGCGCTTTTAGCTAGCGACCACTAGCACAATGGCAGCATTATCCTACTGAGCTGGCTAGCTACCAAATTTAAGTTGACACCACACCAGAATCATAATGTATTCCGGTAGCCTCACTTAATTCTCAACTCTCACTCCAGACTAAGCAGAAAACACATACCACATCTTTTGACCTTTCGTTACTTAGCATCAAGTAAGTTGCAGTCAAACGCCCAGCCAGTCAGGTACCATAATAAATTAAGCACTCTCCGAGTCATTTCGTTTAGATAATCACCCAAAAATACTAAAATGGATGCTAACATTATCGTAAAGTAAAAATGCATCTTTATTGAGATATCCATTGGAATAGATATAGGTATAAGTAAAGCAGTGGTAGCCTACAAGGGCGTCGCCAGTCGTTTGGTAGGTTCGAGACCACTGCCGCCGCTTTCAGGGTTTTTTAACCCCCTTTTAAAGATAGCCTAATCGGAAGACTACTCGACTTGGAATGTTAAGGCCACAGGTTCAAACCCTGGCCCGTATTAATTAGCTCTTTGGAGTATTTTAAATTCTCAGTGCAGTCTCAGGCATTTCAGTGACGAAAAACATCATGAGAAACCTGCAGATGCAACGGCGTAGGTGAATACACCAACCCACAACTGGGCCAGCGTCGCGGATATAGCCCAGTAGCCATTTGAGCGTAGGCCTAAGTCCAGCAGCTGATTATTAAAAAGGCTAATTCATCATCATCATCAGCAACCCGAAGACTTCCACTGCTGAACGAAGGCCTCCCCCTTAGATCGCCACACTGTACAAGACACTGTACAACCTGCAATTTGCATCCACCGGTTGCCCGCGACTTTTACAATGTCGTCGGTCCACCTAGTGGGATGCCTACCAACGCTGCGTCTTCCGGTTCGCGGTCGCCACTCAAGAACCTTTCTTTCCCATCGGTTATCAGTTCTTCGAGAGATGTGGCATGCCCATTGCCACTTCAACTTGCACACCCTGCGAGATATGTCAGTGACTTTGATTCTTTGGCGAATCGTTCCGAATTTTGGCTGATTATACTAAGCTATTGTCACAGATAATTACTAAATCAATTAACCAGATATCTTACAAATAGGTAGGTACATAAATAAGTTCGATGATGTATTCTTCGAATGTGATCCCAAATTCCAATTACGTAAAGCTTGCGTCCTTATTGAATACCAGTTAGCTAGTTTTTGTCTTTTTGAAACAGGGAATTCAATTAGACCGTTCGTTCAGATCTAGGCAGTGTGTAGGATTGTAGACAATGCGATCTTTGCTAGGGCGTTATTAGTATCGGTTTACTTATTTCTTTCTTTTAAGGCAAAATAAGAGAGTGGTATTATTTTAAGAGTTTGTTATTGTATTTTCAAAAAACATTTTTCTCACGGCGGATTCAATTTCATTTTGTGTAGGCTTATCGAAACAAACAACTAACGTTATGAAAACAAGCAGAGAGATTTAGTTTCATTTTAATTAATTAATCATGCTTATGAATAACACGTAAACAGCATTAGTTTCTACAATAATTTTATTTACAATTCTCGTATCAGATCTTTCAATTATATATTTTGAGAGTAACAAAGATAATATTAGTTATAAGTAGTAAGGAGGTAATGTTTTTAAACAATTCTTTTTCTAAATATAAATGTGATGGAACAACTTGGACAAAAAAGTCCAACTAGTTCTACCAATGTAACAAGCAATAGAACTTATGGGAATAGGCCCAATCTTAGTTTTATAAGAAGTATTTAAGAATTATCCAACTTTATTTCTTTGTGGACTGTAGATATTTGGATTGTTATTAGATTTTCTTCCTTTATAGTTTGATATTATTCGTATAGTTCATATCAAGGGCGGCGGATCCTGGGATGGGTGTAGGTCGATTACTGATAGCTTTTGTAGTTGTAATGGAATTGGAGCCTGTTAACTAGACCTCGCCTCGACTATATGACATCTTGCAATCGCCGCTCTTTAAAGTTCTTACGGCCCTAACCGCTTGTAATTAGTACTGGTGTGATTTGAAATTTAAAAAATCTGCAAATTTCTCTGGATGGCATCACTTGCACACTTGGAGGATCTAGCTCGCTCTATCCTTGCACACCAACTATACATTTTGCACCGCACTCTCAAAATCTATCTATCCTGCTTTTATTTACGAATATTTTCTTAATGCCGTTTTTCATATGTTCTAATTGGTAACCTAGTGACTAATCGGCATTTTTATTAGGCGCCAATGACCAAGCGGTTATAAACAGTGCTCAATCAGTAGCTGTACCTAGCACAGTAACTATCTGAAAATAGTAAAGGATAAATAACATTATAATGAATGAAAAAAGTAGTTTCCTTTTACTCTCGATATGAGCGCTTTTCAAATTTTCGTACATGTTTTTCTCGTTAAAACTTAGTTATGTAATTTGTATTTATTGATAGTTTCTGTGTTATGAGTACAATTCTCGTTGTTATGAATCAATTTCGATCTCGATCACTGAATCAATCAGATTCTTAAATATTGTCCAATGTGGACTGAAACGGACCAGATTAAACAATCAATCCCTGTTTAAGTTTCATTATCTGAAACTTAGACAGGGATAACAGGATGACTGCGTGGTCGCTTATTCAAGATCAATCCCTGTTTAAGTTTAATTATCTGAAACTTAGACAGGGATAACAGGATGACGGCCTGGTCGCTTAATCAAGAATTTAAAAAAAAAACACATTTCCAGTTTTGAAAATTTATTATTCGCTTCGAGTATCTACGAGTAGGTATACATCTATCGTAAGCTACCGTAAAATGAGATCGAAGATTATCTGATGCTCAACATAAGGATCATTGTTGTCAATAAGGTTCATTGCTGACATAGGATCGAGGATTTCAGAATCTACGATAACGAATCGACATTTTAGGGGTGTTTGTTGGTATGAATTGTTTTTCGACTCTACTGAGTGAGTACCATTACATATTTTTTTAATGGACCGTAAAATTATAAGTATATAGGTCACATTTCGGGCAAATTCTACGTATAGTACAATTAGTACAGTTCATGGCATGGAAATTAGGTATCTACTCTCTACCCTTGTCCTTTCTCTTTTACATAACAATCGTTGAAAACGTACAATATTTACAAAAACCACTATGCAAATGCCAGAACCATTTTTACCCTACTTTACCGTGATTTATAGTCTCCGGAATATATCTCTGTGGAATGTAAGTTAAATAAGGAGACACTGAGGATATATTTTATCTTTGGCCCTTTGTTTACGAGCATTTGCTCAAGGGGACAGTCTGTGGTGTTCATGTAGCCAAGGCTCAATTCACCTTGGAATAAACAAGCTTATTGGGTTTAGGGGCTTAAATCCTTTACCTAGCAGTGAAGGATTTAAGTCGCTTCGCATAAATTATGGAGAAAACGCCAATGTTTTGACAAAAAAATAAACTTTCTTTTGCAATTCAAGATGCTTTAAATAGACCGGCTGGGTGTTTTACCACAGCTCACTGTTATGTGATGTTCTGTGACGGTGACTTCAAAGATGGTAAATGCACCTAATCTAGCTCTACCACATCGTCGCTTACCACCAAGCGAGTTGGGGGCTAAACATAGATCTCATCATCCGCCCGGAGACGTCCACTGCTGAACGAAGGCCTCCCCCTTAGACCGCCACAGTGTACGATAATCTGCCATTTGCATCCACCGGTTGCCCGCGACTTTTACAATGTCCTCGGTCCACCTAGTGGGAGGCCGCGCCTATACGCTGCGTCTTCTGGTTCGCGGTCGCCACTCAAGAACCTTTCTTCCCCATCGGTTATCAGTTCGTCGAGCGATGTGGGCTGCCCATTGCCACTTGCAAACCCTGCGAGCTATGTCGGTAACCTTGGTTCTTTGGCGAATATCCTCTTTCCGGATTTTATCGCGCAAAGTAACTCCGAGCATAGCTCTCTCCATTGACCGTTGCGTGACTCTGAGTTTCTCCAAAAGGCCAGCAGTTAAAGACCACGTTTCAGATCCATATGTCATCACTGGCAACACACAACGTCAACGTCACACAACGTCTGGTTAAAAACAGACAGACTGACACTGCGGGATTTTGGACTAGAAGATATTAGAGAACTCAGATCTATTTAAGATTAAAAAAAATATATATCAAATAAAAAGATAGGTGTGTGAGGGGTTTGAAACTTTAATTAATTATATATTTTTTTCCTTTGTGGTAACCACAAATAGATAAGGCAGAAAACTTAAAAAATAATGGTATACTTATCGCAACATTTTCTTTATTTTCAACCAAAACTACTCCAGACTCGATACAAATGGCCTGACCACCATGAAGATAGAGGGGACGGGGACAAATGACTGTCGTTTGTTAGGATTGTCGAGTCTTCGATAGCACTCAACTCGATCATTTGTCGAAAAAGGCTACAGCTTGTATGTGTGATATATTGGTCAGTAGCGCAAAATAAAGCAATAACGATAAGCAGTTTATTACTTTTATTTAGAACTAGCAGTGACCTACGTTTTTACCCGCGATTTCTTTTTTGTCCCGCGATTTTGGGGACAGTATTCTGTAGAATAGAAATAAACGTCTACTTAGGTATATATTAAAAAAGAGATTATTTTAGAGAAAACAGATATAGCTGCAATTTTTTTAGGTATGAGTATTATCTGAGTAATTTTTTCTAGTGTAATCAATTTCACGTGTCCCATTCCTATTATGCATCATTTCATCATCGTCAGCTCGGCGACGTCCACTGCTGAACAAATTCAAATTCAAATTCAAATCCTTTTATTTCGACTAATTTTTCAAGTCATATTAAATTTTAAATTCATACTACAATTAAAACATATATAAATTCCAATATTATGTTAAAACTATTATTATTATTTTTATACCTACTCCTTTTAAATAATTATGCCAAATAAAATTATACCTAATTCAATTCAACAAACAAAAGGCCTCCCTTCCCCCTTAGACCGCCACACAGTACGACAACCTGTCATAAGCGGCCACCGGTTGCCCGCGATTTTCAGAATAACGTCGGTTCACCTGGGAGGCGCTACGTTGCGTCTTCGTTCAGCAATGAAATTCTCCGGGCTGATGATGATGTGTTGTTTATAGGGATCATTATAATAACAAAGATACGGTTATTATTTTTACTGCTACTATTTAGGAAAAATATAACGGTTTATATCAATACGAAAGCTAAGCCTTTGACACTTTTTAACCGACTTCGTAAAAGGAGAAGGGTCTATGTTCGACGGTATGTATGTTTTTTTAATATATGTTCACCGATTTGCGCGTCAATTGTAGACCTATTTTAACGGTTTTTTTTTAAATTTGAAACGGTATAACTTCCGAGATGGTCCCATATTAATTTGAAGTCGGTTGAATATTCTTTTTAAAAGCTACTTGTTTTGCTTCTTATTTACGATCATTTTAATGAATTAATTTCTATTTTCCATTGAGATTCTTTTATCGACTTCCGAGAACATTGCTACCGCAATCTATATGCAGATAAAATGACCTAATAAACGTTCTTGAAAACCAATTTTGTGCTATTACGCTATCTCCTTGCTTACGAAGCTAATAGGTGCAGTGGGCGAGACTGGTACCTACCTAAATAAAAATAAAAGAGATGGTGCGTTGAAAAGTAGACCTATATTCAGCAGGAGGCTGTAAAATGGTTTATGATGATACATATTTGTATTTATACGGTAGATGATAGTATGGTTTGTACTATTATTTATTTAGTGTTGACTTTAACCGCTCCTCTCCCTTTTTCCTGCAAATTGTTGCTGAAGACCTGCGTGCGCCTGTGCTGAGGCATTTCGTCAGAGTGATGATCGGATAAGATATTTATGTTATTCTGGCTTCGCCCTGGCGGAGTGCCTCTGCACAGGGGCATATCTTTTATTTTCTATTTTATTTATCTGTATACCAATAAAATAGTTTTGTAAGTTTTTTTAAACCTTTGTTATACTAACCCCTAGATCCCAGTTATCTTAATAAATAAAATTTGAATTTAATTTTTGAATTTTTAAGGTTTACACTTTCACGCATTCATACTAAACATAAAATGTAGGTATTCAGGAAAAACTAATTTCGTACAAATACAAAATCAAGTGTAGCATTTTTTTTTGCCTGACGTCTGACAGCTCATTGGAAGCAAACGTGTCACGCGATCGGCTGATGCAGTCCAATCCTCTGAGCAAAAACTTGCTGATACACGTTAGATAATATAGAACATAATAATTTGTACTTACTACGTACTTATAAAAGATTCAGTCCCATATAAAGGTGGCTTTCCAGCCAAGGTGGTTTTTCTGCGGATTATCACGCACGGCTGACGACCACGGACAGCCGCGCACCGCGCACAAGGCTCTTCCAAAGCGACAGATTTGTCTGCGCTACCTCGGACGATACTCTTCCCATAATGCGTCCCATGGTGCGGGCTGGTCCGCTTCCGTCCGCGATATCACGCACCGTGGAAAGCCACCTTATACGCGTCACAAACATATTTGAACCTCAACATACCTATAACTACAATAATGTCGTATTCAGTGCAAGCTAATTATGTACTACATTTGTATAGCACAGTATCGATATTTCCCTGTAGTGCTGGGGCGCGCGCACAGCCGGTGGGAGCAGCGTGACATCAACGACCCAAGCGCTACAGTGAAAATTCGACATAATGTCTGATACAAATTAAGTACAAATTAGATGCCAACAAATATGAGACTGTTGTCGTTAGGTATAGGTATATCTACGTTTAGACGCTTTTTTCTATGGGAATCCCGCCCAGGTACACCAATCAACACTCTAACATTACAGTCGTTTATTCACTTAAATATATATATGTATAATTAATTGTATATCGTCCTCCTTGACGGATACCTACCTACAGTATCCATCAACGATCAACCTTGCTAACTTCTGTGGTGAACACGCACGTAACTGGCGAAACCAAATTTACTTTTATAAGTTCTACTGCAAGGCGCACAATGCAGTTGACCATCAGAATTGTAAGTGTAGGTGTAGAAAGACTTCGGATTCACACATAAGTAGTCTGCAGCTCGGTGTGCGAGCCAGCTCGTGGCGCAGACGCACATTTCGTCCGCACCATCTGTCCGAACGTAGTGCGGAACTGGCGAGACATCGAACAGTACAGCACGAAGTTAATAGCACCGTTCAGGAGCGCCAGAGCGTCCATCATTTCACCGAACAAATCGTAACAACGCTTGAAGAAACATCGCCCGAGGAGACCACTCAGAAGACCTGCAAAACAAATAAAACTCACTTAGTATACTCGTTAATTAATATGGACCTAGATTTTTTAATAATTAAACGAAAGAACACGCCTCGCAGTTGTGAAGTCGTGGTCTCGATTCCGGTTAGTAGAACCTTGCAATAGGCGTGTGGCCTAATGTTTAATTTATGACAAATAACAGGCTTAGTGATGAATATAACTAAATACATTACACATACTGAAAAAATAAATTGTATTGGCTGATAAATCTCTGAGATATGAGCGTTTAAAGTTTTAGGTGGGGATAGAGAGGGGATGCTCTATCCCTTTCTCGCAAAGCACGTGTTAATATAGCATTTGTATGCCGCGCCTGAGGCTTGACGTCATAGCTCAGTATAGCGCGCTCTCTGTCTAGCTTGAAATTAAAATACTTAGAACTTATTTATTTATGAATTATTTTAAATTTTGTTTTCGTTGATAGGCTCTATTGATGATCAACTTTTTTATTAGGTAATAAAAAAATTGTAGTCATCATGCCAATTCTGTCCTCTGCAGTGCGTTTAAACTTTGAATACTTATCTGGTTTATAATGATCAAATCAGGGGTTTGAATTTGGAAAACGTCAACTCTAACTGTAACCATCTTATGTATAAAACACTAAACACTAAAAAGTATTTCAAAGCCTTTTTTGTTAAAAAGTGTTGTCTTCTTTTTTCAAACTCAAATCGAAATTCGAAAGAAATTCGACAAAACACTTTTTAACCAAAATGACTTTGAAATACGTTTTAGGGTATTATGCTTAGAATAAATGACCTATATTTATTTAAGCTAAGGTATTATGCATATGACGGATATAATATAGTTATAGATGGACGGAAAATAAATGCTAGGTGAAAGAGTTTTCAAAAAGAGGTTAAAAATAATTTAAGTAATAAATAACTGTTATTACAGTTTTTAAGATTAATTATCATCGCCAGCCATAAGACGTCCACTACTGGACGAAGGCCTCCCCCTTACTAGGGGGGTTTAACGATTACCTCGACGAAAAAACGTTTCAAACTCATTAACCAAAATGTTGTGTAACTAACATTTACCTAGTTAAGATTTATTTTGCCACACCATTACAGGGTCCATGTATCGTTAGTTCTTGGCATTACTGTACTAGACTAAGATACTTGGTGCAATAAAATGACTGAATACTGAATGCTCTATAGATTCTAAAAGTTCTCTTGTAGTAGGTATTCCATAGTTTATCACCTGTATTGTGAGAATTTTAGTTAGAAACCTACCTAAGATTCCTTGAGGAAACTCTGTTATCAGGAAAAGCAGCAGCACAGCTAGCAGCATCTTTGTAGTTCTGTCAGTCCTTCTTTCTGCCTTGGACCTCTTTGTAGACTTCCTCGTAAAGATATTCCCGTTCCCATTGCTAACTGCTTCGACGGGACATGCGCTGTACCCTTTTAGAGCTTTCTTCTTTGTGTTTACTCTGTACAGAGCTCTGATCAGCCAAGCGCTTATAACAGTTAATATCAAGCAAGGTAACAGCTTGATCATCACCGCGTGGACCCAGAAATTTACTTGATACAACGTACCGTCGAAATCGGAATCTACGAAATAAACTCTTGACGGAATGTGATTCTTATCCATTGCGAAGTTTTTGTGTATTGTGAACACCTGAAATGAAAATAGGGCGTCGAATTTCATTACTTCACCACTACACTGCATTAGATTGATAGCAGTCAGGGTCGGATTTGCGTTTTTTTTGGGATATGTTAGCGTTTTGAACTGCAGACTTAAAAGCAAGCTCTTGCTCATGTTTCTACATTGTTCTTCTTTATTTCTTAGGGTTTCGTGTCCAAATTACGTCCAACTAAGCGAATCATGTCATTACCAGTGTAGCAGGTAGCACTAGATACTTAGGGTTACATTCGTTTTCAAAATTGTTTTTCCTACTTTCGAATCACTTTATTGCTTTACATCCAAAAAATGTTTGCAATGGTTTTACTATATTTTTATCCTTGACTACTTTACAGAGTAAGCTTCTGTTTGAGCCAGTAGACACAATATGGTATGGTATGGTAAGTAATTGATTTATTGATTGATTAAGTCTTTATTGTTCACACCAAGAATTACACAGAAATAATTTAATGAACTTAAATATTGGAACAAGTGGCGGCCTTATTGCTAAAAGCAATATCTTCCAGGCAACCTTTGGATAGAGAGGATATAAAGAATGCATAGAAGACGGGGTGTGTAAGTATGGTATGATTTTACTATATTTTTGTACTTTAGCGGTCATGATTAGTATTAGGGCTCTGACATTACCTCTGGATACTCAGCTTATAAATATAATCTTATTACTTGCTTAGAGTGTTAATTATTTGTCGTACAAAGTGCTAGTTCTCTACCTTTAAAATCTCAATCCGGCCCTGAGCATGACCAAAGTGGATCGGGCACACAGACACAGAAATCAATTAATTTAAGGCGTGATCCGAAATAGCCTTGGCTTAGCGATAATTTTATTGTTTTACGGTGTTCGCGAAATGAGAACAGTATCTAAGTAGATCAAGTCTTAGAGCCCTTTCTTGAGCAAGATTCCTTTACTATCACTAGAAGTTCTAGCTAGACCAGATACAGTAGCCTTCAAAGACTTGCGCATACGTGTAAGCTTAGATTAACGGAACAAAATCTATGGCATAAAAAGCCATAGAAACTTCTTGGACTCTAATTTATTTTTTATTTATATTAAACCACAAAGCCGTAAATTCTGTTATTTTTAAGTATTTAAAAACGTATAACAAAAAGGTGTGAAAATATTGAAGGGGCCAACCCTTTATTTACATGCGAGTCTAAAAACACTAGAAAAATGGCTGTAATTTTATTGCGTTTACGTACTTAAAAGCTTGATTTTTTTACAGCTTTACGTTTTAGATTTAGATTTACGCGTTCGATATTAATTTCAACTTGATACCTCATATTGAGATATTGACTGACTTGATACCTTGATAATTATTTTTCAAGATTTACGCTTTAATTTCATACTAAAAGTTGTTCATTATGATGAGTTCAGTGAACCGCTACGATATTGCTCATGAATTAAATAGCACCCTGTATAAAACGTGTAACAAAAAGGTGTGATAATACTGAAGGGCATGTACTCATCATTATCAATAACTTTCTTCTGTTTTTTTTGTCGATTTCAGTGTTAGTTTAATAGTACAATTATGATGAGTTCAATGACCCCCAAGATATTGCTCGTGAATTCAATAACACCCTGAATACATACCCTTCAGTATTATCACTCCTTTTTGTTGCACGTTGTATATAAATAAACAGCTATAGTTTATTATTCTTTCGTCTGTGGCTATACTTACAGTAAACACGGATTTTGGGCACGGACACGAGCCGATTACAGAACTTTCAAAGAAACGTCACCCTTCGCTTTACTTTTACAAAAGCTTTCACTACCTTTTTCAGCAATCGCCTTATCAAAAGGTGAGGCAAGGAAATTGGGTCAAAAACAAAATGCATTTAGCTACCGCGCGAATTTTCCGTATTTCGTGAAAAGATCTTGATAATCGTAAGCGATTTCCTTCTTCTTTTATGAAAATACTTTACTTTGATCTAAAACTCCGACTCTACTCTACGAAATAGTTCTTTTGCGAGATTTATTCAGTATCGATGGACATTACACACAGCGCCATCTCGCCCCAAACTAAGCAAAGCTTAGTTTATGGAAACCAGATAGTTGATAGAATACTTAACTACTTTTTTTTTGTATATACATACTTATTATACATACTACACCCAGACACGGAACAAACATCTATTTTCGTCACATAAATGTTTGCCCTGGGTGGGGATCGAACCCACGCCCTACTGCTCTGAACGCAGACATGCTGCCAACTGAGCTACAAGGCAGTCAAGTCAAGTAGTTAGCTATTATGTAGTTTTTGTAGTAACTACAACAAACTACATAGACAACTTATACTTAGCCTACTACACAAAACCAAAAGGATTGTATCCAGACCGATGAAAGTCTAGAGACAATCCAAATGCTCAAACCCACTACGGCAGCGTACCCAGCATGCTGGCGGCATTACCACGATGAATGGCAATGCTAACTTTATTTTTGTAGTTAATAAAGCTAAGGTTTTTAAATGCTCGACAAAAGTATAATTCAAACATAAAAATATATTTTTATCTTGTATGCTAGTCCTTATACTTTATAAAGTATTGACGATACGGACCATTTTAAGTGATATTCTTTCATCTTCAATAAAAGCAATATTTGCTACAAAATTAATGTATTTATAAGTACTATAATATGCCTTAATAGAGCTTTCATTAATAATGATAGAATTTGTAGTCCAAACTGGTCAACCTCTATCAATCAGAGAAGAGAAATGGAATAGCGCTCCTGAGCTAATATCAATTTAGATGTACAATCTATCATTCAAAATTCAATTGCGCTCACGGTCTGTTATACCTAGTTATTGTTCTACAATCTGTAACAAAAAGGTTCAACAATACTGTAGGCTATGTATGTACTCATCATTATGAACAACTTTTACTATGGGGCCAACCTTGAAATCGAAAAAAGTCTGCTGTTCCATATAAAAAGTTCATTGACCTTTGACAAAATGTATGGAACAGCAATATTTTATTCATGGGGGTGTTACTCCGCAGTTTAGGTATGTTCGGCCGGCGCTCCGCTCCGAGAGGACAATGCAAGGCTGAGGTCAGTGGCCGCCTGCTCGCTAGCCTCGTCGCACGCATCGCAACTAAGCATACGTAATAGAAAGAGAGCTGAATATCTAGGTGAATATAGCGAGGGGTATCCAGCGCTGTGAGTTGAATTGCTACTTTATTGCCTAGTAGATAGAGTCCTTATTTATTACAATTCCTTTGCGGAGTGAACTTTCTGTACGTAGTACTATTATTTATTCTGTGATACTAGTTGTCATTCAATAAAACCCTATAAGTATTCTGTGTTGTTGCAATCAGAAAGTAATCAATCGGAATCGGGAAATAATCGCGTGTTTCGTATGTGATTAGGAACAGTAGACACAACACCAACGTCTATCGATCGATACACCAGATGCTATCGATTGTTATTTATGGCTTTTGGAACTAATGCTATTGCAATTACTAAGTAACCCAGTTAGTAACAGATTTTTAGACATTATTTTATTTATATATATTTTATTTCATTTGGAAAACATACAATGATAATAATAACTTTAAATCAAGAATGCTAAAAGTGTTGGATAATAAAAATGATGTTTCGTACATTTTGAAGAACAGCTGTTATTTTACGAATTCAGGTTTGTTCCCATAGTAAAAGTTGTTCACAGTGATGAGTACAATTACCTCTTTTCAGCTTAGTAATACCGTTTTGCGTAACCCTATATACAGGGTTAGTTCTAATCAGTTAGCATCCTTTTAAGGGCATATTCTGTACATCAAAACGAACAACTTTTACTATGGGGCCAACATTGAAATCGCATTGACCTTCGGCAAACTGTATGGAACTGTTATGGAACGATATTTTTTTCGCGATTTCAATGTTGGCCCCATAGTAAAAGTTGTTCGTTTTGATGTACAGAATATGCCCTTAAAAGGATGCTAACTGATTAGAACTAACCCTGTATATAGGGTTACGCAAAACGGTATTACTAAACTGAAAAGAGGTAATTGTACTCATCACTGTGAACAACTGTTACTATGGGAACAACCCAAACATTGGAGAAATCAGAAAATTATGGATAAGATGCGATTTTTTTTTAAAGTAAAAGAAAAGAGAAACAGAAACAAAAAAAATAGGAAAGAAAAAGAAAATATTTTTTGTATGGTATCCTCTGTGGAAACCAATTATATGCGTATACATTGCAATTAAAGTACCATAAAATTTACATAAAGGATTGAAATTGTCATTGAATTACTACAGGCTCCACTGAGAACAGTAATGGATCTCAATGGATTCCCGAGCGCTATTCGTTCCACTAGTAGAGCCGGACATTAGATCCTAATGGCGTTGAAGTGTTACAGGATCCACGCAGTCATATAGTGGACACAGTGAGCTTCAGAGCGCTATTAAATTAAATGGTGGATCCAGTCAGTACCTATGTCCTAGAGAATAGGCTAGATGACTGGTTTTTTTTTCATTGTCCTATTCAAATGTGGCCCATAAATATAGCTGATTAATGAAAAGAAAATTAAAATCTGATCAAAAATAAGCAACTTATAAGCATTTTAATATCATGCTAGACAGAGAGGCGAAACAGCAAATCGTGACGTCACTTCTCAGTACGCCATATAAATTCTATTCTGACAAGTAAGGCGTGACGTCATTTTTTGTTTTGAGGGAAAGGGACAGAGTTGTTTCTAACAAAAACTTTAAACGCTTATATATCAGAACATTATTAATCGATTTAAATAATGTTTTCAAATACCATACTATATTTACTTAAATTCTCCATCAAAGCTATTGGTTTCAACGATTTAAACATCAGTCATCTAGCCTATTGACGGTGTTTAGATTGTACCAGTCAATAGAATGCACTAAAAGAATTGTGAACATGAATTGAATTGAAGAACAAGGCAATTAATTCTACCGTGTAAAAAAGTGAGAACAAGATGTGACAGGTGAGTGAGCAAATTAGTAACAACCCTTTATGTAAAGCATGTTTTGAAATAGTGTATAAATAGGTACATTTAGCTAGTTAATATTCATAATAAGTTACAAATTGCAACATAAAGGTTTGTTTTGCTTTAACAGGTATTTGGTGTACCTATATTGTTTTCTAAATAACCTTCTGAAAGCAGATATTTGCGGTCATGAATATGCTGCTTAAATATTCCTCAGCTTGTGTTTGTAAACGAAATACAATAGATATAATTCACAAAGGTTGCGGGAAAACTCATTTAGGTTAAGACCACACCAGAATGCAAAACAACATAATGACGCCATGTCTCGGTAGAAAATAAGTAGGTAATTTGTTGAAATTAAGTTGCGGCGAAAATCTCTTGCTCTTATAAGAGAAGCCTAGAGCAGTTTGCTTTAGGTATTTTACAGAATATTTAGTCATAGGCCCTTCATTTAGTATGATATTCACAGGCGATGAGTATCCTATGCGAGTCTCGGAGACTTGTCGCCATCAAGTCTCCAATCGCACACACATTTGTATTAGACTCTATAACACGTGAGTACTGCGCCACTGGCATCACCGGATTAAGAAAAGGAAACCGTAGCAACTGCCCATGGCCTCCACAAGAGGCCCTACATTAATTGCACTTATTTAAACAAGCTTAGTAAATCCAAATATGCACGCCCTAGAGCACTCGTTTTGTAATTTAAAATACATTAAGTTGAATAAATAGTTATTATATATAAAGCTTTCATTTAACCTCTTTGAAAAATAATTAGAGTCCTCTACTTCTTTATTGCCCCAGGGCCTCCACACCTCCAAATCCGGCCCTGGCCATCGGTATTGTTGCGTAGTTTGCGAGTCACTATACAAACGTAAGTGCGATACTTGGTGGCGACTAGTCTCCGAAACTCGCATAGGATACTCGTCGCATGCGAGTATAATATAATGTGCGAAGGACTTTAGTGTAGTCGTTCCTTTAAAATTTCCTCATACACATTGTGTGTTCAGAGCTCATAAAATAAACCGTAAAGGGACGAGTTAATGTTCAAGTTAACAGAGGATATTGAATGAGATTCTATAACCTTTCTGATGAAAACTTTGAGCGGTAAAAAGGGGCTGGCGGTCAGATTTATAGGTTCAGAAAATGTCTAACAAAGTGGAATGTTTTGGACAGTTACTGACACTGTAACCATGAGAGAGTTTTGAACTCTGTAATTTTAGTCAGGATTTTATACTGGAAGTCTCTAATATATTACTGTGCCAATAGAGGTCATTGTACTCATCACTGTGAACATATTTTAGTTAGGAATCAAACCCGAAAACGCAGGAAAATATATATTTGTTCCATAGAAAAATGTAACCTGCTCTTAACGAAATGTATGGAACAGCAGATATTTTTTCGCGAATTCATGAATTCATGTATTTTTCCCCTTTGTTGCTGTTCACAAGTGTACAATGACCTTCTTTAAGCTTAGTAATACCAGTAACACAGTTCCGCGTACGCTGTATGTAGTTGTTGTAGGTATGCCAAACCTGCCAAAAATTCGTTATCAAATCCCAGCAATTATATTTTGCCTTAGACCGTCTATCCAGTTTTTTTTTCTTTTTTTTTAAATATTATTCTTAGTTAATTATGATGTAATATAGATAAAATATTTTATACATAATATTACGGGTACGCTGCCCACTGGTAGTGGGTTAGAGCATTTGGATTGTCTCTAGACTTTCATCAGTCTGGATACAATCCTTTTGTTTTTTGTTGTGTAGTAGGCTAAGCAGTCTTTGTAGTTTGTTGTAGTTAATAAAAGCTTATGCCTAATAAAAATAATAAAATATATTATAATATCAATTTAGTAGGTATATTTTCTTGTGTGCATGAAGGTCTGATGTTTGATAATCGAAGAAAAACAATGTTCTATCGTTTCTTATTTACGTCGTCACACAGTAGGTATAAAAGAAAAAAACGAGGAAACGAGGTGTTTCAGTTTTTATGTTTACTTTTACGTTTCCTAGAAGCCAATTAGCTCAGCTAATAAAAATAAATACGCACGTAAGAAACGCTAGAAAGAGTTATTAGTCCGCGGAAAAACATTTAAATGTCTTACTGCTTCAAATTATTTATTCTACTTTATAAATAATTAATAATAATATTAAATTCATTAAAATGATTGTACTTTTCTGGAAATTAGGTTTTATAAATGTCTATCAATATATTTTTTTTGTTTGGATGTTGTGAGGGCCTAGTTATGTCCTAAAACAGAAACAGAACCACCGGAGGTCGGGCAGCAGCGTCCTCTCGGCATTTATGATGTTTGTTATAACAGCATTATGCTGAGCTGAAGCCATTCTTGTGACAGCACTCAAGAATCTGTTATTTACTCATCGTTGTATTTTTTTTTCTGACGTCACAGAATAAAAAAAACTGTCTTTCATTCTTTCATTCTGCGATCCTCAATCCACCTGCCAAGCGTGGGGATTATGGCAACCCCATTATTAAGGGGGAGGCCTTCGTCCAGCAGTAGACGTTTAATGCCAGGTGTAGATGACTTAAAAATACGAAAGGACTTACAAAATAAGACGGGATGCAGAGTATGACTGGAAGGACGAAGCTGAGCACAATAGCTACAGTACAGCGGCGATCGGTGCATAGCGCTGGACTGTAGGCGGGATATCTGCAAAAAGAAAGTTTTTTTTTACTGGGGCAAATGCTTCAGTATCCAACTACCCAAACTGCTTATGACGGTGCTGCGAGCGCATGTTTTGACTCAGCACGTTTTTATGTGCTAGAAAATACCATTTTGTAAAATTTTATAAACAACTAGCTGATACCCGCTACTTCGTACGAGTAGAGCTCGGCCTTCGGGCGAGTGGGTCTACTATGGCTCGCTCCAGGATCAGTTAAATCGGTCCAGCCGTTCTCGAGTTTTAGCGAGAAAAACTAACAGCAATTGATTTATATATATATATATAGATAGAAAGATTTTACTATATCGATACTAAATGTGTCATTTTTTCTTTTGGAATCTGGACGTCTTCTGGCTGTTGATGTGATGTGATGTGTGATGCATGCTAGATGCATCCATCATAATTATAGCCAACGCTTAAATGAACACCTGTTTTTTTAGAAAGAAAAGAAATATCCTAGCATAGAAGAGTTACAATAATTCAAAGGCTAATGACTTGAAAGCAAGATAAAAGAGAACTAAGTGGAGCTGTAATAAAACAAAATAAAAGTGTTTCGCAATTTTCCGTACTTACCTACATTTTAGTAAAATATTTAAGTAGCGTTTATATAGATTACCCAGTAATGATTTAGGAATATTCTTTGATGACGATGTTAGAGTTCTACAAAGCGGAAATTATGAAGGTGGAAGATGTATTTGTGTCCTCGTTTTTAGATATGTACCCCCAATTTTTTTAAGTATTAACGAAACCCTGTTATAAAGGCCAATTGCCTGTTCTTTATAGAGTTCTTACCTTTGCCCTATAACATTTATGTAGGCTGAGTTACATTTTATACCTATGTATGACAATACATGCCATAAGTTTATCACCCGTGTTTCTTTGAAAGAAATATTTCATTGATTGAGAAAGGAATTCTTTCTTTTTTTTTCTTTTTTTATTTTTCTTTCTTCTTTCTATATCTCTTTTGTATTTGTTTTCTTTTATTTTTCTTTATCTTTCTTTGCTTTCTTGTGTTTATTTTATTTAAACTTTAGCAACTCTAATAAAATCTAATTCTATATTTAATCGAATCGACCCATGTCTCAGTAAGTCGATGCCTTCAACACGATTGGCGCTAGTTTTCTGCTTGGAAGATCCATTGTGTGCTCTCGAATAGATTAATTGATTGTGATTTCATTCGCGCCGATTCGTTCGAGAAACTTTCTTGCAGGAATATTTAGCTCAATATTTTTACAAGATGAGTAGCTTACATAACTGCAATCATTAAACTCACTTTATTATAGCGATGATAGCTCAGGAGTTATCGTGTTCGGTCGCACGCTGTATGGCGTAAATTCAATCTTTTGCCGGTGAAGGAATTAATTAATATTAAAAACATTTTTAATAACAAAATAGTTATTTATGATGTGGTAAGTTGGTTTTTACAAACGAGTAGACAAATGTAAGCCCGAGACGAAGTCGAGGGCTTAGCATAGTCAAGAGTTTGTAAAACCAATCCGCACAAGTGTCATACAAATTTTTACAATACATTTGCGAGAAAACAGTAATAATTAAACAAACTTTATTATTTTGTTTATAAATATCAGTCAGAAAGTCGCAACTAAATACTTGACATTGGCAAATGCACAAAGTGCAATGCCATAACGAGGAAAGAAGAAAAAATATATTTGATGTTTCTAATATGAAAATAGCGCTAATTTGCAAATGGCGCCACGTGCGCGTGGTGAAAATTAGAATTACATCTTTCGTTTAATTATCTCTTTAGTATTAAAGTGAGACAAACGTATTGAGCAAAAGCGCTTCCAAGGAGGTTCGATCATTATTTAACTTATTTATTCTCGGAATGTGAAACTCCTTAGTAGAATTCTTATATATTATCATGGAAATTAAAAAAATACCGTAAAGTTTACGCACGGCGCTATACAACTGAGTGTGTGGTAAAACAGGTACTTAGTTGAGAGTTAGCTGAGACTTTACCGCATGCTCCATTGTATGAAGAGTAATGTTTAACTTTTGAACGATGTATAGGTACACGCTGGTACAGGCTTCGTAAATGCACTCGTAATGCTTCGTGTTTTTGCTTTTTTTGTGCAAATATGTTGTAAAAGCTTTTATCTAAATGTGGCCCTGGCAGCAGCATCAGGTCCACCATAATATTGTTTATTCTACCAAATTTCCACCTATTCGGGCTACGAGAACTGGTTCAAAATTCAGTCAAATCTTAACCTCAACAAACAAACATACAAACTTGAAGTTAAATACCTATAAGCTTGTAAAAAATAGTAAGGAAACCGTTGCATTATAACAAACGAAAGAACTGTGGGAATCTACCAGGCTCGAAATCGAAAGTAAAACCTGGAATTCTCACACATATAATTCTATTTTCGTTATCACAGTTAGGCCTGGCTCCCAAAAAAAACAACAAACTCTGACATATTATTTAGTGGTAACTTTATTTGTTTTATTATTTTGTTATGTTACAATGATTTTGATAAATGGAATGTATACCAATAGTAGAAATTTTAATAATATTTATCAAAGATTAATCATTATTCAATATTTATTTGTTGTATAATTTGGTGTGTTAATATTTTCACTGACAAATACATGCTAACCGGTAAGCTGTTGTGTATACACGTATTAATAATTTGTTTTTCCATATTAAATTAATTCTTTATAACCAGATGTCTGGTTATACCAGCCTTAGCCAGGTAGAAGCTAGAGCTCCTACTATCCATTTTTATCACCTATGTTTATCATGTTTACCTAGTTTCACAGACCAATAAAATCATTGTATCTTTCCTTTCTGGTAGGTCTAAGCTGGCTAGCTACCATCCTCAAGTTGAAAATCTGCAGCCAAACAACTAACGGTGTGTTTTGGCAGCCTCTCTTGAGCTTTGATTACCATTTTAGGCTAGGTAAGTTTATATTCGACCACAACCACCACTAAGTAACGAGTGAATTGTTCTCATAAATGTCAACATGCTTCATCATCGTAGACTGCATAATAATAATATAAACAATATATATAAATAAACAATAATAATAAAAATACTGAACATCAGGTGAGGTATAAGACAAAAATCTAGTGCTCTAAACTAAGACACACAAGCTACACTGCGGGACGATAACTGTTTTTTTATGTGGGCTCAAGTTTCTCGAGACGAATATATACGTTATACGTTATATATACGTTATATCACAGTTTAAAGTTAAATGAAAGAGCTGGTTAATTTCAAAAGTGTTTTACAAATTAAAAGAATATTATAATGATACTTTTAAATTAATACTTAGTTGTTCTATTAAATGTTTATACTAGTGATATAAGGTGTAAATAAAAATAAAATAGTATTGTTATTTAGAGAAAACGTAATTTTAGCCTTTGTTTTAAAATAATTATGTTCCTAGGTAGATTTAAAAATTGTATTTATCTCTATGATACAAATGCACTAAACTTGCAGCTGTAGGTATATATAATACATTAAACCTATCTACCTACTAAAAATATTGCACGCCCGGAATGGGTAAACTGTTGTTATGTACTAATTTTAATTTATAAGATCTTTTGTACACAGTTTTGGCAATAATAAATATTCTATTCTATTCTATTCTACGTGCAAGGCACTTACTTGATAGCAATATAGCGCCAAACGGCCAGCGACAGTGTTAGTAGTATAGACGCCGTGTGTAGAATCTGGGTGAAGTGACTATGGAATAGTAGGTACACTGCCCAAGAGTATGGGCGGTCCACTTGCCCAGGAAAAAGCTGAAAGAAAAATACAAAAATGTAACATACTCATAATTTTATTTAGGTACTTGTTGGTTGGTGTACTCTTGACAAGGTGTCTAAATGCTTTCTAAGTTCAATTGAAATCCACTAGGAGGATTTAGCTCTCTCTCTAACATTTCACTGGAAACCCGCGTCTAGAAATAGGCCTTTAAAAACAATAAATATTTTCCTCAGCCCCATTTGTACTTATGAAAAAGTTGACGAACAAGTCACTTAGGTGCAGGACACACTGATCTGGCGTCGGGCGAGGGCGTGGCACGGGCTTGCCGACCCATCATAATTGCATATTGAACACATTGAAATAAGGCGCAATTTAGGAAACGCCGAGTCCGATCGGGCGCGCCCGATGCTCGCCCGATGAAAATAACTCGGTGAGTCCTAAATTGCGCCTTATTTCAATGTGTTTAGAATGAAATTAGAATGGGTTGGTAAGCCGCCCGTGCCATGCCCGTGCCTGACACCAGTTCAGTGTGTCCTCCGCCTGAGGAGTATATTTTAGAGACTTATTATATTATATATCTAATGCTTAGATTCTTATTTTATAATCATAATAATCATAATTATGCATCATCTATGTATTGATAATATCAGCTATTTACATATAAATGTAACTGATGTTAATTGTATCCGAGCGCCTGGTCGATGCAGAAGTCTTTTGAAGTTCTGCGCTCTTGTGTTGACTCTCAAAGTGTGCTGATTACTCAAGAGTAATCTCAGGAGTCTTGAAGGCTCTCATTGCGTGTTTAGCAAGGCCTGCCAGAGCCTGCCAGCAGGAAGCCAATAAGTATCCAGACCTGTTTGCGCACCAGCCAGAAACGTTCTAGCCCAAATCTCTTATGGTAAACATGATACTCGTGGAAGCCTTGGTTCAGCAGTGGACGTCGTCAGGCTGATGATGATTATGAAACATGACACTACCGACTCAGTTCAGTGCTGTTTCAGGACGATATCCATGAGACTACATTTTTATGAATACTTGTTAATCTACATGAACTATTTAGTTTCTCTTACAGTAAATCTTCCGTCGTAATCGTAGGGAGAGGCTTCGTCCAGTAGTGGACGTCTTCTGGCTGATAATGATGATGGCAGTAAATCGTCGTAAAAGTTCAATCAAATAGACGAAGACATTTTCACGGTACTATCTGACCTAGAGCGATAATCTTCCGATCTAGCGTGGGCGGAACCACAATTGACGACAAAGGATGTGTAAACACACTAAATCCTTCCAGGAAGGATTTCATCGATTCGTTTTAAATTAGACGCGTTTTATGTTCTTTTGTTGAAACAGTTACCCACATAGTTTACAGCGCTATAAAGCTATGATATGTGATATTTTTAGTACCAGTGACTTGCGGCTGGACCATAAAGTTTATGTATCTCTCTCGATGCAATACAGACCAGTCTCAATCACTTCAGCAGGCGTTTATGGGAGAGCTGCGTTGTGTGATCACAAGAGGAATATAAAAATAGAGAGTATAGTAGCACTGATAGGATAAACAGTGTGTTTACTAGTAGTGCATGGATTGGATATAAGGCTTTTCCCTGTAGAATTAATGGTGGGAAAAGTATCGTTAATCTTACATTACGTCAAGGATACAAGGATATGATAAAGAAACGAAGGTCATTGCATAAAGTAGGATTATTAGGTTTGATATAAATAAGGTTGTAATAGTAATTCTTGTTCCCTAAGGCTTTCAATACCAATCACATCACCAGATGACGTCCACTGCCAGGGAGGTGTTGCCATAATCCTCACGCTTGGCAGGCGGCTTGTGGATCTCTGAATGTGAATGGTCACCTACGTGAATCGAGAGGACGCTGCTTCTCGTCCTCGGGTGGTTCTGCAGTTTTAGGACAAACCCAGGTCCAATATACCAATAACATAATTAAATGTTCAAGGGTATAATTTTCGCGCTCAAGGAATTAAGCACTTACCTAGGCAAGTAGCCTAGGATAAAGAATATATAATTATCTTGATACCAAATTATAATCAAATACAACATAACATACATAATATTTTCGTATTCATAATAATAGTAAGTACCTAGGTGTGACACATAAAATGAGATGAAAAAAGAGATATCCAAGTACCTAAAAGTAAGTAAGTATAGTATAAAGTAAGTACCTAAATACCGGTAACAATACCTACATTTGCCTCTGAATTTTATTCGACCCGTACAAATAAATCGAATTAGCAACAAATATTTGAATGTACATAATTACTTATTTATCAAACAACAAGGTTCAAACTCGAATTTCGATGCTAAGTTTGTTGCAAATTCGATACAAAATTAATCGTTACGTCGGCGTCGTCCACTGGTTACAGAAATGTTCTTAAGTATAATAAACTTTTCATGTTACACACACACATCATTATCCACCTACAAAATATGTAAAGGTTAGTAGGTCAGTAGGTACTTACTAATTACAAACAAAGTAACAAGAGGTTACGTTCTGTTACTTGTTGTTATGAGTAGGAGGAAAACAAAGGGGAAACCACAATCAACTTAACAATTTTTCCAGGTTTCTCCGACGCATACATTTCACAAAAAGCTGTATAGAACGAGAAAATATAAAACTTTTGGGGCTGCGTGTCCGCACGTCCGTCACCCGAGCGCCGTGACGGATGTGCGGTGGACATGCGGCTACAGTAATCTTGTGTAGGTACCGCTGCTTCTGCGACATCATCTCGTTCTCGTTGTCGTCTCGGTGACGGTGGACAAACGGCCTTAGGGTGTCAACATATAAACTAAATATATTCTATCTCTACTCTACTCTTTCTTTTTTTAATTCTCTTATTATAAAAATGTATGCATGCGGTGCTTCCTTCAAAAGATAGCACATTTATCTTAATTAGATACCATGATTATGGTGTTAATATGAAAGTAGTTATCTATGTGAAGGAGAGAGAGAGAGAGAGCTAGATCCTCCAAGATGTGAAGCCTATATAAATAAATTAACAAAACAACCCTTCATGGTCGTAAAGTCTAGCTAGCGTCTCTGGATACCTTACCTTATGATTAATGAAATATATATAAATAAATAAAATACGCTCTGGTGATGATGAGAGATAATGTCTGCATAATCTACAAAGGGCTATTGCAGCGATTCCATGAAGGTCAGGGCATGACTGGATGAGTGAGTGCATTACTTTGAGACAGCAAATATGGCTAGTCTCATTTCCTTGTACGAAAGACTACGTAAAAACTCACCAGGTATCTGTAAATGGCGAAGGGCACGTACTCCATCATGACGAAGACATCGGCAACAGCGAGCCACTTCAGCAGTCTGTTGATGGGAGCCGCGGCAAGGTCACGCCGTGTCAGAACTGCTACATTCAACGCATTGGCCAGACTGCCGAATACGCAGATCTGGGGAAATGCAACAGTGGTAGTTACATCTACAAAAAGCATCCAGAAATATATCCGAACACCCAAAATAAAAAAATTATAAAAATTATATTTTCCTATTGATTTGATATCGAAACGGTAGTTAATCACCTCAAAAGTCGATTCAATAGGAAAAAAAGCATCCCCAGGTCAAAACTGTGGATCCTAGTGGAAGGAGGCTAACAGTAACACAGTATAACAGTGCACCCCAAATTAACAAACTTAATGACCAGTATGTAAGCACTTTAATAAAAATATATTTCATTTTGTATTTACAATAGGTACCTACTAGGTCCGTCTTAGTAATGTGGTGTGAAATGTAACATAGTGAAAAACTTACCAATAAACTGACATATACATGAATGCTGTTATACGCGAGTATCAAATCTCGAAACTCTCCGGAACAATATTCCGATCGCTCGCATTCCTTCAGAACTGAGATGTTATATTTGCTCCTCCAATCTTCGAGGACACGAAGAACTTCACCAAAATTCGCGCTGTAGTTAGCCCCTCGGTGCTTGAGGACTGATATAATGCTGGGCTCTTCAAAAAATCCGTATGTTCCATTATGGCTAGAATAGTAGCCGTAGGTGTCATTGTCCGCAAGCATTTTGACGGCAGAGCTACGCTCCTTTGTTCATCACTTAGCGCTGTCTAAGAGACGTCTTGTGATAGTATTCTTGAATATATGAGAACGTTTGTTTCAGACGTTTTCATCATCGCTGTTTAAACTCAAATCTGAAAATAAAACGACATGAACAATTAATTAATGATATAAAACATTCTTGTCGACTACTATGTTCATAGTGTTCACATTAAAATTGCAGCTTGGAAGTAAATGGTTAAGCGGCGGGAAGTAGAAATAACTTTACTAATTAAAATCTAGATTAGTGGTGGGTTGGACTCTGCTCGTCTGCTACGACTTTTATTTCTCTCTAGACAATAATAAAGATCTGTCTGTAGTGTTTATAGCATGAGACTTGAAAGTTTAATAAGTTACAAAAAATTCAAAATAAAGGAATTAGAAGTCACGTTAAAGCTGCGTGTTTTAACACCAACATTAAAAAGTTATTTTTAAGGTTCCGTACCTGAAGGATGTCCACCGAGACCGTACTTTATTAGGTACTAAGCCTAAACCTACAATGCTTCATCGTCTATAAACATCAGGTGAGAAGGTCTGCCAAGACAAACTGAAGTATATTATCCATTTTTTTAATAGCATCTGCCTGTCCATTCGATATTTTATATATTTTGAACTGTAATTTAGCCGGATGAAGTTTTCATAAAATAATAACGCGAAATATGAAGCTGATTCATCAATATCAGCTAGAAAACGTTCACTACTGGACGAAGGCCTCTCCCTTAATATGGAGGGTTGCCATAGTTCCCACGCTTGGCAGGCAGCTTGGGGATCGCAGAATGCTCACCGCTTTTAACCAGGAGGACGCTGCTGCCCGTACTCCGGTGGTTCTGGTTGCAGTTTTTGAAGGTCCAAGAGACAATATCGTGTTATAGCACGAACTACGAAACCCCTAATGTTTGAGCCCGATTCACGCTTGATCGGTTTGTTTGTATACTGCGGGTGTGGGTGCACAGTGCGGGTATCACAAAATATACTTTTATAACAGAAGGAATCCTACTGAGCCACCCTGAACAAAAACCGAAGCAGCAAGTCATGGCATATGTCCAATAATGTTACTATTTAAAGCTGTAGATAAGGCACCGACGCAATGATGTAATCCATCATTTTCTAAAGTTAGTTTAAACTTAACACTTTATGATATAATTATGATGGTCAACTGTATAATTTAATATGGACTCGTTAATTTTAATGGTAGGTCTAGACAAGCTATCCTTTACGAGTGATATTCTCATTATGGCTCCCGATTTCCCAGTAATGTTCAACCTAGACTATATTAAAGCTAGATATAATTAACGCTCCATTTAATTCTAGCGGTAAACCCAAAAGCCAAATAGGTACCTAAATTATCGAATATATGTAGTGTTAAATTACAGGCATTGTACGTTATAGTTCTCACTATTGTTTTTCTTCTAAAAGAAAATGGCGTTTTAAAACTATCACAACGTTCTATTGAAATATCAGTGCTTTACAAAATGTACTTTAAAAAATTACATTATAAACTCATTAAAATTTATGTACTATCTTAATTTCAGAGTAATAACTAAATTTAATAAATATTACTATACTAATATAATATACATTTTCTAACTTGGACCTGGGTGTGCATTAAAACTGCATCCCAACCTTGGAGAGTATGGCACCAGTGTATTAAGAGGGTTAATACAGGTTTTCGTCCAGCAGTGGACGACTTACAACTGATGATGAACACTTATACCTTGGCAAAAAAGAGTGGAAGTTACGTGTAGTACGTCACTATCGCAAATATATCTAAATATCTACTAGCAACCTTGCAAGTACGTGGGAGGAATGTACAGACTACTCACTGGCATGATTATCCACATTATTGCCAGGAAAGAAAAAAGTTTCCGTTTCTAGACTTTTTGGCCGAGCTGCACGTTTGCAAAGGACTTTTTTTTCAGTCTATATAATCGATACAAATAATAGTCAACAGTAATAAATGCGACCCGATGACGCGATGAACTCGAAAAAGATCCAGGATAAAGTTAAGTGAAAGAATTTGCCTATCATTAAAATATATCTGGCATAAATGTATTTTTTTCTTGTTTGTGGTGACGACACGAGCGCGATGTTCGCATGTTGATAAGCATCCCGCAGGCTCATAACAGTAGCTGTGCCAGATAGATAATTGTTTAAACTTGAAAAAGGAAAGCAAGGTGAAATAGTTGTATTAATTTGAATGGTGCAAACGATACCAAGCAGTTGCAACTGCACCATTGATGGTGCAAGTCAATGGTGCATACGGTATTATTTGCACCATTAATGGTGGAAACAATACTTAATGCAGTTGCATCTGCACCACTGATGATGCAAGTCAATGGTGCAAACGGTAAGTCGGGAAATTGTGAACTTGCAAACAAAATCCTGCGCCGCATTACACGCACACCTGCGCTCGTCGTTTTGCCCTGAGATATTAGATGTCAAATATCTTCATGCCTAACCTTGGAGGATCTAGCTCTCAATGCTAACATACAAGTGTGTGTTTTAATCTAATCAATAAAAAGGCATATGTAGCCGTTTTGTCGACCTTTAACGTGCTTTTCTTTAGCGTGACCATCAACAAGAGATATGAGTAATTGGATGCCAACAAGTCACCAAACTGCATCTTTATTCGTAGTGAATTCAATATAAGCTAGCTGATTCTACATCGTCATGAATAAAATATTGTGACGAATTGGTTTCACAGGCGGTGTTTCATATTTTCAACGGTCTGGCCATTGGAAAACAATATTTTAACAGTAGGTACAAGCATGGCGCCGGCACTCTTTCTTTTTTAACAGTTTGGGTGTTTCACTGCTGTGATTTAATTATGTCACCGAAAAATCCCAAAGGAGTTGTTTTGAAATTCCACTTTGCCAAGCTTTCAGTAGGGCAGATTCTTTCAAACTAAATAGGAGTTTTCGATAATAAATAATGTGAGTGTGCGTCACTATCGCAATGTGTGTGTGTGTGTTTACCAAAGTTTTATCAAAAGCGTATTACTCTCAAATCTGTCTCTCTATCACAGACTATCTGAGGTCACGGTGACCATAGAGTTTTGGTTACTTTGGACCATATTCCCAATTCCCATGGAGTAGAACTTTATTTTACTGTAAAATAAAATAATGCCATTATTGAACATTTCTCCTCGAACATTTTTATGAAGCTTTGTTGATCAAGTCAAGCCAAAACCATGTCACACAAGGAGGTAAAAAAACTGTCCAGAGATTGAGAAAGATGGAAGTCACTCCACTGACAAGAGCCGTGCTCTTAAATGAATGAATGAATGAACATTTAATCGAACTTATATTTTCCCCGGTTAACTTATATGATCAAGTCGGAATTAATTCCCAGGGAATCGTGTTGGTAACATAGGCAACACTTGAGAAAAGAAGAGTTATGTGTTTTATTCAGGCGTTACTTTGTGAAAGTTCGTTTTAATCCAAATACCGCTTTAGTATCTCTGGTGTATTTTCACTCTAATATCGTTTCGAGTGCTAATATGATGCATGATTGGATTGCTGTCATCCTATTAATAGGTACTAGAAACGTTATTAGAGCTGCGGAAATACATCAGAGATATCACACTAATATTATAAATTCGAAAGTTTGTCGGTGTGTGTGTATGTTTGTTGTTCTTTCACGGATTTGGGTACAATTTGGCATAGGTAGAGGTAGCTTATACCTTGTAATAATATAAATAATTAAATAGTAGGTTTTTTATCGGCGTGGGGGAAACCGCGGGGCGCTGCTAGTATGGTATATAGCAATGTGAGTTAAAAGGAGAGTTATTATAAACTATTTATTATTACATGATTATTATTATATTAT
The DNA here is from genome assembly GCA_905404285.2 of Erannis defoliaria. NCBI lineage: Eukaryota > Metazoa > Arthropoda > Insecta > Lepidoptera > Geometridae > Erannis > Erannis defoliaria. The sequence continues at coordinate 10,084,355 of FR990087.1, forward strand.
TTTTATTTATAATATTTTTTTTTTTTTATTACACCATCAACGGTTTAGTTGATTAGCATACACAGTTTGAGAATTATGACGGGTAAAGCATAGACTTTAGTAGCCTAAAAGCCGTCACAGACGACGATGATGCTATAATATTTCATGTTATCTTAGAACATATTTCAATATCGCTACTCATACAAAACAAATGGCAAACAACTAACGAAGATAATGTATATTTCAAAATTGTGTGGCGAGCGATATTTTATCTATTATAGCACCTTCGTCGTTTGTGACGGTCTTAATAGGCATGATGACTACTAATTTTTTATTACCTCATATAAAAGCTGATCATCAATAGAGCCTATCAACGACAACAAAATTTTAAATAATTAAAAAATAAATAAGTTCTAAGTATTTTAATTTCAAGCTAGATAGAGAGCGCGCTATACTGAGCTATGACGTCAAGCCTCAGACGCGGCATACAAATGCTATACTAACACGTGCTTTGCGAGAAAGGGATAGAGCATCCCCTCTCTATCCCCACCTAAAACTTTAAACGCTCATATCTCAGAGATTTATCAGCCAATACATTTTTTTTTTTATTATGTATAATGTATTTAGTTATATTCATCACTAAGCCTTTTAATTGTCATAAATTAAACATTAGGCCACACGCCTATTGACAAAGCAGTAGGGACGGAAACCCAGAGATTGCTCGTATGCAGGTTCAATTCTGCCAGAGCTCATAATTTTTCATACCTAACTTCTTTTATTTTTCATAGACGTCTATGCTATTAAAAACATAGTTTTTGTAAAGTTAAGAAACTACAAAAACAACTTAATATCTCAAATTTAAAGTTTGCCCTTGTCACTGTCCGAGGTTACAAACTGTATTAAAGGTTACAAACTGTAGGTATTACTGTGTTAAAGGCAGTAACTGTCATGTATAAATTAATAAATGATGTATGTAAATGGCCGATTGATATTTAAGTTTTACGACGTCCGGTTGTTCGCCTGGATGGCGCCAAAGCTTTGAATATTCATCGCCATTTCCCTATGGAATAATAAATTAAATCTCTATAACTGTGTCGTTGTTAAACATATCAGATTAAATAATAAATAAAACATATCCTTATTTATCCCAAAAAAACCTCTAAATCCATACTAAACAAACGAGCACTTTTGATTAGTATGTATCTTCACGAAGAAGATACATACTAATCAAAAGTGCTCAAACAATTTTTGAACACTAAAATTCGGAAATAAAAGCTGTTGCTTTGCTGTTTTTTTTTAATATTTACTCATTGTTATGATCTAATTTTACTATGGCATCGAACGTGAAATCACAACAACAAAAAAAAGCTGTTCCATACATTTTGTCGAAAGTCAATGAACTTTTTGTATGGAACAGCTCTTTTTTTTGCGATTTTAGATAGTTATTAAATCCACAGTGTAAAACTTCTATACCCTGTGTCATAGGGAATATAGATAATTTGGTAAAAGAGCCCACTAAATTATGATGAACCTTATCCTTTTGAGTTATTGCTCACAGTTAGTTGTTTCAGGTATGAGGGATTAAACTATAAATACTGGCTATTAACAATCTAGTACAGCTAAAAGGTTCGTTTGGATTATCAAAAGGGATTTTGGATAGGATTAAAACATATATCAAATCAATACATGAATGAGATACGATGAGACTCTGTAAAGATACGTATTTTTCTGAACGCTGGCCCTTAATAACAATCGCGGAGTAGCTGCGGGAATAGTACGCCTTGTTGTTTTATCCACCGAATAAAAGAATTGCAAGAAAGCAAAAGCTCTATTATAAGATCCTATGGATCTTATTACTACCGCCTACTATCTTTATTACATACAAAATAATCATCATCATGATTAAACACGATACTCTCGAAGTTGTTGACCAATACAACTACCTTGGACAGATTGTTCAGTTAGGTAGGTCCAACTTCGACAAAGAGGTCGCCCGAAGAATCCAACTCGGATGGGCAGCGTTCGGGAAATTGCGTAATATCTTCTCGTCCAAAATCCCTCAGTGTCTGAAGACAAGGGTCTACGACCAGTGTGTGTTGCCAGTGATGACATATGGAACTGAAACGTGGTCTTTAACTGCTGGCCTTTTGGAGAAACTCACAGTCACGCAACGGGCAATGGAGAGAGCTATGCTCGGAGGTACTTTGCGTGATAGAATCCGGAACGAAGATATTCGCCAAAGAACCAAAGTTACCGACATAGCTCGCAAGGTTTGCAAGTTGAAGTGGCAATTGGCAGGCCACATCGCTCGAAGAACTGACAACCGATGGGGAAGAAAGATTCTTGAGTGGCGACCGCGAACCGGAAGACGCAGCGTAGGAAGGCCTTCCACTAGGTGGACCGACAACATTGTAAAAAGGACGCGGGCAACCGGTGGATGCAAATGGCAGGTTGTCGTACAGTGTGGCGGTCTAAGGGGGAGGCCTTCGTTCAGCAGTGGACGTCTCCGGGCTGATGATGATGATGAATTATAGAAGCTCGCACCGGGCGCATATAGTATATATAGTCTTTAAGTGCTTTGGGAGTTCAGTTCAACAATGCATTCAGGGCGCTGTTGTGGTTGCCGCGCAGGTGCAGTGCCTCAGGTATGTTTGCCGACGCGCGCGTGGACAGTTTCCCAGCGATAATACGCGCGCGCTGTGCCCCCTCGTGGCGTCGCCTGCGCGACACTCGCAATGGCTTTTTAGCCGTCGTGGCGGGCTTATTTATATAATAGCCGGCTCGTACAGCACTGGATGGATATACACTCAGTTGTAGCTACTTATACTTAAAATTGAGTGTGTATCAATCTCTTGCTGGAAAAAAATATTATATATAATTTTACTTACTACCACTGAAATATTATCATAGGTTTAAAACACTACTACTAACACTGTACTTATGTCCGTATATATATATATATTATATAGAATTATATTTACGGCACTGTTTGTATGAGCACTTTGGGTTTTATAGCTTAGTAGGTACAATAGGTACAATAGGTATATATTAATTATTCCATAAGTTGTATTTTTATGTATGGACGAACGCTCGACGTAGGTACTTAAACTCACTATCATAGTGATAAAATGACAAGGTATCTTATCTTTTTTATTTGAAATGAATCAATTTATCTCAATGAATTTTATCAGATGAGTAGACATAAATACAGTAATAAATCAGCTCTTCAGATAAAGTCATGTCCCAGACGAGAGACGATTTTTTTTGTAAGAAATCTGTTTCAAAGCCTAATAAATAGAAGTCTTGTTAGGTTATTGAATAAGGGGTTTATTCTCTGCTCAGTAGATACGTTTGACAACCTTTGACAAACCAAATGTGAATATCTCGTAATGACTTCGCTCATCTTCTAAGATATCAATGAGTTCACGTTTTAGAATTTTAACCCTTAAGTGCATAACAACGTATTTTCGCTCGGAAAAAATATATGTGTTAGGAAAAATGGTCTAAATAATGGGAAAAATAATAAAAAAAAAAACAAAAAAATCTTAAAACCTTTTTTTTTCAAAAAAACTACAAGTATCGTTTTCGATACAGTATGCATTATTGTACTATATCTAACTAAATATTGGCAGAGTTGTGAAATACGGTGAAGCAGTCTTTGGACTTTTTAGAGCACAGATGTACGTTACATTTAGCACATTTTATAATGCTGAGTAAATGGCAAGAGGGCAACATACATCTGCTTCGAGTTTCTGTCCTTATCTGGCCATGATCTGTTTTGTCCAGTCTGACTTCATGTGGAGGCAATGTTTGACATTGTTTACCCTTCCGAATTTTAGGTGGTGGTCCTTGTGATGTGCTGGATGGGCTGCTAGTGCTTGGGCGGCCTCTGGTGGTAGTTGGAGCATACTTGCATAGCGTATCAGCCAGTTCAGACCTAAAGTTGGCGAGGTTCAGGATGTTTTTCGTTGGAACACCATTTTTAGCAGAAACTTTTTTGTATAAGATCCAGGAGTTGATTACAGACAGATCAAGCAGATGATAAAAGATTCGCATATACCATTTTCTGCTTTTCATTCGTATTTTATATCGCCCTAAAAAGGAGTCCATCAAATCTACGCCACCCATGTGAGCATTATACTCCTTGATCAATTTGGGACATGCTATGGCTATTCTCCTCTTCTCTTTTTTATCAAACCTTTCTATATTTTCCACAGGCTGTGCGCCGACATATGTAGACGCTAAGACTACTTGTTTATTGTCCTTCCAGCTGACGGTGGTCATATCCACACCTTCAAAATTTGTGACATATTCTTCATATGACCCTCGAGGCACAGCATTTTTCATAACATCTTGTTTTGTCGGCAGCTTACATGATTTTCCCAAACGGTTTCTTTGAATAGTTCCCAAGGTATGCAATCCTTCCTTTGCTAATACATACATCAAAGGCAAGGATGTGTAGTAGTTATCAAAATACACTATATGGTTTTGTTGTCTTGGAACCACTCTCAGGAGCCTCAGTACAGCTTGTCCCACGACTCCAACATCAGGTTCGTTTGGTAATCTATCGTCAGGCTCTTTTCCAGCATAAATAATAAATCTGTAAGCGAATCCCATCAAATTGCAGAGCACAAATAGCTTGAACCCCCATTTGTGGGGTTTGTTGGGTAGGTACTGTTTGAGAAAGTGGCCTATTTTGGTTGAGCACATTTGTTCGTCTATCGACAGTCGCTGATCTATTGTTACACTGGAAAATTTTTGGTTGAGGTGGTCTATTACTGGTCTCAATTTGTGCAACTTGTCATGCTGGGGGTGACTAACTGGTAAGTGATTATCATTGTTGTTAAAATGAAGTATTCTTCGGATCTTTTCAAATTTGTTGACCGGCATTGCGTCTTTGATAGAGCTGAAGCCAAACTTGGTGGACCAGTAGGATCGTGTGCTGGGGTAGTGGTATACAGACATAAATATTAGAATTCCTATATATTGACGTAGATCTGTTATTGTTAGCGATTCAGGTCTATCGGGTTTTGTCTGTACAGCATATCGAGCAGTTTCATCTACAATTTTTTCCATCAGATCATTTGTGAAGAAGTAGCTAAAAAATTGATAAGGACTTTGCAGTTCCATTACAGCTGCAGAAAGTTCTTCGCTGCCTCCAAATTTGATTTTATCCTCATCATATACAAGTGATTGCTTCTTCCAAACTAAATTCCTTGTGCTGTTCATGCTAAAAGCCGGAAGTTGAGAATTTGTACCTGGTAACGGTGGTTGTTCGTCAGATTCTGCATCATTTTGAATCAAGGGAGAGTCCTCGCTCTCGTCTGCAGTCATAACCTCATCAAAAACATCCTCTCCATGCTGATTTTCAAGTTCTCTCACCAACTCCTCACGAGATGCATAGTACGGTAAGTCATCCCCATCAGATTCCATGCCATCATCAGAAATCTCTCCATTATCCAAGCGGCGAAGGAGATCTTCTATCTCCCTATCTGAAAATCACCACACATTGCTGCTGACGCATCAACCAAGCGCAAATCATAATAAAACCAGCCCAAAACCAACCAGATAACAAGCTAGTATGAGGTTATCAAAAGGAACGTTAGTGCATAATGTATTGAAATCGATACATGGAAAAAAAGTTAGTTTACAACAAAAAAAAAGTAAAAATTATCAGAAATTCAAACGTCTGCGACATGCTTTTAGACTTACCTTCCATATTGTAATTTTTGCAATACAAATAATCGGTGTTTTCTTGGGATTCAAAGAGATTGAAAATCTGAATTTTCACAACGTGCAAACTTTGTCGTCCGCCAACAATGAAAGTGAAATCAATTCAAGATGTCAGAACTGTCATGTGTCAAATGTCACTTTTTTGGTTCAGTAAATGTCAAAGGTATGTTACATCATTCACTCGAGACCATAAATAAAAAATAAAGGACCAAGGATTGTCTCTGAATGCAATGTATCGTTTTCGAAACGATATGCATAATTCAGACTTTATATTCTGATAATGCAATTCTAATTCAGTTTATTTGGGCATGTGGGCCTGGGTTACAGAGTTGGTATAGGTACGTATTATATGAACACAGCCAGCGACGGTGATAACGAAATGGACGGGCCCAGCGCTTGCAAATTGATCAAAATCATCAAGACAACACAATCAAGCATACCTAGCTAAAAGTATGCATATTACATTTGCCGGAAAATAGAGATAGCGAATCTAATTACTGCATAACAAAAAGAGAACACATATACATATAGTAGAAGTTTCTATTGGCGTATCGTACCGCTCGTATGTCGCAAAGGCAGAGTATGACTGAAGCAAGTGAAGAGCCGGCGCTCAACATATAGTTTTCAAAAACCGGGCGCTTATTTCCCGTCCATTCATCTTATCATTGTCGCTGAACACAGATATAATCTCCAGGTCCCGCTTTGTCAGCGTACACTTGCATTAAATTTTATAAGTCGAAGAAAAACATTAGAATATAGAATTAATAAAGTTCAACTTTTATGACCTTAAATTTTATGAATGTCACATCTGATACTGTGAAATCGTTTAGACACTAAACACAACCGACTTCAATTTCGAATAACGTGTATGACATCTTCATATTTTCTACTTATGACATTTTCCATACGAAGGTGGTACAATTTTCCCCTACTTCCTTTTATGAACTAGGCCAAAATGTCATATGCCTATTGATTTAAAAACCAAACTACTGAACCGATTTCGATAAAATTTAAATGGGCCACCTCTGACGTATCACTTACCTACCTAACAAAAAATTAATTTTCAAAATAGGTCCACAATTGACGGAGAAATCGGTGAACACACAGTTTAAAAAAACTATGTTCGCCTGTATGTATGTTTTTTTTTGAAGTCGGTTAACAATTTCGTCAAGAGAGTATATAATATATATATGCTTTTGAGAGAAGAAAACTGTTCATTCGACTTTGAAACCATTCATATCACTCCAGTCACGTATCGACAACCAGTGTCGACAGCGGTAGTTTATTTTAGATGATTTTAGATAATTGGTGCCCTACAGAACATACTTTTTGTCTTAGGGCCTTCGCTTTTCTGTGCTTTTTGTCATCATAGATGTTAGACATTCAGGATATATCGTAAGATAGAGATTAGATTTTTTCGTCGTCTCGTCCAGATTTTACAAAAACTGTGGAACTATTTTTTATGAATCGAGCCTCTTTACTTATGCAAACCACTCACATAATATGTTGCAGCCAACTAGCTTAATTAGCCTTTCAATTAACAGCCTAGCCTAGCCTTTTTACTAAGCGATGCCGTTCAACTAGCGGCCTTTGAGCTGTGTGTTCCATAACAGCAGTTTTTTCGCGATTTTAAGCTTGGCCTCATTCCAAAAGTTATTAATGATGCGTCATACATATATTTCAGTACTGTCACACCTTTTTGGTACATGTTGTATAATCACAATTCATAATGATGAGTACACTACACCCAACTTTTTCCAGAAGGTAAAAAAGTTCACCGGTATAGCTTTTCACGGGCAAACGGTGGCTGGTTGTAGATCTAAAGGGATAACCTTCTCTCAGTAGTGGACGTAATCTGGCTGAAGATAAGACTTTCTTATAGTATATTTGTTTTCTTGTTTGTGGATGTGAGGGAAATCGAGGACGCTTGAATCCAGATACTTACAAGAAGCTCCGGTGCATTCCACTGGGGTTTCCAGAGCCCTTCATCAAGCACCTAGACAGGAGCTTTTCATCAAGCAAGCCAGGCCATGCCAGGCAAGTGAGGCCAGGACAAAGCCAGGTTTTAGTGGGTGCAATCCTACATAACCCGACTGCGCCCCAACACAGTCGGGCATCGTTAGAAGATTTCTCTCTCATCCACAAAAAAGAATACAATAGTTATACAAGCTTCGTAAATGCATTTTTGAGCAAATGTGTTTAAACTTCTAAGAAAGACTGAATTATTAACATTCTAAAACGTGAATTCAGTACGTTCATTAGTACCTATGAACGTCTTGTAAGGAGTCAATCAGGAACAAGAAGGCCTGTGAAGGCGTAGAACAAGAACGATTCTCTGTTCAAGTCGAAACAACACATGTTTGTGGCATAAAACATCGCCAACATAACTTTAGTCCAACAAAATGTTTACGAGTCGTGAGGTCCAGATAAGTAAGTACTTAGTGACTTAGTATTGTGGTTCACTGATTGTTTCCACTAGACTTCGTAGAGCTTTTGGGAAACGTATTACGTGTATTACGGCCGGTGAATGGTTCAGTGGACTCATCCTTCAATAACTTTTCAAAGGTTTTTTTAGGTCTATGATTATTTACGGGATGATTACCATGATTTGTGAAATGAAATCCCGATATTTCGGCGCAGTTGCATGCACCATTTACGGACAGACTAATGACTGCGTGTGGTTGTCAACAATTTCGGAAACCTACTTTTTTTGTATAATAATTGAATTAAAGTTTTCTTACTAAATATGCGTTTTTTTGTTGTCTATAAAATGAATTGATAAATTTGTGTTAGTCTAGGCAACCGCGGGGACCTGAAGGAAAGGACGAAGCAGGAGAGGTGACGCATTCCAGCAAGGTGCACAAATATTTTGACCGGAAAATATGTACGTACAGACTGATTCAAACTTAATGACGGCTTAAACTTGTAAGCACACCGCACGCCTAATTTTTGTTAATGCGTAGCGTCTCGCGCCTATGTTCACAGCCGCCATTAAGTTTGAATCAGCATGTACTAAGTACATTGTACTTAGGTATGGTGAATGTCTTAAGCTTTAGATCAATATCATACTTAAGTAGGTACGCTAATTTTGTATTTACAAATTACAAAAAAGTATTTAAGTATTCTATCAGCTATCTTTTCCATAGCAGGTACCAAGTTTTGTTTACTTTGGAGCTAGATGGCGCTGTGTGAATTGTCCGCCGATGAGAGATGTCAATAATCTGCATTGGAGTTTTGGCGGGAACACGGAAAAATGATGTCGCTGCATTCTATTACTAGTGTTTTTTCGCGAATTAATGATTAAAAATGATTTATTGAGTGCTGAATTACATGCACGAGTGTGGGCAAGTTATATAATGTGGTGAAACATTTCTTTTTGAGTTGTTTTCAAAATTCCGTAAAAGCTCATAGTAAAGTCGCCACAACTTTACTAGTGTAAAGTTGTACGTGTAACTGACTGATTTCATGACATATTTAACTTGCTAATACTACATGAACTTGTACATTCATACATAAGTACTTGACTCTGGCAGAATGCACAACGTGCGACGCCAATAACAACAAAAAAAAACTGCATTGGCTTGCTACCTCCAATAATACATGCTTGAAGGATATGGCAAATTCTAGCAATCGATAGAAAAAATGAATTCATAATCGAATGGCAAAATAGATTGGACCTAAGGTACCAAAATATTAAGTACAGAATCGTACAAAATGAAACCTGCATTTGCAGTACCTAAATACACACAATGTGTACAAATTGCGCACGTAAGAATCAATAACTCATACGTTTCCACCTCTTGAACCTTTCAACCCTGTTTGTGTATTCCTTCCCCGTACTTGGTAGGTACTGGCGGGATATAAATAAATCTGGATATAAAAATCGTGACCTCCTCAGTGAATCCGCGACACGTCACGCGTCGTCGTGACGTTTTATATTATATTCAAAAAATGTTATTAATTTTTATATTAAATACGACAGGATTCACGTTCGTACGACGTTTGAATAATTTGAATAATAAGGGAATAATAATTTTATTGCTATTGTTGTAGGCAGCTCAATACATGTGAATTTTAAACAATCAATTACGAGAAAATATACCTATATTTACTCTAAGATTATTACATAAAATAATACCTAATTATTGTGTGAATTTCTTCTAGCTTAAAAATGTGTATAATTTAACCTAAAACTTTAAAGATAGTAGGGAATCTTATTGACACTCGTGGATTAGCTTCGGAACAGTTAATCCGGCTTTTGTCTTGATCCACCGACATACTTTGAAAGAAAGCAAAAGACAGGCAGAAAACAGGAGCTTGAAAAAGCGACATCTTTTCATGGTTGTATTGTGGTATTTCAAAAACAGGCACGAAACGGTTCGATTCCACTTTTCTCCACTTAACTGTAGCCCGCATCTTCACTTATCATCAGGCGAGATAGTGATCAAACCCAAGCTAACTTAGAAAAAATAATATTATAGCACATATTCTTTCGGGTTTTTAGAATAGGTAAGTATAAATAAAACGTCGCTCTTTCGAGCTCCAGGCTGTCCGATAATGGGCAAGGGAAATCAAATCACGCAGATCCGAAGAGCTTACGTCATCCTACAGGAAACGATTTTTCCAAGGAGAAAGTCGATATTTAGATAGTAGAATGTCACACACAACCAAGTGAAAAGACGAGCATAATGATGCACGATGACGAGTTTAAAAAAATCAATTTATTAATATTGGTAGACATTTCACACAGCACCACCTAGCCCCAAACATCGCTTGGTAGTACTACGGGATATTTTTTTACCCGTGGTACTACTGGTACTAATACTGGTAGTACCACGGGCAACAAACGCAAACTAAGCGAAGCTTGTACTATGGGAACCAGAAAACTTATAGAATACTTAATTATGTACTTTTATAGTACAAGCGACACCAAGACACAGAACGAACATAAACATTTGTTCTGGGTGGGAATCGAACCCACCCTCTCAAAGCAGACAGGTACTACTACCAACTGAGCTACAAGGCAGTCGATAAGCGCCAAGCTTGCCCAACATTTCACCTTTGTTTCAGTGCCACCAAAATATGTTACGTGATTCAGAACATGAACGACCTTCACGCAATAGTTTATCAAACACCGTGAAGCAGTTATCGAAATTAATGTTAAGGGGGCGACCAATGCCAAAAGTAAGTAAGTATTTTTAAACACATCGTTTAATGATTAAGAACGTAAATATTTAGTTTTTATAAAATACTACAGGTAGGAGAAACCCCTATAGAAGCCGAGTAACCGAATAGAATTTTGGAAAATAAACTGGATTAGTAAAATAAAATAAAAAAAACGAACAAAAAAATACTGTTTTAATTCAAATGCTCTAAATTATCAGCGACAACACCACATTATTTTTTACGAATTACACAGCCAGACTAACGTTTTAGCAGAGTAACCGTTTATTTTTTTTATTTCATGCCTATATTTTGAATAATTAAATAAAATCTCACCTATATTGCTCAAATCCATTATCCTCATTAATTATAGCATGCGATTTTCTACTCTAAACTAATGCAAGACGCGCTGGTGAAACTGATATTTTTCTGGCATTAGGCGCACTCTTAACAAACTGGGATTCACACACAAACTTTTGCATCCATAACTAATAGAATTAGAATGACGTGTGATAGGATTATGAGTATTTTAATCACTTTAATCTGTAAACAGGTGTTCATTAATGTTCTAAATCTAAATTCTAATTTTATATGTTTTGCATGTGGCTTTTCGAATTTATGAGAACAATTGTGTCGGAACCGGCTTTAGGAAAAATAACTAGTTTGCGTTTGAACACCTGTGTTTACTGATTCTAGATGCTATCATTAGGTAAAACAGATCGTGTGGAAAGAGCATTTTTTGTAAAATAAAATAATGCCGTCAAGTGTGAGTTCGACTCGCGCAACGAGGGTCGCCGTCCGGAAATTGCTATAGCGAAAATAATTCGATCAGATTGAAGGACAAACTTAACATTTTAGTTGTAACTTTTTGCCCATATATTGATGGTATATCAACATTGGGCGTTGGGGCTTGGGGATCGCAGAATGGTCACCACCGTTAACTAAGAGGACGCTGCTGCCCGTCCTCCGGTGGGTCTGGTTGCGGTTTAAGGACATACCCAGGTCCACGTAAGTATTTCCTTACGTAAGTATTTGCTATTAATTATTTAAACTTGATAACTCCATGCATTGTAGAGAAAAAGGGTCTTGACAGACCAACAGAGATACAGACGGCCAACAAAGTGATTATGTACGGGTTCTTTTTTTCCTTTTAAGGTACGGAACCCTAAAAATATACATAAGTGCCAAGAGATTTTTTGCCATAGGTGACAAAAGTTCAGATATTTAAGAAAGAAAGAAAGAAAAGAAAGAAAAATGATTAGGGAAAAATGAATAAATAATGATTAATGATTATTTTGATTATTAATGATTTTGATTTAGGGTTGCCATTAAGCACAGCTCGTAAAAGACTATAGCAGTAATGGTAAACAGTCATGTAATATGGTGCCATAGACGCACCATAAATACGGAAACTGTTTAGGTACTTACATGTATTTTAAAGATCCTTTTTAGTAGTTCTAGGAAACACCGCGATATCCGAGCTCATGCTATGTTTACCAAGCAAGACGGCACGCGTGAATCGCACAGAATACTGTACCCCTAGTACTTAAACTACCGAAAAATACGTATGGTCGAATTCATACTTAGACGGACTAACAAGCTTAAGTTTAGGATAGGTTAATAAACTTAATCTTGTTATTAACTTATGAAGGTATGTTAACAAACTTAATAATTTTACACCAGCAAACTACTTCGATATTTTCATACCCTAGTCTTTTTTTAAAAGACTAGTATGAAAATATTGAAGTTCCGCTCTTATGTACGACTAGCTGCGCCCCGCGGTTTCATTCGCGATTTTTGGGATAAAAAGTAGCCTGTTTTATTCCAAGGTATAAGCCTCCATACCTCCATACCAAATTTCATCTAAATCCGTTCTGCCGTTTCAGCGTGAAAGAGTAACAAACATCAATACATCCAAACATACAAACATTAAAAAATATATATATAATATTACAGTAGGATTTCAAAATATTCAAGGTTTTAGACATGAAAAAATTAAGTTACATTTCCCTGTAGCATTTTACAGAACAACATTTTAACACTAATATGTTTTCGCTTTTCCGCCTGCATTTCCACTGGCAGCACTTTAACAGTCTTACCTAAAATAATCTCGATTCTCTTAGTCACTGCTAAACTTCTCTGTCCTTTTCTAGCACGTGCAACTTCACGTCAGAGAGAAGATGGCAGAGCATCTTAAGCCGTGACTAATGGTTGAAAAGTTTTTTTAAGTAAGGCTGTATATGTTTAAAGGCAGTTAATAAAATTATTCGATAATTATTTTGAACGATAATAACTGTCCATCCAATTCCATCACTATAGTTCTTTGCTTGGCGCGCGGTATTATTTTGGAAAGTGACATTTCAATCTGTCAGTTTAGTTGCGTCTTACTTTATGAATCCGACTATAGTATGTAAATGTAAACGACAATACATTTTGTAGTTTCTGTTTACGCCTAGATAACGCACTAGACGCGGAGGCTTAGAACCTGTCTGAGGCTGTCTGAATTTTCAAACATTTTTCTACCCTTTACGTAGGTACTATGTAATACCGACACGTTCTAGGCTTCCCCAAGCCTAGTACGTACTATTTATTTCAAGAATAGGTATCCTTGTCGTTTCTTGTTTCCTATTGCTAACAATACAAGAGTGTTGTTGAGTTTTTACTCGTAAAATTAATGGCTCATTATAAACTCGCCCAAAGTTAATTCGCCACACATAAAAATATGTGTAAACTTTTCCCAGTTCTATTTTAAAATAGTTCATTCGCCACAATTATTTTCAGCTATTGTAAACCTGTCACACTGTTCTTTTTCATACAGACTGCAGAAAAATCAAACAAGAATTAGATTAAAATAATTAGTTTTTTTAATCAAACACAGTAATATTCATCATCATCAACAGCCAGAACACGTCCACTGCTGGACGAAGGCCTCCCCCTTCATAGGGAGGAGTTGCCATAATCCCCACGCTCGGCAGGTGGCTTGGGGATCGTAGTATGTTCACCACCGTTAACTGAGAGGACGCTGCCCGACCTCCGGTGGTTCTGGATGCAGTATTAGAATATACCCAGGTCCACAAACATAGATAGATAGATAGAAACACTTTATTGTGCACACCAAAAATAACATTATAATAAAAGAAAGAACCTTAAGAACTAGTGCCACAAGTGGCGGCCTTATCGCTAACAGCGATCTCTTCCAGGCAACAATGGATTTGAAATAAATTAAATCTAAAACAGACGGAAATGAAACATAAATATTATTTATGAGAAATCTATTAAAATAAAAGGGGAAGTAATCTAAATACGTCGTGGGACCAACATTGAAATCGCGAAAAAAATATCAGCTATTCTATACAAAAAGTTAATCGACCTTGGACAAAATTTATGGGACAGCTGTATTTTTTTTTGCGATTTCAGTGTTGGCCCCATATATAGTAAACGTTGTTTGTTTTGATGTACAGAATATGCCCTTCCAAGGATGCTAACTGATTAGAACTAACCCTTTAAGTATATACATCATTGCATACAACTTTCACATACTTAGTACTTATAATATTGTATTTATATTTTGTGAGCTATACCTACTTAGAGAGAGAGAGAGAGAGAGAGAGAGAGAGAGAGACACTGAGGTTCGTTTTCTGAAAGACTTTCGTGCACTTATGCGTTTGTTACAAATATTAGGCTACCGTATATTTGTTGGATAGAGCAGGACAAGTTTCCACAATAATTTATGATGACAGTACCTAGTGGTAACATATTTGATCCATTTAGGATTGAGACATTGGGTCCACGGAGACCGCGAACTCATCTCATTTTCAAAACTCTATCAGAGAGTATGACGGTATTGTTATCTTTTCTTTGGGGTATAGTCTGCAGATGCGATATATATGCGACTAATTTGTGGTGTTTGTCCGACCCTACTATTGATTTGTTTTTTTTAACCTGTTCAGCTCACATTAAGTACCTATTTAGAGTTTTAATTTAATATTATCTTTGGCAGTGTAAAGGCGTAATCTTTACTCCGGTAGTCCGGTCATATTTCTTGTAAATTAAAAGAAAATTTCATAATAAAAGCTCGTCCTAAATACATTGTGATGTTACTTTTACTATCTTAAGATGCACTAAACATATTTACAAAATGTTTGTTTTTTTAAATCTTAATAAACATAAATGTGCGGGCGAGAGATAGATGATAGAGATAGAGAAGCATAGTGTAGTAAAGTCAAAGTCAAAGTTATTTATTGGTACGAGTAAAATATCAGCGATGGTGTTATTGGAATGAACGGGCCCAGCGCTTGCAAATCGTTCAAAATTAACAAGTCAACACAATCAAGCATACCTAGCTTAAAGTATGCATATTACATTTTCCAGAAAGTAGAGAGAGCGAATCTAATTACTGCATGACAAAAAGAGAACACATGTACAGTACATGTATTAGAAGTTTGTATTGTCATATCGTATCGTCTTGCATGTCGCAAAGACAGAGAATGACTGACGCGAGTGGAGAGCTGGAGCTCAACATAATAATAGTCTACAAAATCCGTGCGCTTATTTCCCGTCCATTCATTTTGTCATTGTCGCTGGTAAATATATAGATTTACAGGTCACATAATAAGATCAATAAAATATTAAATAAAGAAAGAGCGTGGAGTTTTATTTACTAGGTAAGTAGGTAGTAGAGAAGCTGAAAGAGAAGATCCAAGCCTTAAGAATGAAAATAGGTACTACTTAAATGCTTAATTTCACGGGCTTTGTACTTCTCATTGGTACTAATAGGATAATATTAATATGACACTTGTCGCTTATTAAATAGGATCGGGTTCTATTCACTTGCACTGTCACTTACTAATACTAAGCACGAATCAGCTATCTAGTTTCCATATTACAAACTTTGCTTAGTTTGGGGCTAGATATTATTATTATTACTAGTACGTTTACACTAAAAAGGTATTAGAATTAATCATTTGTACGAAGCGTTAGCCACGAGACATCGCGTAATGCAGTTACAAGCCATATTGAAAACGCAATTTTAATTTAAAAAAACATTTGAAAGAATACACACTACTACTAACTCTAGTCCTACTCTCTCTTCTCTCTACTTCTACTTATACTCTTATTTATGTTTTTTTTTTATACAATCAAGTGACGAGACGAGCAAGACGTTCGCCTGGTGGTAAGCGTCACGCCTGCCACTAACAGTAGCAATGCTAGAATCGTGAACTTGTGAACACAATCCTGCGCCGCACTGCACTGCCCTCGTCACCCTGAGATATTAGAATTTAAATCTCTTCATACCCAGTAATTTATCTGGTAACATTGCCCTTCAAACCGGAACACAGTAATGCTTGCATACTACTGCATAGCGGTTGAATAACTGGCAAAGGTGTGGTACTTCCCCAGGCGGACTCTGCAGTAGAGTCCTACCAGTACCTTATCAGTGCCTACGTAAAATATTAATTTACCATTACGCACACTAAAGTTCCCCGTTTGTTTTGAAATAGATGAAGATCCAAAAGCTGTCGGTAGTATTAGAATCTCAAACATAATTCGTAACATAATATTCTTTGAGTTATTAATTAAAACTGTGTACTTAGTAAGTACGTGAGTACAGAATTTGGTAAGATTCCGTGTGGTAATTTTATCGAATCAACGCTATTGAGCCTGTTGAAATTTCTGCTGAAATTCAAAGTCATAGAGAATTCTGCTAATACTATAAATGTCAACCAGTTATGTTATTGTTACTCAATAACGCAATAACAGCTAAAGGGATTTGGATGAAATTTGGCATAGAGGTAGCTTACCTATAACTTGGAGTACACATAGGTTACTTTTTATTCAAGGAATCGCGGAGCGGAGCACTGACGGTACTGTATATTGAAGCAATTATATAATACTTAATTATAACTATGCATTTAATTACTAATTATTTAAAATTAATTAATAATTAACTGGGGTAAAAGTGCAAGTTTGCTACGGGAGTGAGATTTGACGAAGATTTATCTTTTGAAGAAAGATAAATGGCCGAAAGGGAGAAATAGTTTTGCAGCGATAATACCTTAGTATTTATCACGCGTGATACGCAAGGTGCGGGTTCAAATCCCAATAAGACTACCGGAGAGGGAAAACATAGCTAGGAAACTATAGCATGTCAACTGGGTGTTTTCTAGTGGTCTAGCTGGCAAGAATCGGTGTGTTCCGGTTCCAGCAGCCTCCCTTGGGAACCAGTTTACTTTCTAGGCACCTGACAATCAATTCGGGTTCTTTAGTAAGAAGCTGACTCACACTTGACCGGCTTTCGTTTTTTTCCCCCTTTAATTAGTGACAGTGAGTTATTAATTTCTATTTTAGTACTTAGTAGAAAAATATTAATTTATAAAACATGGTTCTTGCATGGGAACCATGTCCACATGCCTTGTAGGTAAATGTATTATCATTTGTTGGGAAGAGCATCATAATAATGATTATGAACATCCTGTAAAATTATAGGTAAGTACTTTACGAATCAACGGACAGGCTATTAAAGATTGGACAGAAATACAGACGGTGTGTTGACATAATTTGGGTGCGGAACCCTAAAAAGTACAATGAATATCTTAGAAATTAAAATTACAGAAATAGATTTTAATACTCACTTTATGATTTTATCGTTTACTAACGGAAGCTTATTTATGTAGAGTTACCACAAGGCAGCGCTTGATTGCAGCAAACATTATTTTTCTACCAGAAACTGTTTGTTTACACAGAAAACACATTCGGACCGCCAAATTTCAATGTTTACACATCGCGATAGGTTTCGCGAGATAAAGCGTAAGTACCTAAGTTCTAATAACACTACTTCTTATCAAAGTAAACTTTTTAATTTTATTTGCTAATGGATTGAGGACGCGCGGGAAAATATTTTTCTTTTTTCTTTTTCTATTTATTGTGTGGCTACGACCGTTGTCGGCGTTCGTACGGCCGGCGTTTGAACGTGTACTGGCAAAGGCATGCCTGTTGCTTGTTCGCAATGAGTATAGAGTACAAAGTTAACTATCTTTTATTGGTCCTACACTAATAATTTATTAGATATGCTTGGTGATCGGTTTGCGTTGGAGTTTTCCAGGATTGGGTTATTGGAGACTTAAGCTTACAATGCTTACATAACTTATGCTTATATTCCAAATAGTAGCAACTATGCTAGAGTTACATATGATTATGTTTAAATGACTACCAGTAAAAATGGTTAGTTATTTTTTTACAAAATATTACGTACCCGAAAATTACAGGCCGAAACCGATATCCGAATGATAAAGGATTTAAGTATAGAGAGAATAATTCTGTAATTATGTCTATTTTCTAATACCTATTAGTAATGCTAAACCTGCTAGTTTTATTTTAGTCATAGTGTATTAGGTATTACCGTGTGCAGTTTTCCCGCGGCTTTAATTCCACTGGAACTACCAACTTACCAACTTACATGTTTTTTCCGGGATATAAATAGCGGTTACTTCCAGTTTCTGACCATATAAACCTAGATAATAATATAATAATAAAAGCCAAAATGTCGTCGATTCTATGTTCCATTTCTGTGTGTAAAACGGGCAACAAAAACACCAAGAAAAAAAAACATTCACATTTGTAATAAAATTTATAACTCAGTCACGCAAAAAAGGGTTAAAGGAGTTGCATGAAATTTGGTATAGAGGTAGCTTATTCCCCCCGGGGGTACCCGCCTTGTCGGGGCGGGGGGGCTTAGTAGCCGTGGGAAGTGTCCCCACGGTGAAGCTAAGAGGTACCCGAGGTGGGGCCGCGGAAGCGGCCACAATGGGGGGGCTAGGCCACTGCACGGGCCTGAGGGATGGAGACAGGCCAGAGGGGCCAAAGCTCTCCATTCCCAAGGGCCACGGCAGGGGCTGGGCCCGTGGGGACCTAGCTAGTCCGGACATGAGGGCTCTCCGCGTGTCCCTCTGATCAGCAGAGGGCACAGTGGAGAGCGAGGAGGGACGGCCGGGTGGTGGCCTCATCAAGGGCTTTCCTTGAGGGGGCACCCACCGGGTGTGTTGTGGTGGGGCTGCGGGATAGGGACAGGCCAGAGGGGCCACAGCTCCACATCCCCAGCGGCCGAAGTGGCAGGCGGCGGGGCCACTCACCTGACCCGCCGCATGGAGGCCAGGGCGTTCGGACGTGGGGCCGTCCGGCGCCCATCACGCTGGCAGGGTCTCCGAGGTGGAGGATGCACTATGTGTCTGGTGTTCCGATACATCGTGAATCGGTGCGGGGGGAACCTCGTCTCGCCGTGGTGGGCCCGAAAGTGCAGCGCCGTCGAGGTCACGGATGAATGCGAGAGCGTACCCGTGACCTCGACAATAGGCGCAGTGTGGGAACACCATTGGGTTTTTAGTCGGTAGGGGTGCCATCGAGTCTCACTCTGGCATCGAGTCCGACATAACCCTCCTGCGCCCTGGCGGGAGGGTATGCGTAAGTGCATTACCCAACGTAAAAAAAAAAAAAAAAAAAAAAGAGGTAGCTTATACCAGAGGGGTGTCACTCCGCATTTTAGGTATATTCTGTGCTTATACCTTGGAATAACAAATAGGCAACTTTTTATCTCAGTTACGCGACCAAGTGGTACTGCTTATAAATAAACCTATATAAATAAACGACTCTATTTCCCCAATAAAACTTGAAAAATGCTTGAAAACAAGACCGCTATTTATTGATAGGTGCTCCTAGCAGGTACCTACTTCATTGAACTTCAGTAACAAGCCCGTCTAAAAGCCTATCGGTGTAATGTAGAGTACGAGTACAATCTCGACGAGAGATTCGCGAGTTGCCTCGAGCAATCATTGCTTTACTCTACTCCACCTAATGGTACAACTAAACATATTCGCGGTTACACGGTAACGAAAAGAAATAAGTATTTTTTCGGACCTTTAACAGCAACATCTTAGACAAAGCGGTATAACTGAAGGTACCTACTATCCACACAGAAGGGCGTATCCACACGTACCTATCTAGTCAAAGAACAAAAAAACAAGACGTTCGCCTGGTGGTAAGCATCACGCCTGCCACTAACAGTATAGCAGTAGAATTGTGAACTCGCGAACACAATCCTGCGCCGCACTGCACCGCGCTCGTCACCCTGAGATATTAGATGTTAAATCTCTTCATACCCAGTAATTTATCTGGTAACATTGCCTTTCAACCCGGAACACAGTAATGCTTGCTTACTACTGCTTGGCGTTGAATAACAAGCAAAGGTGTGGTACTTCCCCAGGTGGACTCTGCAGTTGCAATGTTGGCCGCATAGTAAAAGTTGTTTATTTTGGTGTACACAATATGCCCTGAAAAGGATGCTACCTGTTTAGAACTAACCCTGTATATAATACAAATATTCAACAGCTAGACCTATGCTCAACAACTAATATAGTAGTATTTGTTTATTACTTACTAACTTCTAATAATTATTGGATCTTGAAACAGTCTTAATATGTCCAGCAGTGAACTTTGATAGCCTGATGCGGCTCTAAATATCTATTTCTCTGTACGCTAACTTGCCTATTAGGTAATCCCAGAAAATCAAGTACTTTCTTATTGAAATATTCCAACTAAACAAATTCAATAATAAGACCCAGTCACATTACGCTAAGCATTTTTACCACTTCTTAGATCAAACCTTAGTAATTTTATTGGTCTCTTCTCACAAAACCCAACCACGTAAGGTTAAGTACGGTACATGAGACCTATCTAGATAATACTTACTAGACGGTCTCAAAGGAAATGTGGACTCTTATTTGAAATCCGCCGACACGAATCGCTTCTAGTGCGATCCGTCTTATTTCGTTGATATCACTCCAATAGGTTCGCGAACTCAATGATATGAATAAAAAGCGTCTCTCTATGATGAAAGCCTTCGTCCTTCACTTCTTTTGGCCTAAATTTAATTTACCGATACGTCGATCATTTTTTCCGTTTTCCCGTCATCAACCGATCTCCTCACTACATCGAATGACAAGGCCTGTCGACATCAACCAAATTTAGATTTGTTATTTGTTCCGCTTTCGATACTTGTACCAAAAATCACTGAAGAGAGATGAAGAGAAGAAGAAGTGAATAGAACGGAAAAATGACGGGCCGCGCTAGCCGGCATTGTGTGTAAATGCGCTTAATGTCAATTCTACCAATATACATGTTTTTAAACTGAGAATAGTCAAAAAGACAATTTAAATAGACGCGTAGGACACCAAACCACATTGCATCGTAATTAGATCAATTTTAATCTGTTGCAAAATGGCATTTCTAGGGTTTTACTTCAAATGCGCGACCAATTATTGGCATTTTTTCGTCGTAGTTTCTATACAATTATGTGTGAAACTGGCGACAGCGGTTTTCCATACAATTGCTTTACAACATAGTTTTGACAGCCGTTCTACATAAAAAGTAGGGCTTTCGCTTTTCTGTGACCAAGAATAATACAATACCTGCATAGATAAAATATACAGGGTTAGTTCTAATCAGTTACCATCCTTTTAAGGGCATATTATGTACATCAAAACAAATAACTTTTACTACGGGGCCAACATTGAAATCGCGAAAAAAATATAAGCTGTGATGATGATGACTGATGTAGGTACCCTGCTCAGTTGACAGTTATCAAACAAAAACACGGAATAATTCAAATTACTAGTGTCAAATGCGTAGAAGTAGAGTTTTCGCGTGGAAATCGTGTGCGTTGTTAGCCTATCGGTTTTCCGGCATTATCACGTTAGTTTATGTCGCTAGTATCAACGACAGAACACGCAAATAAAAAAGAACAGCAAAGTGAATTCAATATGCAAAACAGTGTCAAATGGTTCTGTAAAAAAATATTTAAATTGTTTAAGCGTTCGACCTGGGTATAACGTAGTGTTAAATTCTCTTTGGACCTGGGTATGTCCTAAAACTGCATCTAGAACCACCGGAGGATGGGCAGCAACGCTCTGCGATTTCCAAGCCGCCTGCCAAATGTAGGGATTATGGCAACCCCTCCCTCCTTCGTCCATTAGTGGACGTCTTATGGCTGGCGATGAAGTGTTCGACTGTCGGAATAGCACTTTTCTGTGCAAACGAACGTAACATATACGCTTTTTATAAACGTGGAGTCTCCTCGGACTAGTTAATCCGTCATAGCCAAAATTGAAATACAGGAAAACAAAAAAAAGGTGAATTAAATAATAGAGAAACTTGAGACAGGGTTCGGTCGGACTAACCTACAGAGTCTTGAATAATCGACGAAAAATAGCTAGCCTATCTACTTAGAGGCTATCTGGATTTTATCGGATAAGTACATTCCGGAGAGGTGCTTCGGATAAATTTGCATGTTCTTATTACCCGGCTTATTCTTCTATCGGACGGCAAGGCCACGAAAAAGCGACACCGTTTCATGGTTGATATTCCAAAAACTCATACAGAACGGTTTGATTCCACTTTGGTTGTTCGAACTGCTAAACAGTGCAATGCGTCGCGTGTGGTTTTCTCCCTATAGTCCCTGTGTGTCTTCAAGTAGCGAGTGAATCGGTTTCTTCTCGGCAAGCGTGCTCCAACGTAGACTGCATCTTCGCTATAAATCAGGCGAGTTGGTCGTCAAACGCAAGCTTAGCTTAAAAAAATAAATTTAAATAAAAACTATTTAGGAAGCTAATACAAGTTTATTTTTACCTAATAAATTTAGGTTTTTGTGTACCTTAGTATTATATTATATATATTTTTTAATCTACTTTATCAATCACAGAGGAATACATACATCATTGTTAATCAATCAGGTAAGTATAAACTGGCACATTATTATAGGTTATTCACCTTTACATACAACGAAAACACTGCCGTAGTCCGTAGAAGTTTTTCTTACCACCGCGGCGCACCGTAGAAATAGATGTCCTTCAATTAATATGCATTTGGCAGCGAGGCCTATGTAGATTTTAAACTTAACAAATGAATAGAATGGCGCCACTAATAATTTATGCTGGCACCACGCCTAAAAAACCATTAGAATATTCTTGCATAATTAAAACAGAAAATAGGAGTAGATTTATAAATTAATATACTTACGTAGAACGGACGGTCTCTCTTGAAGTGGCATGAAAAATAAACAGAAATATCTGAGTTTTTTTTAAATACTTTTAATGTTATAGAAAAAAGAGGAATATATACGAATATATATGTATATTATATATTCTTGTTATATATACGAGTAAGACGTTCGCCTGGTGGTAAACGTGACGCCGGCCACTAACAGTAGCAGTGCCAGAATTGTGAACTTGCGCACATAATCCTCCGCCGCACTGCACAGCGCTCGTCACCCTGAGATATCAGATATCTCTTCATACCCAGTAATTTATCTGGTAACATTGCCCTTCAAACCGGAACACAGTAATGGTTGCTCACTACTGCTTGCTTGGTTGCATAACTGGCAAAGGTGTGGTACTTCCCCAGGCGGACTCTGCAGTAGAGTCCTACCACTACAAAACCACACTATTTACGGGATATTTACCGTGATTAGGTATATGTTGTGTAATGAGCTCGCGATATATCGGCGCAGTTGCATGAACCATAATAATTCTTTAGGAATATTTTTAGTCAATTGTTAATGATCATTTCAACTTTGTAAATAACCTAGTATAGTATTAAAATATCTTTGGTACTAACGGAACATTCAAGCGACATTCTATTTACAAAAATACTTTTCCAGAGGTTAAATTACTAGCATAAAGATAATATTTGTAAAATATCTTTCAATTTCAAAATCGAATAAGCTGGTGCTGGAATAAAATAGGCACTAAGCTATTAGGTACATTAAACAAGATTTTGCCACGTTCCGGAAAACGTTGGACTCTGCTGAGTTTGCGCGAATGGGTTAGCCCGGATAGCAGCTATGCGCCAGTTTCCGAAATGTTGGTTTTTAGAAGAAAATTTCGATTTTCTGTTGGAAAAGCTCTAGTTTTTTTAGTGTCTAGTTTAATCTAGGTTTTTTATTACTATGAAAACTGTCTTAGTTTTTTTCCTTTCTTCTTTTAATCATGGTTTCCTCACATTTTGTCACGTATTTTAGTGACGTCGCTACGCGTCCGTATATAGTTCAAAGCAAGACAGGTCAGCGTGCTCATGCCGTGCTCTATTTTCACTCCTTGAGAAAGGTCACTATCGACACTTAAAACTTTATTAGGAGTAGAAGTAGGTATAACTTGGCAAAAACCTCCTGAAAGGAAAACTTTTTGCTCTCCATACAATAATGTGGATGGATAGTCACTTAGTCACGTTAGTGAATGAATTCATACAATCATCTCCGTCAGACGTCTTGCAGAGTTTACTAGTATTTCTAAATATTTACGATAGTGGCGCCCCTATTAATTTCTACTCCCGTTTGCCCCATACTTAGGTATATTTTTTTTATATTTCAATATCTTTTGTCTTTTGTAATTTTCTTATTTGTATGTTCTCTTTTCATAAAATATTCTCTCACCAATTTTTCTAATTCAGATACAGTTTTGTTATAAATTAATCAATAATTTTGCTCCACAACTTTACGTGAGCTACATAATCGTACTTCGCACAAAATAAGAGTACAAATCCGCCCCCTTTCAAGACATTAGGTGACGCGTTTTCCTTGTAAAAGGCCGCAGGGCCAGAAAAAGGAAAACGTCGTATCAGCTGGATGAGACAGGGCTTAGAAATTGTATGCGGTGCTGTCATTTGCAAGCTTCATAGGGTAATTTTACCATCTACTTTCTTTATTATTACATCCGTGATAGATAGATAGGTAAAGGTGTGCAAAAAGTATACCGTTACCATGGTGACAGTTCCAGTTCCGAGTCCCACCAGTTTTTTTTATTATTTTTTTACTTGCGTTTGTCTGCCATCTCGTCTGATGATAAACGAAGATGCAGTCTACGATGGAGCACGCTTGCCTAGAAGAAACCGATTCACTCGCGACTTGAAGACACCCAGATTATAATTATCGGGAAACACCCACTCGGGCAGCGCATTCCACTATTTAGCAGTTCGAGTAAAGAAAGTGGAATCAAACCGTTTCTTACGAGTTTTTGGTATATCAACCATAAAAGGTGTCGTTTTTTCGAGGTCCTGGCCGTCCGATAGAAGAATGGGCAGGGGGGAATAAGATCATGCAAATCCGAATGGAAAGTCCACTGTCATGCAGGGCAGAAACTTTTGTCACGGTCCGCACGTGACAAAAGTTTCTGCGAAGACGGGACAAAGTACGTCTCGGCTTAGTCATTTCCGATACACATACAGGTGGCCTAGTGGTAAAAATTACCCATATACCTCCTTGTATGAAGTAGGCCAAAATGTCACATACCTTTATACCTAATAGATATGGCTCATTTTCCCACTACAAAAACGTACTTACCAAGTACGAAGACGAAACTTATCGTGACGTATATGTACCAACCTACTTGCTTGTTGTAAGGCCATCAGCAGGGCCCATATTTTAGGACAGTCGAGACTCCAGACTGGCCTATCGTTATTACACGACTGCCCAAAAAACGGAGGGTCATGTTTTTAAGGTTCATATAAATGCATGTACCTATGTATGTAAGTATGTGAGTCTCTATATTCGACCATAACTGTATCACGCATTTAGAAGTTAATAAAGCCTGAATAGATTTGGATTGGATATATGCATATGGGATATCGTTAAAATCCTTACATCATCCCGAGTGACACCCCTAATTATTATTTTTTGGCATGGCAGTCGTGTTTTTTTTTTATTACTTGTCCTGTACTGACACATTATTTTCACCCTCATGACTTAATTCTCGAAATCATTTTCCATCTACCATACTAGTCCTAAGGTATTTAGACTAGTAGTTATAATCGTCGTCAGCCATAAGACGTCCACCGCTGGACGAAGGCCTCCCAATAGAGGGGTGTTGCCATAATCCCCACGCTTGGCAGGCGGCTTGGGGATCGCAGAATGCTCACCACCGTTAACCAAAAGGACGCTGCTACCCGTCCTCCGGTGGGTCTGGTTGCAGTTTAAGGACATACCCAGCAGGCTAACGATTTTAGTACCCATTATTTTTCCTCGGACTAGATTATCGAAAAAGCCCTCATCAAGAGCAGATAGATTTATAAGCTTCGATTAACAAGAAAACTTGATTTTGCGACATCCGGTCCGCTACTAGCGCCATCTGCGAAAAGTTTTGCCTGCGGAACATCGTAGAATGTCATGGTTATTGGACGTTTTTATGAGAGCCCTACATTCTACAGTGGCTATATTGGTAGATACTTACATCATTGCTGCTAGTAAGTAAGTTCGTATAGGCTGAATGGCCAGCCCTAGTGCCAGAGTTAATGTGCCGCCCGAAGGCCTCTGACATGGCTGACGGTTGTTGTTACAGAAACTAGAACAAACAACCGGGACCAACAATTTAGCATGTCATCCGACCCACAATAGCGCTCAGAAATAAATGCCACTCACGGTCACCCATCCGAAGACTGACCGCGGACCATCCGTTGCTTAACATCGGTGATCGTTTAGCATCACCTAAACAAGCTACGCCACGAGATTGCTGCTGTCACTGCTGATATTGACGCCTAGGTACATTTTGTGAGACTGCTTCGTAATTGAATCCAGGGCTACTAACCTAGCTAAGTTCTGTGTAATCAGATTAATCTTCAAATAGCACCCGCACCAATTCACGATCAACAATAGATAGAAGGGAGAACCAAACAGTAATCCAGTCGGATCCCTCTATCCAATCCTTGTTTAATTGAATCCAGTTGAGATAGGTAGCTACCTAAGTACCTACCTAATTATTTATTAGGGTGTTAGTTGGTGGATAAAGTACTTCTCTCTCCCAAGCTGTATGCTTATGTACCTACTTACAATGTAGGAACGTACCGACCTATCACACTAATATTGTAAATGCGTGAGTATCGGTGTAAGGGTATACGTGTGTATATGATTGTTACTAGGTACCTCTTCACGCTAAAACGGCTAAATGAATTTGGATGAAGATAGATATTTCCCGGAATAACATAGGTAAAGTATAAGCAGCGACAGTGATAATGGAATGGACGGGCCCAGCGCTTGCAAATGGTTCAAAATTAATAAGTCAAACACAATCAAGCATACCTAGCTAAAAGTATGCATATTACATTTGCCAGAAAATAGAGATAGTCAATCTAATTACTGCATGACAAAAAGAGAACACATGTACTTACATGTATTAGAAGTTTGTATTGTCGAATCGTACGGCTCGCATGTCGCAAAGACAGAGTATGACTGACGCGAGAGGAGAGCCGGCGTTCAACATTATAGTCTTCAAAATCCGTGCGCTTAGGTATTTCTCGTCCATTCATTTAACATTGTCGCTGGGTATAAGCATATAAGTTGGTATAAGCTACTTTTTATCATCACAATCGTCACCGTTTTCATCATCACGCGGGTGAAACCGAGAGGCGCAGTCATCAATTAAATAATTTTTTGAGGTCGTCTGTTTTTTGATGTTCAAGAAAGTAAGTAAGCATTAACTTTTAGGTAAGTACCTACTTAAGTGTTGATGCATCTACTTAAAGGATTTTAATATTCTAGTATGTAGTTATATAGGTATACTACTTATTTTATGTAGTTGGGCACCTGTGGAACTATAAATAACTACAGCATAATATCCACGTATGTCTACGGTCTACCCACCATACAATTACACGCTGCTTCATCTCCCCTTTTCGTACAATGTAAATGTAAGCAGCGCTAGCGCCACCTTACGTCCGCATAGTAAAGTACTGAAGTAAAACTAACTAGGTACACAGCTCCCGCTGCGCTCTGGTAAGTAAGAAGTGAAGTCTGGCGATTGCCATACACTTTCATGCGACGCCAAAGTGCTTCCAACACTTTTCAACAGATGTCACTATTCTTAAATTGTGCATTATTGTCGACAGATGTCACGATGCAACGCGCTGACTGCTGTCCCGCCTGGAGCCGGATACTGTACCAGCTGCCGGAGGTTCAATAAATGTACTGCCATAGTCTACCACTGGAAAAGATAACTCCCGGGTTTTCTACAAAATAACAGAAACTTGCTGTTGTTGAGTTTATTGTGCTATTGACTTTTCAGAAAACTATATTATCCGGTACCTCCGCTCCGGTAACTCTGATAAAGCTCATAGCGCGCAGCCGCCGCCGGCTATCTATGGTTAGTCGTTTGTTGATAGATTTTGTTGTTGTCAAAATATCTTTCACGCTTGTCTATGGTGCATCAAAATGGCCGACTGGAGTGATGTTCGTAGGGGAATTTTCTATCTTTGTTTACGTTAAAAACACAGTAAAACTAATGAAACAGTTGACTTTATAGTGAAAAATACAATGACTATAGATGTTAAGACTCTAGACAATCGTTTGTGTTCCTGCAAGTGTGATTTGACAGAAAACTAGTGGTACCAGTCTCACCTTGTAAAGAGAAAATGGGGAACTGCTTTAGTAGCCAAAGTACAAGGGAGAAAGATTCTAAAAACAAGAATGAAAGAGCTACTAATCCTCACGAAGAGGACCCTAGACAGTTCCAATCGCCCGTTCCTACTCCACCCCCGGACCCACGATCGACGGTGAATCAAGGCACGGAAACGAATGAAGTCCCTCCCACCCGAATATTCGTAGCGTTGTATGATTATGATGCGAGAACAGATGAGGACCTTAGTTTTAGAAAGGGGGAGCACTTGGAGATCCTGAACGACACGCAAGGCGATTGGTGGCTGGCCAGAAGTAAGAAAACGAAACAAGAAGGTTACATTCCATCCAACTATGTCGCACGCCTGCAGTCCATTGAAGCCGAGCCGTGAGTAATCACAAGTTTTTATGCAATCGTTTCAGAAGCAGTTCCTGCGATTTCTTTTCCGTTACACGCTTTAACCGGTAGAGCAGGATGTGATGCAGGCAGGCATTTGTTCCATTGTTTATGAGTCTACCTAATAACGTTGACAGGTCGCCACTTACACTATATACTTTACACTTTGTATTACGCTGGTTGACTATTTTTGAATTCTATGGCAGACTCCAGTCAAGCTGTCCCTCAACTGAACCTTAGTAGAAGAGCGAAATGGGCAAGTGTAATTCGGATATTGATAGGCGAGGCAGTAAAACAACTATAGTAAAATGGACTACCAAGTATTTTCAGATCTGAGAAATAAGATTAAATATTTTATAAATATCTAGATCATAATATTTCAAAGCAATAAGAATGACATTGGCATGAAGGAACTAATTATCCAA
Organism: Erannis defoliaria; assembly: GCA_905404285.2. Taxonomy (NCBI): domain Eukaryota; kingdom Metazoa; phylum Arthropoda; class Insecta; order Lepidoptera; family Geometridae; genus Erannis; species Erannis defoliaria. Next base: position 10,113,477 of record FR990087.1, read on the forward strand.
TAGGCACATTTTGCATGCAGTAGACATTTTAGGAAAGGACATTCTGCGACGGAGCCATATTATTATCTCAAAACCTACTATTTCTAGTAAATATTAGCTTAGTATATTTACATATCATTATTTTATTTTATATGTTATTTAATATATTATATTAATTTATACAGCTTAGTCTTTTAGGTATTGTAAGACCTTGGCCCTATGAGACAAGATGCAAAACAACTTTCAACAGTAGAGACAGTGAATGGAATGTTCTGGTTAACAGCAGACTTATCTTGAAAAATATGATTACCATAAACTAATCACACTAGTATTATTAAAAATGTGAAAGGTTGTGAGATTGTGTATGTTTATTAATCCTTTACGCTGCAATGGCTCGTGGGTTAGCTTGTGAAATTGAGAACGGAGATAGCTTAACCTTTCGTATGCCGGAACGCGGATCCCATCCGCCAACGTTTGTTTACCGGCAAACGAGAGGTTAAACCAGACATGTTAAACATGCAGCCTATGGGCCTCATGTGGTCCTCTGAACATTTGCCTGCGGCTCGTTCAAATTTCGAACGTCATAGTAATTCAACATCAGACCATTTAAAACAAAAAAATTACAGTAGTTTGCAATCGATTTAGACAAGTGTTCAACACAATACCAAAAAAACACGGCAATTTGCTTGCAAAATTATATCAATGTCTGGAAGCACCTACAAATGTGACCAATTACTTTCCCTAATGAAAGGTAATAAATCTCCTGTGAGATTGTGACTGATTGACGAGCAGTTTCTTTGATGCAGTTTTAAAACTTATTTCTGCAGATAAATTACCCCTCAAATAGATAATTTAGTAAAACACATTCTTCTCTTCTTTTTTCTTTACACAATTCTTTTGTCTTTCTATCTATGTAAAGAGTTTTTTTTAGTTGGGGGTTTGCAGTCCACTGATCCGACGGTCCTTATGTATTTGGCCCACCATTGACTTTGAGTCTGACATGCATGACTTGAACCCTAGATTGAATTTGTAACACTATAAGAAATTTTATCCAGTTAAAATATGTAGTCCCTTTATGATAGCGAGCGAAATGATCAAGCACTGCTAGAAATGACCCAGTTACCTATTATTTCTACTATAATGTACAAACATGAAAAATTATAATTGTAATCTAACCATTGATCTAGTAATACATTGCTATTAAATCAGCTTAATTACGCTATAACGCTTTAGTTGGTAGCTTGTAACAGGTTGGGAAATTTGGCATCTAAGGCAGGGATTTTTTAGCTTTATTGGCAAAGCAGTTGGGACGGAAACCCATAGAGACTGCTCGTATGCAGGTTCGAGTCCTGCCGGAGGTCATAATTTTTCTTCCTGTTTAACCTTTAAAAACATAGCTTAATTAAATGTCAAGGAGCAAAAAATAGAACAAGATTTGAATCCATTGCATAGCATAGCATTGTTTTATTTAAACAATGCTCAATCTTGTTAAATAAGCTAACAGCCAGAAGACGTCCACAGCTGGACGAAGACCTGCCCTTTAATAGAGAAGGTATTTTTTTAAATTAGTTGAACATATATTGCAAACTTAAAAAAAAACATTGTCGATAGGAAAATATTGAATATTCTCTTAGACAAAGTCACCATTTGAAGCGTACAGTAGTAAATGCACTACAACTGTCAATAATATAATAATAAATATATGTAATAATAAGCCCTTTTATCCTGAAATCTTTTCAAGTTATTAATAATATTTCATAGTATGTGTCTGAGTTCAGTGTGCCTCCTGGCAAAGGCCTCCTCTAACAATTTTCACTGTTTTCTGTCTCTAGCGACTCCTCCAGTTTGGACCCGCTGTAAGTTTGAGTTTGTCTTCCCATCTTATCATTTGTCTATCCCTTTTCCTTTTGTCCTCTCTTGGATAACCGTCTGTAAGGATTTTGCTCCACCAAATTAAAAAAAACATTGTAGATAGGAAAATATTGAATATTGTCTTAGACGAAGTCACCATTTGAAGCGTACCTAGAGTAGTAAATCCACTACAACTGTCAATCATTATCCAATAACAAATCAACTTATTATATATCTCTTGCCATTATAAAAGAAACAATTGTTACTACAAGAAAGAGACAGCAAAGTCTCATCGGTAACATAAAGTGAAAGCAATATTGGAATGCTTGCATTAAAATACTTACACTGGTATGTCATATTGTGTGAATGTATTGCTCATAAGATTACTGTAGCAGTATTTTCTCTCTATTTTTGTAAATCCAATTGTGGTGGTTGGGCACTTTCTAGTATTCAGCGGGCTATTTACCACCCTCAAGTTGAAAGTTGAAAATCTGGCACCATGCATCTAATAATCTTTCCCAGGGCCCTGTTTTATAAAACTACAAGTCTTGTACTTGTAGTGAAAAACTGGCAACACCGCAAATATACATTGGGTACGGTGTTTTCTAAAGCTACAAGACATCCAGTGTACAAAGTACAAGTACTTGTATATAAGTTAAAGACAAACCACCTACCTGTAACTGGTAACTTGTAGTTACTGGTACAAGAAGCAAATACAATTCTAAGCTTGTAGCTTTATAAAATAGGGACCAGCTGTCTCACTTGATAGGCAGATCCTATTTCAAGGAAAGTGTGTTTACCATGGGGTCCTATGAATTGACAATCTGATTTTTGTCCTATTGACATTAGTCATACGCATCTAGTCATTAACTACTGTAGTCATAATGATACATGCACATAATTTTTTACCCGCATAATTATTTTTTGTCCTTGTGTTTGTTTATCCTAATAGTAGTGTGACATAATGGTTATACATCCTAAGATTAGTTGTCATAAATAGTAAGGTTACTAATTTCTTTGTTCATAGAGTTATTGTTCCTAAGAATGATTAGTGCTATTATTATTATTTTGTCAATTAGCTCAGTTAGTGATGTAATGGAAAATAGAACATACTGTATGTACCTATATTAAAGCCCGTGATAGTGACAGATCTGACTCGGATAGGTTAGGCTAAGGCGGGAAGCGAAGCGAAGGTATTTTTTTTATTTCAACCCAAAAATCCTCATTACTCCTGCAACACTGTACGTATATTAAATCTAAGCGTAATTACACCTCCATGGTGCACCCCAACTTGAGTTGGTTATGTTCAAAATGGGTGACAGATCCGAATCAGAGCACCCCAACTCCACCTAGTCTTGTGATCCCTACCTCTAGAGTAGAGAACAGTTTTCTTTTGTTTTTTTTTTCTTGACTCCATAAAAATTTGTTCATAATGATGAGTAGGTACATTATACACCCTTCAGTATTGTTGAACCTTATTGTTACACATTGTAGGTACCTATATATCTAAATTTGATAGCTCCAAAATTGTTATCATCCTTTTTTCACATCACTAGAGATGCACAAAAGAGATGGACCTGTTATGTTTAAAGGTTGGAAAATTTCCCATACACACATGGCCCTGGACCTGGGTATGTCTTAAAACTAATTACAGAACCACCGGTGGATGGGCAGGGGCGTCTTCTCGGTTAAAAGTGATGACCATTCTGCGATCCCCGGGCCGCCTGTAAAGCGTGGGGATTTTAGCAACCTAAGTTAGGTTATTAGGCTACATGGCCCAGTAGGCTAGATGGCTTGTTTTTTTTATAGTCCTTTTAAAATGTGGCCCATAAATATAGCTGATTAGTGAAAAAAAAAATCTGATCAAAAATAAGCAACTTAGAAGCATTCAATTAATCAAATATTATATTTACTTAAATTCTTCATCAAAGCTATTGGTTTCAACGATATAAACATCAGTCATCTACCCTATTATGAAACTTATTTGTACTTATTAATCTACTAGTTTTTGCCCGCGGCTTCGCCCGCGTGGGCTATATCACAGGTAGATACGATATTAGAATATGGCCTATAGATTTACCTACAACAATATCTCATTTAAAATGTGTCATTTATATCTATCTTATTACCTATATTTGTTTATTGTTCTGACTAACATCGGGAGCTCATTTCACAACATAATCACGGTAAATATAATTGTCAATAATAAAAGAACAGAGTGCCTAGTGCGAAATTTTCCAAGAGCGTTTAGGTATTCGTTCACGTTAACGTAAACTACAATTTGTATGAAATAAGAGCAGCGCCAGCTAGTGTCAAACATATCAAACAGAATATGTGAGTGTGAGTTTTTTTACGTCGTCGCTATCGACCATCGACCAAGAACTTCACTCGAAAGTGAAAACGTTGGCCCTCGTGATTGGTCGTTTCAAGCGTTTTGCGATTATGAACAAGCATTTTGACAGTTCGACGCGTAAATTCGAGCATACTTTACTACAATATCAATCGAAAAGTTGTTCACGCGATGGTGAAGTTTTTGGAATAATTTTGTAACACTCGCACTAGGCACTCTGTAGTGAACAATCGTGATAGTTTAAAACAGTGTCCTATCTTTTTGTTTTATTTATACGGGAGTACTCACGTTTAATTAAATCGGATACTCCGACTAATCACGATGTGTCAAAGCCACGTCAGTTTTCATAATGAAAGTGTTCTATCTTATTATGTTCTCTACCATAATAGAGCAAATGTTTCTATCTGAGACATGCAAGAGTAATATCTAAATGACCACAACTTTATGGTTTATTCTTATAAATAACTGAAGATACAATTTATTTTTATCCCACTTTTTTTTTATGGTCACACTGACCATTAAATTAGGTGTCTGTGGTGATGAGTGAAGTTATTATATACCAGCTTCCATTCGGGATGCTCCTTCCACCGGGTGCTTCAAAACCAAGCTCAGAGCGTGGTTACAAGAGAATTTGTTTTATGACATTGAAGCTTATTTTAAAATAAGAGTATATTAACGTATTTTTATAATTATTATTTCATTTTATTACGTGATTATTTTTTTGACGTGTAACTTTGGTGTTATCAATAAACTATTTGTATGTACAGTGAAACCAGCAATCCTCTTTTGAATCATAGAAACAAACAAGGTCAAATCAAAACAGTTAAAATAACCAATTTTGTTATACAATCACTTGCCATTAAAAAGATGAATGCCACTTTAATTATTCGAAAAAAATCAATAAAATTACTATGCACACTAGTCACAATTTTTATGTGAGTGCATTATCATAGAATGCCTATTATTAAAATAAAATTTAAGTTTGAGCGAGGCTTTTTAAGTGTGGGTGAAGGGTGACTTTTGAAGGTAAACAGTGGTAATGTGAGTAGTTAAATTCCAGTTTATTTTTCTTTCGTCGCTTCAATGATCTGGGGCTCAATGCTCATTACAACACTTGTACCTACTACATACTTACCAGAATAAATAGTAAGTACTTGTATTGTACAATACTTTTTTATTCAAGGTTTTGTACCTAAACTACGATTCGTGGTTCGTTTTTTATTTATTTAAGTTCTTGGTTTTTTTTTATTTGATAAGTTTTTCGGCCTTAATCCAAAAATAACATTGTTTTGTCCTTCATGATATTTTTATCTTGTTTCGGGCCCAATACCTAAATTATTATAAATACAGTTAGCTACAAAATATGATGAGGAATTTCATCATTATACCTATATACAGCGTCCTCTTGGTTAACGGAGGTGAGCATTCTGCGATCCCAATGCCGCCTGCCATGCGTGGGGATTATGGCAACCCCTCCCTATTAAGGGGGAGGCCTTCGTCCAGTAGTGGACGTCTTCTGGCTGACGAGAGTACCTACATAATGTTAAATTTTGTATATAGTGCGTGTGTGTTTCCCACTTAATCTCATCAGGGCTGAAAGGATTTGGTGAAATTTGTTCTTGCGGTGAGTTGTCTGACTATCTAATTAATACCTATCTACCCAAGGATGTTTATTGGCCAGCTTGGCCACCTCTCGTTCACATCGTCCTTACTGCGAGGCTCATTTATTGCTTTCATGCTTTACAATGTCACCTGACGTGTAAACACCGAACTGATGGTTTGTCTCTTAAGTATTTATTTATTCTCCTCTTTGCAAGGATTCCGCTTAAATCTTGTAATAAGAAACTGGAAAATCTAACTAGCTACCAATTCTTATCCGGTGGGTGGAGAGCAAGGACGGATCCAGGGGTGGGGGGGGGGGGGGGGGGGGGTCATGACCGCCATGGATGGGTGTAGGTCGACTACTGATAGCTTTTCTAGTTTTGTTGGAGCCTGACCGCTAACTAAACCTCGACTCGACTATATACCCCCTGACTTAAAAGCTGGATCCGCCCTTAGTTGTAGCGACACGTATAATGATGGCAAAGCTGTCTCATAAGATCTGGTAGCGATTTTTCTTTGGCTTCGCATTGCACATGTAAATACCTACGCACAGCTCATCTTTTCCAATGACCATTTGTAACCATGGCATGTTTCAGAAAATAATATTAAATTGTGGTGTAGCCTTCTGCGATCCCTAAGCCGCCGGTCACGCGTGGGAAATCGGCAACCCCTCTCTATTAAGAGAGAGGCCGTGGCCTACGTACAGAGCGGTGGAAGACTTCTAAAAAAAAAATTAAACCCCCAACTTTCTCGAATTATACGAGCACTCCCAGTCAAGTCACCGTTCAAACAAAATAATATATATTAAAATCGGCTCGTCCGTTTCGCGCTTGGTTGGGAGTTACGATACCACGGATACTCGCGTTAAAATTATCCTGTGTTACCCCTGTGTTTGTGTCGGGGGTTAATTATATTATACGTGTCTTCGATTCTAGCAACTGCTCCGAACATGAGCGATATCATGGATCGAATGATACGTTAAATTGTCGGTCCCGTTCCTTTGTTCTATATTTCCATTATTTTTTGAGACATGGCAGACACTGAGTAGCCAGCTCAGTCTATGAACTTACTTTACTTTTTTAAGCGCTCGAAACCGTGAATAGGTTGATCGCCTGTCCATGGGCAATATTTCTAGTCTTGTCCTCGCTTTCACACCACGCCCCAGCGTTTGCTCCCCGTTTATATTAGAACGCTATTAAAATAATAATTACAAGTGTTTATCACGCTTCTATTGCGCAACTGCCAGTAGGTACACTCGACTTTGTACTAGAAAATTTGCAAGCGAAAGTAGGTACCCATACATTAGCACAGCAACGCGATTGATCATACTGGCACGCCGAAATCACAGCAGACGCTACTGTGTATGATTTATCACTGCGAGTGACAAATACGATATTTATTTTATTAGGAAGTTTGTCAATATACTTCCGAGTTTGTAAAAAACTTAATCATGTTGTTTGGCGCCGTCGCCTGTCTTCTTTACCATTTACACAGCTGTAAATCACCTCATATTATATAACTATCATCAAAAGAATTTACTGTTACACGGATTGAATAAGCTTCGCTTAATTTATTCATGAGGTAATAATTGTTTGACCCCTGGAGAAACATAAAACTAATCGTAAACATGTGCGGTCTACTTACAAAGATAACGTGGGTTGAAAATGATTTTCTAAAACGTTTACTCTGCTATTCACTATGTATTGAGGAGGAAAACAATTTGCGAATGACGATACGCTATTTACAAACGCGACTAAAAATTCATCCGGTGGATGGCTTCCTTCTATTTGTTCGACGCTCATGGAAAACCACAGCCTTGATATTGATGTCAACGTTTGTGTATCGTTGTCACTCGGTAGTTGCTCGTTAAACTTCATCCGATACCTCTTTAGAGCAGTCGGTCGTGAAGGGCGAACATCAATCACTGTGGACCATGTTCGTAGGAAGCGTTTTTGAGCAAAACGTCTATTGTCATATATGACAGTCGACTAGTAGAGTAGATACTGATCCAGGCCATAAAACATCCTGAAATACATATAAAAGGAAAATTGTTCGGTCGTGCTTTATGACAATCTAATGTCTAGTGGTTTATAAAGACGTCGGTAATTAAAACTGCATCGCGTTCCGCACGAACCTCTGTCAGGCGCGCCACACAAACGGGGTCAACTGCTGCAAACAATTACCGATTAAACAGTTCGTGCTACCGAGATACATTACCTCTTCATACAGAATGTGCAGCATCTTGTACAAACAGTGGTTATTGAATTCTAAGTAAAAGCGGTGAGCTTTCAGGAAAACATTTCCTAGACAAACAAGCAAATTGTATGGTAAATATTAAAACTGCAATGCTTCCACGTTCTGTATGTAGACGTCACGCCGCTACCGCACCGCCAGCAAACTAAAAGCCATTCCTTAGCAGTGGCTTGCTTAACGGTCACTTGATGACTGGAATAGAACCAACGATGCTGCCAATACAAATATTTTGTCGGCTCGTAAGTATCTGAGAACATCTGGGACTTCCGACGCGCGCTTCACAGATTGCTTGTCTTGTCATGCATCGTTCTTATTCTGGTGATTGCCACGCGAACTATTTCAATGTTAATGTTACTACTGAACTAGTTATTTATTTATGGTGGTGGTGAGAATGGAAGATGGTGTTTATTCATGGCGCATGCCTAAGCTGCAGGAAGTTAGCCGGTTCGGTGAATCGAGCGGCCACGGACGTCAAACGACATACGACACTGCGCATTCTAATCGAATGGCTATTTATCAATAAACATACATTTTACATTTGCACAATCGATAACGACTCGACTTTCGCAGAGTGTACTAAGTATCGAATATTCTGCAGTTTAGCGTTATCTCTAATGATGGAGAACTATCATTATCTGTATTGCATAATATTGCGTATTTAGACCCTTTAATAAAGAAAATTGTAGAATATGTGTCCTCGTAATACACTACAAATGTCATGTGGGTATATGTAAGGTTTATTACCCGCACGTTATGCTAATCCGATGTATATTTACGTCGTGTAATTGATTTAAAATTTCTAAATAGCTAGGTTGTTAAATTTTATCCGTTCGTAGAAAACGAGGATGGCAAGTAATTACAGAAACACTGGGAATGGTTTTACCTTACTTGTCGTTGGTATTTAGGATCAATCGGCGGTGCGGAAGACTTAATCTGCTTGACCGGGCCGCGCACCCCGGCTCGCACATCATGCGAGCCGGGGTGCGCCACTAACGGCTTCTAAAAACCCACATTTCCTAGTAAAGCGATGGCCGACATCACTAGCATCGGAGACAGGATGCGATGAGTGCAGCGGCCTCCTCCCGTCCCTCACGGTGCTGTAAACCTACACTCGCTCACATAAATTGTGGTTTTAAACGGACATATTCGCGCAGACACGTCTGCCTGGGACGTTCTTTACAGTAAACGCATCAAACATGTCATACCGCCGACAGCATAAGTGATAATATCTTTTATTTGAATAGATTTTCAATTCGAGAGATCGTCTGAAGCAATGGTCGAGCTTCTTACATCATTCGAGTGCCTACCTAATTTAAAATCACAACAACTGAGCTTTTAGAAAACATGTGATAGTTAAGAAGTAACAGCACGATAAATTAACAAGTCCCTCTTCTAGTGATCCTATCAATTGATACAATATAAACAAGCAGAGGTCGATGACTGTATTGCATAAGGCACGCGACTGTCTCGGGTCACGTGGGCATTGGGGTGTAAGTAGTGTAGGGCAGTTGAGCCCAATGTTTGTGTAGGTAAGTAGGGTTCTAGGGCTTTCGAGTTTGATTTAAGAGAGAGCAGCGGCCTAGATCGCAAACGCAATTAAGGCCATTGCAGACGATGTGTCGTGCGTATGTCCATCGCCCCTTATCAACACCTCTAACTACACTTCACATACCAGCTTTTCATTAAACTCGTTCCCCATGAATTTTTATTTCTTGCTTAGTAACATTCACTTTACGTGAAAATTGTATTCTATGTAACAAATTACTATTTAAAGTATTGAAATGCGGAGTCTGGAGCCGGTCGCAGCGAATGATCAGTGCTGTCGCCACGTTAATGATAGCTTCCCTAATGGTCGGAGCCGTGGGGAAAATTCGCATCGCACGCGCAGACCGACGATTAACCAGTGCCTGGCGCCAATGATGTATTAGTTCATGTCACGGATATACTGCTTTGCGGCTAAACACTATCGTTAGCAGACTGTACTTCATATTCTTACTTCGTTCTTAATATATTCTAGCGGTAGCACAACAAAGAAATTGGTGTTTTGTGCCGGAGAAATTTCATTGAGTTTTTAACGGATCCAACCTTAATCTGAGCTTATGGCAGCCGAGCTTCTTTATCTGTTAATTATTTGGTCAAAGCCGCTTTTGTAACTTTACTTATTTTTCGTTCTGCTCTTCTCAAGTAAAGTACTTGAAGAAACGAAACTTTATTACTCTAATATTATAGTACGAAAAATGTATTTGTTTGTCCGTCTGTGACGCAACAATGGCACAACATCGAAAATGGAACGACGTAATTTTTGTGATATGGATATACACTATTTTAAGGGTCGGACCTCGGTTACTTTATCTCGGAAAAACAAGCAATTTTTGTGGGGTTGGCGTCGCGGGTGAAACCGCGGTGCGTAGCTACGAGTAGTTTCACATAAACATGATTGCCTCGGATAGTATCTGCTATAGTAAGTTCTTCCGTATTGATTTTATGTCTAGCAGCAATCAGCAGCATTTTACCTAGAGTTGAACTTTGTTGGAATGAGAAATAATTGTCTTTACTTTCTCGTACGATCCTAGTGGCGCCGATGTCTGCAAAGCCTACGATTATTTTTAGATTAGAAATGGCTCAACCGCTTTACGTAATTGCACTAGTCGTATGCGGAGCTAGTTCCAGAGTGTTTGAAGCTAAATATAGGCACAGAGGTGGTGAGCAATTACACCTTATTATCGCATGTTTCCAGTGGAAGCCTGGCAACGTCTTGGCCGACGCTTACTTGTTGCTTTGCTGTTTCTTTAGAAAGTGTCCAGATATGACGAAACTGAAATAGTCATGTTGCCAGAACAGATTATAGAATGGCCTAGGAACGGTTCCCTTGCATTCGAACGCTGCGTAATGTCGCGTGCGTGCCAAAGGTACCTTACTCCCTAAACAGCTGTTCAGACTATAGCCATTACCACAAATTGGAGCAGAAAACTGCTGGGTATTTCGACGCCTTCTCTGTTCTCGTGTTATTACTTAGCACTGCAATAAGCTTTGCGTGCATACTAATTGCTGGTCTAGGAATTTGTGAGGAAACGTCCGTCGCTTCAGTCATATGGTTCATTGCAATGGTTGTGACGTTTTGTAGAGCCACCGTTTTGATACAGATGGTGCTTCAAACGCCTACACACCCATGTAGTGGTCGATTCCGTACAGATCAGCACGGAGACCGTGAAAACGACTTGACATACATTCTATTTGGTACAGAGTGCTGCAAGTGATGGCACTTTCAATTATCACTGCACTGTGCCACTCGCCCACGCTGATTATTACTGATTATTTTTGAATGCAGTGTTTTTGCCGTGTGTGATTTAACAAAGACTTTCTCTCGTTCCTAGTTTCAAACGACCACACATTTCAAATGCGCCTGTCATTAAAACATTCTTACGTTTCCCCGTCTCCTGTCATACATGATGTCGTTAGAGATAATCCTAATTACAAATTAAAATCATATCAATCGTGACACTGCATCGCAAATTGACTTTGAGAAATTAACAAAACAACAACTGCCAATTTAATAAGTGATTATTTGAAAGAAATCCCGCCAATTAGCGAACGTGATACGAGCCATGCAGATTGGATCCTGGTAGTGCCAGGTGCCGGCCGATTAGATGGTGATGTAAAAGGCTTTCAGTGAATCGCTCTCGTAGTAAATTTCCGCTGACCCAGATGTTGATGTGATTAGAAACGTATATGTACGTCAACGTACAGCGAAAATGATATTTTTTGCTAGTGCCGATTTATCGGTAATGGCGCGAGATTCGATGCGACATCCGCAAGTGAGAGTTCTGCCACTTGTCACCAAAACTGGTACGCCGTACCGCGAAATGATAGCTCCAACGTAATTGCATACACATTATTACTCATTAGAAGATCTTGATAAATAAGATACGGCATGTCAAAAAGTTAGATAATGTTAATCCCTCGTGAATGACTAATTCTTCATGCTTACGTATGATATTCATTTGCATGAACAGTTCCTGCCCTGACAGGTCATTTAGAATAATTTTGCTAGATATGTTTATTATGTAATGCATTAATCGCTGGTCGTCTGTTATCTGATATAATATCACATTATTTGGTAATTATAAGATAATAGTGCCTTCATCTATCGTCACGTTTTTCTGAAAATGCTCGGTGCTTGTTAAATAGGGTTATTAACCAACTGGACACGCGTATGTTCAGTTGGCGAAACTCAAAGATACCCTTCGTTTCTTTTTGCCTCGGGGATAGGTGAACCGACGACCACTCGTGTGTGATTGTCTTAGAAACTAGCTAATATTATTAAATAAAAACAAGCTAATATTACAGGATACAGGAGGCTTAACCCTGGAGTAGAGCCGGGGTCTTAGAATACGGTTCCGGTATGCCCTGCATATAGTAAGAGCCGATTAAGAGAGGACCTTTGGGCTAGCAGATGGTCAGATTTGGGGATCTGGTCGCCCTTCCAAGTGAGCCCAGGGAAGACAATGACGCGGTGTGGCCCGCTCTGTTGTAGGGGGAGATGGGGCTATGCTTCGAGTATTCCCGGGATTTTTGGGAGGGAGGTCCCTAGCAAATTGCTTTCGGTGCGTTCCCATGGAAATCCCGGTTCCCTCCGTCAGGCACAAAGGCAGGTCATCGAGGGGTTTTATTAGTAGGTATAATCCTACATAATTTAGCTGTACCCCAATACAGCCAGCCATCATTAGAAGATTTCACCCCGTTATCAAAAAAAAAATGTTGCAGGAGGCTATTAACTGAATAGAAAGAAAATTGACCCATGACTGTAACATATCAATATTCATCATCAACAGCCGGAACACGTCCACTACTGGACGAAGGCCTCCCCCTTAAAAGGGAGGGGTTGCCATATTCCCCACGCTTGGCAGGCGGCTTGGGGATCGCAGTGTTACCACCGTTAACTAAGAGGACGCTGCTGTCCGTACTCCGGTAGTTCTGGTTGCAGTTTTAGGACATACCCCGGTCCAGGTCCAGGCCCACATATCAATGTTACATTAATTTGTTTTTTTTAAATAGATGTTTTACAGAATTTAAGTCAATATTAGATTATAATTAGTTGTTATTGTTAGTTTATCCATTTTCTTGGTTAGAAGCCTTGCAAAACTTACGAAAATACATTTAAATTATATTGATTAGGAATTGAGCGCTACCGTGGGTCGGATGACACGTTAAATTGTTGGTCCCGGTTGTTTGTTCTAGTTTCTATAACAACAATCGTCAGCCATGTCAGAGGCCTTCGGGCGGCACATTAACTCTGACACTAGGGCTGGCCACTCAGCCTACACGAACTTACTTACTTACTTACTTATTAGGAATTAGGATATATATTTGCTATCCATAGACATACATAGTAGGGACGGGTTGGACGCCATTTTAAAATGTCACCCAATCGTCGGTGTCAAAGAAACGCATTGACACCGATGCCGGCACAGTCTGCGACGCACGTCCGACGTGAGTACTTGAGTGCAAAATGCCAAACTGTGTGGTGTAGGGTTGTACGAATTACACTTCAAAGTGCAGTTAAAGAAAGGTGGCGTTTCTTATGACCGGTAAGTCAACATTTAAAGTTAAACCAAACTTGCTTTTACACAAAAACTTAAATTTTTGGTAATAGGTAAGTCGTTTCTAATTTCGTACAGTTTCCGCTTCTGCTTCCACGGCTTACCGGCGCTGCACGTAGTGACCGTGAAATCCGAGAGATGGCGTTGGTCTTTTGTCAAAGAGAATTATAGTCTTATGATTTCTTAACTCAGGCGTATCTAGACATAGAAATCATTGTTGCTATCGTACTTTGGATTCAATTCCAAACTCGTTTGATGTCTGAGATCATTATCATAAGATGGCGCGGCTAGGAATGCGAATATTGATCGACTTTTAGAGCGTATTTGGGATTAGACATTGCTATTGATTTTGTTGTAGGTACCATTCCGTAAACCCAAAAATTATCTCTCAGTAAATAAAAAAATCTGCATTTTCAACCGACTTCAAAAAAGGAGGTTCGACTGTATTTTTATTTTTAATGTATGTTACGCGATTACTCCGCCAATTATGAACTGATTTTGATGATTCTGTTTGGTAGGTAATACTTCATAGGTGGTCCCATATAAATTTTATCGTAATCGATTCAGTAGTTTGGTTTTTAAATCAAAATTACTAGAAAATATGAAGATGTCATCCAGGTAATCGAAGATGAAGTCGGTTATTTTTTTTTAAAAGCGTATTATTTCATTACGTGAGATATACCTAGATGGCAACTGTTATAGAACTGTCTAATTTGATTTGACACTAATGTGTCACATCTGTTATCGATTATGCTTGTACATTGATAATTAACTTTTGAATTACTTTTATTACTTACTTTTTATTCAAAACGTCATTCGAAAGAAATTTACTAGAACACTTACTTAACTAAAATCAGTTTAAAATAGGTTTTAGTGTTTTATGCATAAGACGGTTAAGTTTAATGGTCTGAGAAACTAGGTAGTACGGTGTACTCTATAGAGCTCTTATTATCTCAGTTTGAGTTCTAGTAAATTTGTTTCGAATGACGTTTTGAGTTTGATAAAAGAAGACAAAACACTTTTCAACTCAAATCGGTTTTAAGTACGTTTTAGTGTTTTATGCATAAGACGGTAAATCTCTCTCAAACTCTACGTTTTATTTGTCGTTGTTATAGATTTTAAGATCCAAAACAGTTAGTCAATTTGTTGTGAAAGATGTTATTTTTTAACATTCCGTTCTCGTTTAGGTTATGTTGAGTTACGTAGGTAACTCAGCCTAACAGCTGAACAGCAGCAGCTTTACAGTAGTGTAGAAAGATTTTTTGTCGAAAATGTAATTCAAAAGTTAATTATCATTGTACAAGCTTAATCGATAACAGATGTGACATTAGTGTTAAATCAAATTAGACATTTCTATAACAGTTGCCATCTAGGTATATCTCACGTAATGAAATAATACACTTTAAAAAAATAAAATGAAACCGACTTCATATTAGCTTCTACCTGGATAAGGAATACAGACATTTGATTATAGATATGAATTGTAGACTTTGGTTTAAGTATTAAATGTAAGCAAAAAAGTCTAGCGTCGCGTCGGTCAAAAAAGCACACGTATCAATGTATATTATAGATTTTTTATGACAGCCAGACCTATGCTAGTAGTTGGATCGACATCTGTTCCTGTCCCAAGCTAGGCGTGTTTACTATTTTGAACAATAAATCGCTTAATATTAAATACTTTGTGGAGGGATACCTTATTCTACCTTATTATCTGGCAACCATAAATAATTAACAAAATGATGTATCGCTGTTATCTTTTTTTTTATGCAGTCAAGTTACGAGACGAGCAAGACTTTCACCTGATGGTAAAGGTCACGCCTGCCACTAACAGTAGCAGTGCCAGAATTGTGAACTTGCGAACAGAATCCTGCGCCGCACTGCACTCGTCACCCTGAAATATTAGATGTTAAATCTCTTCATACCCAGTAATTTCTCTGGTAACATTGCCCTTCAAACCGGAACACAGTAATGCTTGCACACTAGTGCTAGGCGGTTGAATAACTGGCAAAGGTGTGGTACTTCTCCAGGCGGACTCTGCAGTAGAGTCCTTCCACTACAAAAAATCTCAATCTGTGTCAAAATCATCTGCATTATCAGATTTTTATAAGCTTTTATTTAGTTTCACCTGTCCCGGTGTCTGTGTCTGTACTCAAATCTTACAAGTGAATTATAGACCACTTACTGACGTCCGATTGTGCTGAAATTTGGCATACTTATGTTAGTACGAAGACAATGTAACAATCTCACTCCATCAGATCAACTGGGTGGTCCCAGTTGATCTGATGGAGTGAGGAAGTGGATAGTGAATCTCTTCAACGGCGAACAGCATCGCCACGAAAATTTGTAAATACATTTAATTGTGATAGCCTGTTCTAAACTCCATCATGAGCATGACCTGGCTGCTATGCCCGGGGTAGTTTTAACTTTTTAAGTTCTTTTTAAACGGTTTCATTTAGCTGTTGACAGATTCGTGTGATATTTGTGCACAGAAATTAAGCACTTTAATTTAATTAAAGAATTCTGATGACAAAACCGTATTAAAAATATTTTTTTATTCATAGCTTGTAATAAAATAAGCTTGTTTAAAAAAAACTTGTTATTGTCCACTGCTGCGGCCGCAGAACATCATCCAGCTCCTAATACCACTTACCAAGGTCTGCAGGTCATTCGTATATCTAGTATTATAAACAGTTATCAACGTGATTTGCACTGATGATACAATTAAAACGAATTATAAAAGAAGTGACGATCGAAATAAGCGAATCGAGGACGGTTCCGGACTCTCGGAGGAAACTGCCTCGCGACGAGCTAGGTCGTTCGTCGACCCGACTCGAGTCTCGGCCGGAACAAGAATACAGTAATAAAGCTCCACCCACACCACTGACACACTGGATTGCGATTCACCTGGCCATGCTAGCCGTATCAGACCGATAGTTTTTTTATTTTTATTAAATTTATTTATAGGCTTGCGTTTGACTGCCATCTCGTCTGATGATAAACGAAGATGCAGTCTACGATGGAGCACGCTTGCCTAGAAGAAACCGATTCACTCGTGACTTGAAGACACCCTGATTAAAATTATCGGGAAACACCCACTCGGGCAGCGCATTCCACTGTTTAGCAGTTCGAATAAAGAAAGTGGAATCAAACCGTTTCATAGTAATTTTATTCTTTAATAATCACACATTTTTGTAATCAATAGGGAATATGCATGTGCTTTATTATTGACTCACAAAAAAGCTGACTCGCAACGAATCAAATCATCGAAAGTATATTTTTTATATGTGCACAAATAACGAAGTTATAAACATTTTAGTTTTATGTTAGACAGGGAGGGCACTATACTAGGTTTATGACGTCAAAGAACACCATTCCATACAAATACTATACGTTAACACGTTTTGCTAGAAAGGGACAGATGACTCCCTCCCAAATACTTTGAACACTTATATTTCAGAACTTTACCAGCCGATTTCAATAATTTTTTCGACCCAAGCATTTGATTCAGTTCAACTCTATTATTTTTAATAATTGAATCACATGCATATTCCCTATTAGTTTACCTTAGGCGGGTAAATGAGATGACTGCTGTTTGATATATCTAGTAAAAACAACCAGCTTAATGGAAAATATAATTTAGGTTTTGAGTAAATCATTTGAATCGACTACTAAAGTTCTGAGATAAAGACGTTTAAAATTGTTGGTGAGGATTGAAAAATCCTTTGTCCTGTAGGTCTAGGTCTGAATTTCTATGGCACTCCTAGAAGTTACGTTACGTCTGTCTGGGCGTAAGCTCTTTGTCTAGCATAAAACGAAAACGTTTATAACTTCGTTATTTATTATTTAAGGACAGTTTTTAAGTACTTTCCTTCATTAATGATCCACTTTATTATGAGGCAATAAAAATAAGTCGTCAGCATTGCATCAGTCTGGCTTTATTAAAAAGTTAAATAAGCTTTATGTGCGGGAATATCGAACAGGATCAGATCGGATTTGGGGTCACGACGAGCTAGGTCGTTCGTTGACCTAAGTCTGCCATCAGACAATGTTTAAGATTTGCACGGGACGCCGGATTCTGCACACACTAATGCGCGAGTGTACATGGAATCCTAATTCTTCAACGCCAGTTAAGGCGCCGACGAGGAATATTTTAAAGATGAATGATAATTGCCTGTCCTTAAGAATGATCGGTGAAGAAAAAATAACGCTACGAATAAGCAGATGTGTTTATGTTTTTTTTCCTTGTACGGCCCCTATACTTGGCGGAATAGGGTGAGCGCTTCTCCATACTAACGCAAGCAGCAATCATTAGTTTTTTATAAACTCTAGGTCTACTGTGTAGACGTGTCTCTGTCATTTCCTTTTTTTTTCAGAAACTAATACTATCAAGATATTTAAAGCGTTATAATTTTTTTAGCTATTAGTTTCTGAAAAAAGGACATGACAGAGGCACGTCTACAGTAGACCTAGGATTTATAAAAAAAAATGCTCTAGAGCTATTTCCTTACTGGATAATGCCTCTAGAGGCATTGTCCAGTAAGGAAATAGGGGAATACGTTTGAATGGAGAAGTGCTAACCCTATTCCCCCTTAACATTGTCCGGGATTCTGTAAATCGATAAACAATTGCAGTTATGATACTGACTTCATTGATCGTTCTACGATTTGCGGGTCGACCGCAGAGCCAATTGTTTATACACTGCCATTATCTAAACAACTTCTGCAGCTTCGTGTCGTGACATTCCATTGTAATCATTCGCCTATATTTAGGTTAAGGCTTCTGCGCTTCAAGATAATTCAATTTTTCTTGGGAAATTCTTGGATATTTCCATTTTGTTTGTTTCTATTCTATTTCAAACTAAGATAATTAAGGTAAAGTCGTTTAAAATTAAGATGCTTTCGATGATGGTTTCATTGGTTTATTTAACTACAATTAGACCTTACATTTATAACGATAAGCTTAGGCTAGATGAATAAATCTACTAATCTGAAACGATAAGCTATTTATAGGTGAATAATTGTTGTTTTGCTTTCACAAGTAACACTACTCGTGAAAAATTTACAGAGCAGTTTATGACACAGACTGGCGTATCGAACGTAAGTTTAAGAATCTGGTATTACAAAATCTTTAGACTAATGTTACATAGTCTGTTTATTTTCATTTGCTACGATAATTAATTCATCAGTGCCTTCTAGGTCCAACTGGTGTATTTCTTTTCTGCCTTGCACCTACTAGACTGGTTGCATTTTAATTGCAGACTTTATTTGCAACGAAACTTTTGCGTCTCCTAATGAATCCTTTGTTTCTAAGTCTTTATCATTTCCTTGCGTCACGTCATTGTTTCGCATTTTTACTTAGGTACCTATTATTTCCAGTTTCTCTGATTTCTCACCGTTTTAATTTTAAGTATTTGTTTACACTCTAGATTATATTCATCAGTGTTTTTTTTTTTTTTTAATTATTTATTAGCTTCACGGACTGCTTTACAAAAAGAATATACCAAAGGAACCTAACTAAGTATTACTAATTATTGCTACAATTGCGTGTATACTCTGAGCAGTCCAGCTCCCGCAAGCAGCAACCCGTTCACGAGTTGACGCATGTGCCAGCCATCGCTCTCCTCAACCATAGTGGAGGGAAGAGGGCGACCCGACACACGACGCCGCCGCAAGAAGAAGCTTTTTAGTGAGCGTGAGTGCTCCGGGTATACACGCAATGCCTACAACAGTACGATTACTTACTTTATTAATTTTCCTCTTGTCAATTAAAGCAATCACCAGTAGATCCAGTCTTTGCTTGACTCTATCAGTGGTCACTTTAAAATCGTCTGATTCGTCGTCTCCTCCCGGCCCAGAGCCTCCATAAGTGCCTCCATAAGCCTCCATAAGCCTCCATCAGTGTTTTCGGTCACCTTCGTCGTCCAAACCATCGAAAGTTTAATTTCCATTTAATGTTTGCCACGGTCAAATATGTACGAGCCCCAATGCAAAATAGTTCGTCTAGTATAGACAAAAATACATCAGTAATATTTGAATCCAAATTTCTTATTTATTTAATCATTTTAATAAAAACAAAAAACACAGTTACATAAAGATATGTTTTGTGGTATTTTTTATGTATATAAACATTGTCCTCACAGTTAGTGTCATTAGTTAGTGTGTAGTGTGCTTAGAGGCACTGAACAGAAAAAAAAAATCTTTTGCTAAAACACTATAACGGTAAAATAGTTCGTCCGGTTCGTCTACCATTTTTTCGTGTCTCCTCGCCCTTCAATAACCGCCTTAATTCTGAGTGGCACAGTTGCAACTAAGGCTTCACATTCTACTGTGGTTATTGAATCCCAGACAGCAATAATTTTCTGCTTTAAATCAGTTTTAGGTGTTGATGGATCCTGCCGCAGCTTCTTCTTCATTTTCCACCATGGGGTCTCGATTGAAGACAAATCTGGGCTGCTTGAGGGCCATTCCATAGTCGGAACCTCATTTGCAAGAAACCAAGCCTTGGTTGTCTTTGCCGTATGGCATGACGCACCATCTTGTTGAAAAATATACCCATTTTCAGTCCGCAAATTTGGTATGGATGGCAACAAATTTGTTGCCAAAATATCTTGGTACTTCGTAGTGTTAACATTCCCGTCGATGAACTGCATCTGACCCAGACCTTGTGCTGACATGCAGCCCCATATCATGTCGGAGGCTGGAAACTTTACACTTCTTTTCAGACAGTCTGGGTGAAAGGCTTCATTTTTATTTCGGATTATGTTTTTTCGCTCATCTCCAACTGTAACCTGGAATGTAGATTCATCGCTCCATGTTATTATCCGCCATTGATCAGCGGTCCAGTTCTGATGATCGCGAGCGAATTTCAGTCGTTTCTTTTTCTGCACTGAGGTCAACAATGGTTTCTCTTTTGCTGTGTGAAAACCATAGCCCATTCTTTTCAGAACTCTCTTGCAATTGAAACATCTTTTTGTGTCATGTCTCGCCATCGTACGGTTAGTTCTCCTGCTCGGGCTCGACGGTTCTGCTTTTGTTTTTTTTTAGGACTCGTATTTTCTGCTGAACTTTTGATACGGGAACGACTGGCTTTCTTTATACATGAAACTTTTCCGGTTTATTTGTTGTGTTGAATGATTGACTGAATGGTAGACCTAGGCAGTAAATGCGTCTTGGATATGACTTGCCGTTATTGGTATTTGAAATTATAATTTTAGGCACTTCTTCAGTTACAGGTTTACCGCGACCTATATAGAACAAAGGTTATGAAAAAACTATCCTCAATTTGCCCAAAAAACTGCCTTTTATACCACTTGTCATCAAAAATATCAGGGAATTTCTAAATTAAATTAAATTGTATTATTTCATTTCATCTAGGTATATGCAAACCAGTTAACCCATCGATGGACAAACTTATTTGCATTGATTAAGAATTAGACGAACTTTTTTACAGACGCTTTGAATTACTATTAAATTTGTCTTTTATTTTCTTTGCTCTACTTTAGGTTTATTAAAATGCAATATGCAACTATTTAAACGGTAGTATTGAATAGTGAATATAAACCCCTATATCTTAATAATGATACTTAGTCATTTGTTGCATTATTTATTTCAAGGCTAGACGAACTATTTTGCATTGGGGCTCGTATTACTTGAACGAAGACCGCTTGTCAAATGCAATGTGAGCGGGGTATTCTCTATTTTCTATTTGCTGGAGTCGTTACTCTGCGATACGATACAGTGTATTTTACGATAGTTGGTTTTATTCGTATTTTTGTTGTTTTATTTGTAATCATGGAAGGGAGAATGCGGATCGCAGGACACACGCGGGCGCCACTCAGTCGCGCCGCAAGCAACTTTCTACGCCAGCGTCTAGAGCGCTGTTAAACCGTAATCTGCAGATTGACGTACCTTCGCGATGATTACGACAGGCTAATTAAATTGCACATTAGTGCTAATTACACTGCAATTATTGTTGAAATCTCATACGCCTCTTTTGTTTGACCGTGAATTTCTCTCGTCAATCGTCAATGCATATTTTGACGACGCAGTAAATTCAAAACGTAGGTTACCGTCACGTGGGCGGCCAATATTAAAAAAAATATTCTTGTTAATATTAATGACTATAAATCTATAAAAAAAATACTTTCTTGGTAAATATTAATGACTCTATATAAATCTAAGCAAATACCTTTGTCCTCTGTTTTGATCGCGTTTTAAACTTTATTTTGCCATTGGTTTATCGTAAAAACGGCAATACTCATACAAAAGCATCGATCTTGGTGAAATAACTGTACGAAATCTAAAGTATGCTAACAAATTATAATAATCGATCAAGTGTCG
Source organism: Erannis defoliaria (assembly GCA_905404285.2). Lineage (NCBI taxonomy): Eukaryota > Metazoa > Arthropoda > Insecta > Lepidoptera > Geometridae > Erannis > Erannis defoliaria. The sequence continues at coordinate 10,135,451 of FR990087.1, forward strand.
TCGCCGGTGTTTATTTTCAATCTACTAAAGATGTATTGTGCGAGTAGAGATCGCTCCTAATAATCCTATAATCCCGTACTGAAACAAACAAAACTAAATTTTTTGATCATTCAAAACCCTCTAGTGTACGAGTCCTACTTATTTTCTATGATAACAACAGCCATTGTTTTTTTTTAAAGTCGTTTACTTAGATGTCTCGGTTTACGGCTTACCTTATCCTTCAAGTTCTTCACTAGCAATGTCATCTTTATGTACGTGTAAACAATGGCTCTGATTAACATAATCCGTTCTATCGCGCCTTATTCATTATGTTATTTTCCTTTACGTTTAGTTAACTGTTTAAATACTTAATTAGGTCATTCATAAATTTGTTTATAAACTTGTCGTTTACATTATTATTTTTACGGTTTTTTTTTTTTTTTTTTTACCTGTCGTAATTATTTGTTTACACATAAGTAAGGGCGTCATCAGCGTTTACGGTTGTAAAATCTCGGATCAAACTTGGATAAGATTGGCATTGTCACGGAACCGGCATAATTGATGTGGCGCATAAGAGAGAAGTACAGTGGAAGATTACAAACTGAAAGTGATGATGGCGGTGATAGTCATTACATGATTATCATAGATGACAGGAGGGTAATTTGGAATATTGCATTATAAAATCTATGAACAGCATCATCTATTGGAAAACACCTTTATCGGGGATCAATTCAACTACAGATCATCAGGTGGTGGTTGTTATAGTGGCTGCTACGACAAAACTGAAATTATTTCATAAGATCACCCCATAAAATACGGTATTTCAAATACCATACAGTTTTATTTACTTATTTATTTATTGAGATACGCCAACAGTGAACATATTACACATTCTTAACACACATAACACACAAGGTGTTATGTACCTTGTGTGTTATGTGTGATCAACAAGGATAAACATACAAGGATCTGATACGATCACCTTTTACAGGCGTATACAACATTCGCCATAAACAGTGTTTATACAGAGAATTCATGTAAAACTATAAAAACTATGAACCACTCACGTTATGGTGGTTTGCACTACGGCCAATTTAGGCTGAATTAACACTTCACAACAGATGATTGCTTGTGTTTCTTTTGTAGTTTAAATATGCAGAAGTTTGAAGGGGAGAGGAATACCTAATAGGCAAACACGATGACCCAATCAACAGCACAAACCTAAGAAGCAAAAAGTACTAAACGGTTATTCAGTTCAGTTTCAGGTTAATAGATTTAGGCGGGTACCTATTAGTAAAAATATCTTATAATTTATTTTTTCATATTTATTTAGTTGCAAATAAATAAATAAGAAAAATAAAAATAAATTCTGAATTACAATCACGTCGACAGATTGACATCTTTCTGTGATATAATGAATAAACCAAAGTTTTTAGTGATTAAACATAACAAGACGGTTAATTATATTTACGCTAATAATAGATATAAGTTTAATTCACTCTGTATGTAGTTTTCATTCTCATTACTCCTTACCCATAGTAAGGAGTAATGAGAAACTTACATTAACTCTGACACTAGGGCTGGCCACTCAGCCTATACGAACGAACGAACGAACCCATAGTGAATATGTTTTTTTCAAAATGGTATTCCAAATTACCCTCCTTTCCTCTACTACAAGTCTTAGTATATGACTTCTAATACGTTGTTGTCGGATCTCTACGCGCCGCTCGATTAAAGTGTCGTCTCTCCTAAATTAGACCACGAGATTAATCATCTGTAAGCACAATCGGTTTTAAAAATAAACGCACAATGTTGTAATCAAACGGTAGCGTTATAATGGCTCAGTTTATTTTTGTGATGGTAGCTGGTACGGTTAATAATTTTATGATGTCGAGAGAAAAATCGTCCGTCTCGAACCGTGAGGAGGCGCCGGCAGTTGGCGCCGTGGTGCGGTGTCTGCGACCGCTGGTTTCCTCGAACCGCCTGCGCTGGCCGACATTGCTCTGAACACACTCATTTCATGTATCGCGACGTGTAATCTATCTTCCCTGATGAAGACAACATCGGACATTGCTAATTTGCTATTGAGGACGCTAACAGAATGTTTATTATGTTCCGAACATAGACTAATCGTACTTTAAAAAATACAAACCTAGACGCCTTACTTTAAAACGGTGCTTAAATTTATATGACGTTAGTTAACATTGCTTACTTCACACTAATATTATAAATGCGAAAGTTTGTCGGTATATGTTGTAAGTTTGTTACCTCTTCACGCCAAAATGTCTGAATGAAGTTGGATGAAACTCGGAACGCGAAACTCTCTCGGAGTTGGCTTAATTCCCGGAATAATATATTTATGGCCACTATTTATCATCATAAGCATCAACGTTTTTTTTTCTTCGCGCGGACGAAAACCGCGGGTCGCAGTAACTTTTTTAAGAAAAATAAGCCTAAGTTTTTACTGAGTTTTTTTCTACGAATTAAAAAAAGAAAGGCGAATTGGTAGCGAAACGCGGACTAAAATGCAATAAAAAATACTAACAAATATTGGAGTACTTATCTAAATAATTATTGGGTAGATTTTACACAGTGCCATCTATCACCTAGCCCCAAACTAAGCAAAGCTATTGATAAAAGAAGAATGTAAGAAAATGAGGAAAGACTGCCATGGTACCAGTATATTCTATAGAAATAAAAAGGAGTAGGTAGTGTAGGATTAACCTTTTCCCTGAAAAATAAATATGTTTTTTTACCAAATCAGTTAAATATTTTAGATTTCCTAAAATATTAATAAAATTTTACAGAAGAGAACGTATAATCTATTTAAAGTAAACGTACAGACATGCCGAGTTTTTTATTAGTAAGATTTTATCAAAAATTTCTCGTGCAGTGGAAAACATTTATGAAACGCATGAAAAATTCTGATCCAAGCTACAAAGTCATTTGCATATCATTCATTTCAATAAGAACTGGCAGCGCCCCGCGGTTTCACCAGGCCATGTGATTTCATCCACTGCTTTCGAGTTTCGGTATATCGCCCATCCGGTATAAAAACAAAATCCGGTAAAATGAACACAAAAAAATTACTAATGCCATTCCTAAAATGCCAAAATTTAACTACGCTTTAAAGGTTAAGGATAAATTCTCAGTAAAACTGAAGGTTCTAAAGACGCATCGATTCCAATAACCATAAACACATCCTTATTTCACGTCTTAATATAAAGGCAAAAGTAAATACTCATATTGAACATTGTAAAGCGAGCTTAAGTAGTGCCTTAGTGAATGCTATTTAATTTTGCATTGGGCGCTACGTACACAGTTGCAGTAGAGCTCTCTACGCGAGTCCTAGATTTCAGATGTAAACACACGAACGTGCTGACTGAGTGGCCAATTCATTATATTTTTTACTTTACATCTATTCAATACTCGTTTCAACCGGATGTAGGTTAGAATCGAAGACGTGCTCTAGTTTTGTCGTCTATGTTAAACCTATCGTTAAATGTCCCTTGAATAGGGTAGTTGACTGATGTTTATATTGTTGAAAACCAATAGCTTTGATGAAGAATTTAAGTAAATATAATATGTTAATAGAAAAAAATATTTTAAACGGTTATTAATGTTCTGATATATAATCGTTTAAAGTTTTTGGTTGAGAAAACTCAGTCCCTTTCCCACAAAACAAAAAATTACTTCACGCCTCTGTGCACCATACTTGTCAGGATCTGATCTTGAATCTCCTCTAATCTCCTCTCGTCTAGCATGATATTAAAATACTTATAAGTTGCTTATTTTTTATCAGATTTTCATTTTGTTTTCATTAATCAGCTATATTTCTGGGCCACAATTTAATAGGACAATAAAAAAACCAGTCATCTAGCCTATTGTTTTGGAAATTTAAATTATGCGAAAATGTATTTTATCTTTTTTTAACTAGCTTTTTCATGCAGTGGAGTTACGAGCCTAGCGAGACATCGCCGTGGTGATAAGCATCACGCCTGCTCAATGCTCTTAACAGTTAGCCGTGCCAGAATTGTGAATTTGCAAATAAAATCCTGCGCCGCACTGCACAGCGCTCGTCAATCTGAGGTATTAGATGTCATCAAATCTTTTCATGCCGAGTAATTTCTTTGGAAATATCTCCCTTCAAACCGAAAAGAAAACAGTCAAAAAGAAAAGGTTCATTGTTATCTAATAATAATGTTAATTCAATAATCGCATCTTTTTCCTGCAGTAAACGGAATTCCCCAAACTTAAGCCGAACTGAAAGTGTTTCTTCGAATCGTAACTGATTCGAGAGTGTTTGGTTATCAATATCGGAGGTCGTGGACGTCATCGACGTCATAATGCGCCTACGTATATTAACAACAAAGTTGTCAAATAACTTAACGTTTTAGACTTAGAACTTATTTTGCAATATATTTGCTAGACTGCAATGTTGCAAATTTATTTTTTGCAACATCCTGTCAAACGCTGACTACCTGTATAACGATTAAAATATTATCACGTCTCTTCTCAACATTGTATTTTAATGTTATGTCTATTTTTAAATTTTCCAACGCGTCTAGCGGTTGCTAGGTCCTCGTTTTAGCTTTAATATTATACAGTACAAAATAGTAATTGTTCAATGCAGAGCGATCATCACATAAAGGGCTCATTAGGCGTCGTATGGGTAATTAATACTTGATTTGCCCGTCCCAGATACGGGAGGCGCATTGCAAAAGGCGATGGCGCCGTACCTAACTGTCCAATGGCATGTGCGGTGCTACAACTTCACTTATATGTTAATACTAGCGCCTGGATGTAGGTATTTTATAACTATCTCATTGACTCTGACGCACTGTTATTTCTTTGAATATTTTTTTAACCTTAGACAAATATATGCCTTGCAGTTCATGATCGTGAATGAAATCGCGTGTCTCTTCTTGCGTCATATTCTGGTATTCATATTCGTAGAAACAAGCATTTGACGTATTGATTAACTATAATATTTCGTCAGATTTGAGATCCTAGAAATTCGTAAAGTTATTTGCAAGCCAAAAGACCTATAAAGATTAATGCGATCAATTATCAAGTTATAATGTAAGTCGTAGCACTGTTGTCTTAGAACTAGAAGCCACAGAGCTCCCGGAGTCGATATCCGGTCGGGCCGGGCAGACGTTGAATGATGATATTGGATATCTGCTCTGAGTCTGGGTGTTAGTTTTCTTTGTCTTTGGAGCAATCCATGTCTCTCCCAATACATTGAATGCCATCGACGTAACAGGTTTCAGTTAATGGCAATCGATTCCAGGCTTAGTATGATTACTATTATCGATCAGACATTAGGTCAAACATCTGGCCTGTTAAATATAATAGAGTATACACATAATCTACGAGTATAATCTAATAACGTACTAATAATAATATTTTGTTTAGTTACATATATACCTACAAACGTCAATTTTTTTGTCTATATAAAACCCAAATAACAAATAACTAATCAAATAACCCGCCCCTGACCGTTCCCAGTGCAAAGGTGCCCAACACACTCGCCGCGTTCCCATTCCCACGCTGTATGGCAATGGTCAACCTCTGCACTAATTAGTACGAATCCTATGTACTTAGTTGATATCTCGTATATTAATACGGGATACGAGAGCATTAGAGGATACGTCACACTGGCTGTAACTCAAGTAACACCATGTCATAATGATTATAAACATTTCCATTCAGCCAAAACACGGCAATTGGTCACAGTGCCATTGGACATTGCGGAAAATGTTAACCCAGTACCTACAGTCTCACACAAAGGTGTACACAAAGCAAGCTGTATTGCATCGACCGAGCGACGCCGATGGGCCGAGTGATGGACCGTCCTGCCTGACACGAATAGGGCCAGCACAAAGCCGGCTAACTGTACTCGACAGGATGACCCCGCATCACATAGGGTGACTTACGATTCGTAACTCACATCTTACAATTGCTCTTCTACTTAAGTTGCATCGACGAATCGCCGATGCCACACCGCTTATGGAGTGCAGTAATAAGTTATTAATCACCGAGAATCTAAATCGTTGATAATGTCTGTAAACGACGTCCGCGATCGACGTATGTTTTACTAATTTTCTTTCGTATCCGTTACGTCACTGCAACGAGCCTACTTCAATTCCAGTACTCGCATATTTTATGCAAATAAAATGAAGATTGCAAGACAAGAGACAATTGGCATCAGTTTCGGTCTAGACGGTCTTCGGTCAAAGTTATTTAATACATATAATACGTGTTTCAGAGTAAAGAAGCGTTGCTGTGAACTCAATCAATGATAATAAAGCATCGCCAAAAAAGACACAACGATTAAATTTGTATAAAGTGACGGTTGGAATTGATTTTGAATATGAATTTATGTTATTTAAATGATAAATGGGTCACCTGTACCGTTACATAATTCGTCCGAGGAGTGCATCGGATGAAAATTGATGTATGATCGAAGGTGAGTGTGGCGTGGCGGGGCGGGCGGCGGGCGGCGATGGTGCGCGTACGACTCTCACCGTCTTATCTCTCGCGACCTCCGACGGACGCGCACGCAGCCGCGCTCCGCACCGCCCGCTGCCGCCCGCGCCGTTCGCGCTATGCCTTCGACTCTACGACTAACTTATGTGCTCGTCTATTTAGTTTTTTTTGTTACTGAAGTGCAGGACGTAGCCCGGAAATGCAAAAGTAAAGCGGGGCTCTGACGCGTTGTGACTGTTTCTCGATATTTTAATAATTAATTTCGAGTTGAACTATTTCAAAGAACTTGAAAATCGAACTTTGATAAGACCCGACGATGGTGTCGGAAGGGGCTTTGCCCGTAGTTTGGTGTATTCGCGATAATCAATTAGTGCCTCATCAAGTATCTGGCGTTAAGTTACAAGGAGCTGTCACGGGAGCTCACATTGCCGCCGTTACAGACTTCTTGCGTATGGTTGCCGGGAAGCCGATTGTCCTGCCGCATACCACCGTTCCCGAGGATGTCGACAATGACATCAATCAAGAAAAAGAAAATTGCACGAGAACACGGAAAATGTCAATGCAAGTTGAGGTGCCCTGTGTATTCCTTACTGAAAGTGAGCTACAAAAAGCGAAAAGTCGAAGTAATTCCCGGGAAGAAAGGATGACGCTGAACGACTGCAACATATCTTCATCAACCAAAAGATATTTAAAAGAAATAGATTCATCATTTATAAGTTCTACGGATATTTTAGAAATTAAGGAAACCGATCACGCGGAAAATGATAAGGATGTCGTAAAAATATCTGACAATTATCCGCAAAGGATAACGAGAATAATAGACTTAGATTCACAAACTGTGGGTACTGAGTTTGACAAAGAGCCCCTTCAAAGGATAACAAGGATTATTGAATTTGAAAATGACGTATCGCCTCCAACTACTCCTATGTCAGTGGAAACTGAAATGGATATGCCACAAAGAATTACCAGGATAATTGAATTAAATGAAGATAATTCAGTTTCGACTATTATAAATAATGATGTCGATAAAGAAAATCCCCAAAAACTGACTAGAATAAACGAATCCGAAAAAGATTGTTTTCTCAGTATGGCAAGAATTATAGAAATAGAAAATGACATATCTAATGAACGAAGAATTTCGCTTACTAACGAACGAGAAACTGGAGGCGGACTCCTTGAAAATCATAATGAAGAAGTAACGATTAGATCTCGAATTTCTCAAAGAAGTACTCCTCGATTTAGCCTAGACTCTTCATGCTCCGAAAACTCTTATGTAAATATAGACTCAATAAAGAGTTTACAGGAAGCAAAGAAAGAGGAAACCGCAGAAGGTGGTACGAGTCCCGAATGTTCACCTGCAGGCAGGTCAATTCGATCTCGCTTCCCCAGGAAAAAGACTTCCGTCTGTTCTATCGCTTCTTCAGATTGTGATGATGAGGTCGATGTAATTTTCAAATCAAAACCTAAATCTAGTCAGTGGGTAAGTCTAGATTGGATACCACCTCCACCCAAAGAAGAACCAGTGATTTCGCATGACTGTGATAAAAATGATTTTATTTCGAAGTGGATTGCTGAACAAAATTCGCAAGATTTAATCATTGCGGATGAAAGAAGAAAGAGTCTTCCGCCAAAATCAAACGAATTGTATCTGCAAAATATGAGAAGATTCAGTGACAGTTTACAAATATGTAAAGAAGATTCTGCTAGCGATTCTCCTGCTACTGTCAAATGGAAATGGCATGACATCGTTAAACGTCATATTCAGTTGCTAAAAAACGATAAAGGTTTCAGAAGACAAAGGGGTAGCTGGATGAGAACTGCTCGAAGATTATCAGGACCAAACATGAATAATAAGTTTGATCCTTTACCTCTTGACAATTACATGAAGCTGAATACCATGGCGTGAGTTATTTTTATCCTCTTTATGCAATCTTACTACTTTGAAAATATTCTAATACCTAATATTTAAATACGGTGATGTGCATATGCTACTTCATTGGTATACTTAGCGGAGCCAACCTGTCCAGCAAGTGGAACTGGTTGCCACCTGACGAACGGCCCGCGGCGAACCACAGCATTGTGCTAATCATTTCGAATGACTTATGTTAACTTACACTGTAACTCCTTCGTTGCATGCTCACGTGTATGTTTGTCTCGTTTCCTATGTGAAACTGCCGTATTTTGTGTTGCAAGTACAATTTAACTTTTTGTCATCATTTTTTATGCTAGCTGATACTGCCGTAATAACTTATGCATAAAATAGGCAGAAGCTTAGTATAGGTGCAATCATCCAGTGCCTAAAGCTGGAACAGTCATTATGCCTACGCGCGTGAATATAGACCAGTTTAGACATTAATAGGGTGGTGTTGATAAGGAGCCGTGTTACGAGATTGGGTCCGAGGCACGCGCTTCCGCAAGGCCGTCCGATTAGAATGCAGGGAGCTCGCGTCCAAGGCTACGGTTGCTCGGTCGGTCGGTGCACCGGCGGCGGTCGCTGTCTTCCTCTCCACACTTCGGCGAATGGAAGCCTTCTCAGGAAGTGAACCTTGAAGGTGACGCTCACGAAACGCCCGATCAATCGGAAGCGGCTGTGATTTGAATTTTTGACGTATCTTTGTTCGCGAAATAATTATATGCGCTTCCTGACTCCTCTTCATGAATTAATAGATCGTTTTTCGGTAGGTATGTCTGTGACTACTTTGTTTGTATCGTCCTTTGTTCAATTAATTGCAAAAATGTTAGTTTGTTTTTGAAGTGATGGTGGTTGGACATTAAGTGGATTTCGGATTTCATAAATTCGAGTATCTAGCTGCCTTCCGCAAGTCTAAAAATATAATTTTTCAGTTCTGCCCCATGTCCGTGGAGTAAATATCTATGTCTTTCATTATGCAATACTGGTTTACCAAATTTTTACAAAGTCGGTTCAGAAGTTCTGTCTTGGACATTCAATTAAAAGACTCCTTGTATGAACTAGGCCCAAATTTCATATACCTTTATCGCAACGATTATTGATGCGCTACTAGATTTAGGAATGCCGTTTAGCGCATTATTTCTACTAATTTTTAACCGACTTCAAAAAAGGAGGAGTTTCTCAATTCGACTGTATGTTTTTTTTATAGTGAAGCGTTTAAGTTTAATCGTACGCACGCAAAATATCGTTTAAAAAATCTGACTCTTTAAGTTGTCTATTTTTTTTTCTCACATCGACGGACGTCCGATCGCGTATCACGTAGGCGCCTAATTTGCAATTCAATTTGTAATATGAATTACGAATCCCGGATTGTGTTGTCTCTGAGAATAAGAAATGCATTATAGATAACGAACTTTTTAGGGCGCGTCATACGCTAATATCATTGCCCTAAAAAATAAGCTCTTGTACTATTAACGCATTGCCAGTTGTTGCTAATGACAATGATAACTAGAGCTGGTTTGTGACAAAGCGAATAACGGTCGATTGCCCTGCTTTTTTATTTTTTTTCCTATATAAAGAGCGCAGTAAATACAATATAACATAATGAATGAATAATGATGAATAATTTCTCACTAGACATGTGTCTGGCTTCACTCGTCAAGATAGATACTTTTCGTAAAGCTATCATCATCATCATCATCAGCCTGGAGACACTCGCTGCTGAACGAAGGCCTCCCTCTTAGACCGCTACACTGTACGACAACCTGCCATTTGTACCCGCGACTTTTACAATGTGGTCGGCCCTCCTGGTGGGAGGTGACGCCACTCAAGAACCTTTCTTCCCCATCGGTTGACAGTTCTTCGAGAGATGTGGCCTGCCCATTGTCAGTCACTTCAACTTGCAAAATCGTAAAGCTGAAAAATTCAGACACAAATACCACCCATACTTTTTAACTAGCACGCCTCAATTTTGAAGATACTCATATTTTGAATTTTCGCATTTTAAGTACAAGTGGCAATGTTCCCTTGTGTTTGTATAGACCATATTTCTGAAAACACCAATGTTGTGTTCGAAATGCATCAACATTACTATTGTAACGAATGAGCACACACACGTTCTTAGGAAGAAACAAACGCATTTGCAGCTAAATATTTGCCTGTTCTGTAATTTCTCACATTTTCTCATCGTGTCGTTCATAATATGGTCATTACAATATAGTTAATTGGCCTAAAAGAGTCAAGTGTGTATAATGCCAACGTCCAATAGCTAGAAGATTCTATTATAGATGATGATGATGATGAACTTGAAAGGATAAATCCTATTTCCTCAGTTAAAAAAAACGTGTAAAAATATGTGTAAAAAGTTGTTTCTGCACCCAACATATTTGTAATGTCTTCTTTTGCTAGTTTCGAATACGCATTTTCGTTAATTGATTAATTACACTAAATTATCGTACATCATTATCATTGTAGAGCTCGCCCCGCGACTCCGTCCGCGTACGGAAGAAATTAACCCCGCTCCCAAATACCGCTGGGTTATTTACTTTTTTTTTTCCTCCCCTTTTTCACCACCTTTAGATCAACCCAGGCAAAAATATTTTTGTTTTAAAAAGTATCCAAACACCCATTTTCATCACTATACCTTTAAAAACAAAAAAGTTTTCATGTTTCATCCTCCATGTCACCTTAATCACTGATGTCATCAATGTATTCTATTTTAATTAAACAATCCATACAAATTTTCACAACTATACGTTCAAAAACAAAGAACTTTCGTACAAAAGATTACACGACGAGGTGCACAAAAATCCCTAGCTCTCTTTGTGCACCTATACGCATCAAGACAAATTCATCCTCCAAATTTCAAGTCTACGACCAGCGGTTTAGGCCGTGCGTTGTCTGTCTGTCAGACAGTCAATCAGGACTTTGATTTTTATAGTATTAGATTACGAAGATTTTATCATTGGGTAGATGATTTTTGTAGATTAGTTATAGCAAATCAAATAATGAGGATTAATCTTATTATTTACATACACTGATAAAGGCCGGGATAGTCAAGATAAATTCTAAGATAAGAGCTTTTATTGATTTACAATATTATCTGAATCTGGAATAACATTCGTTGTGTTGCCATTCCTTAGAAAAGACAAGTGCGTAGTGAGTTTCAAAAATAATATGTTTGTTAATTATCAAGTGAGAATAATGACCTAAGCTTTTTATTGTGAATGTGTGGTTAATGCGTGTTTTGAAATCAAACTTTTATTATTACTTTAGAAAAGATTCTGGACATTGATTTGATTATGATATCAATGAAAGTCAAAGTGAAATGCCACCCAAACAACTATGGTTATTTTTGCGGCAAAACATGCATGCAGATTCGACCTTCGATTCTGAAAGAGGACGCATCTGGAATGACAAGTACTAGTCTTTAATTGCATTTATATATCCTTAAAATATTATTTATCGTCCATCAATCACACGATTGCGTTGTGGTCCTTAATCCATTGCGTGTTTATTTTAACACCAATGTCCAATGAGAATCAAGAAATGAATGTGAAATTAAATTATCGCCTGCAAAAAAACTGCTTGAAAATACTAAAACATATGAAATTATTTGAATACCATCAATTTCTTCGTGTTCACTTTCACTGTCGACGACTTAGGTTCCGTTTCGTGACGTCTCTACTTCGTAGCGTAAAAAATTAGGTTCTTAGTTTTTTTTTCTCTTAAACCAGCGACTTCACTTTCTATCGGAATGATGTATCATGTAGTTTGTAATAAATTATAAATAGATATAGCTCGGTTTTGCATTGAATAAGACTACGTCACAGAGTTAAATGCTCTGTTTATCGAACAATAACTTTTGCAATTCAAATGATTCCTTGTTGTCGATACACGTGTTTGAAAACCAATGGAAATGATTCCTTATCACAGAACTTCTGAGGCCGTCTCTTGTGAAAGAACAATACAACAGGTTTTATGATTTATTTTGCTTTTTCGCGATGCCGTGGTGCCCGCGCCGTCCTCCCCCGATAATTGTTCCTCTCGCGGATGTTTTCATGCAAAACGTTTCGAATGTATTCAACAACGCCTACAAAAGATATCAGTAGTGTGACATATATTTACATAGCTACATCGATTAAGTTGGCTATTCATCTTGTTACATGCTCAGTCGATATAACTGTTACACATTAACAAATAAGCGAAGCTTCACAACGATAGCTCCCACGCTTGAACTTTCGTCCGGAATAGCAAGACCAAACACGAAGATAACTAGCGCCCAAGGCTGATATTCAAATTCATATTTTATACATACTGGCTGGCTCGGATAATACCATTTTGCAGATTTTTTTTATGGTTTGATAACCTGAGCGCCTAACATGCGCACCGCGAGAAAATTTTCTCGATTCTACAAAACAGTACAAGGCTACGAATCTATATAAGTTTGTCTCGTTTTCGCACGACATAAAGATACGACAAAATTTTCTCGCGGTGCGCATGTTAGCCCTGCAGAGCTACATTTTATGCTATATCAAAATGATTTCTTATTAAATCTATATTATGATTAGACTTATGCACCATCACAGATTTTATATTTCGCATCATCATGCCCTTTTCTGTACAAGAGGTGGCGATAATTTTTAACGATTCATTGTCGAGTTCGCTAATAGTCTTCGCTACGATATCGGCTTGCCAAATGTTCTCTTTATAGCATTTCCTATTATACACCACTGATAATGGATTCGCTATACATATTAGCAGAAGTTGTTTACTCTATAAATCAATGGGCTCTACAGCAGATATCATCACCTCATTATGTATGCTCTATATGTAGTATGTATGTTTAAGGCAAATATTTCCTGTCAATATGTATTCTAGATAATCAAAATTCTGTGCGTTTGGTCAGTTTGGTTCTAGGGTCTGGGAAATTCTTATTTTGAATTCAACCGATGTCGCGATTGTATGACTTATCCTTATCTGTCACTTGTATGAATAACGGGCAAGCCCATTTTGCGAATTTACCGTTCGGACCAATAAACCATAAAATGAGGTTTGTGGTCCGTCCCCAGGTTTATGAAAATTTGTACGAATTAACAAAATGGCATTTACAATCTGTACTTTTATAAGGTTTACCCCGTGTTCTGGATCACTAAAGGCCGTCACAGACGACGAAGATGCTATAATATTTCATGTTACGATAAAATATCGCTCGCCATACAATTTTGAAATATATATTATCTTCGTCACTTGTTCGTCATTTGTTTGTTTTGTATGAGTAGCGATATTGAAATATGTTCTAAGGTAACATGAAATATTATAGCATCTTCGTCGTGTGTGACGGCTTTTACATGCTTATCTGTCTCAGCTGTCAACAAATCAATTATATCCGTATTACAGTAAGTGTTCATTACACAGAATAATCTCACGTTATTATCTGGTAAAACAATGCCAGATCAGTGAGTAGTTGTAGGACTAAATCCAATTTACTTGCTACTTGTGACATATATAACGACACGCACTAGGTATTACACGTAGAGCTACTTTTCTAAACGTTCGATGTCACTCCAAGGCACCAGCATTTATTACTTTATGCACAGTGCACTTTAAAATGTCTATAACTTCAAAATCAAACACACAATTGTATCTGCTTCCAGGGAAAATGTTTGAAAATAGTAAAAGTAGAAGACAAAAATCCAAAATCATAACCTGCTTGTTGAAAAGGAAATTTAAGAAAATTCCGAAGTTTTTAAAATTGTTTTTTAAAAAAACCTGTTTATTTTTAAATACCGAATAATGTAGCACATAGCGATTTGTGTTGTCAGCTGTAGGTCAGTAGTACAATAACGAAACTAAGCGTTTCTATACAATTTACTACAGAGCGTTAAAAAACACAATTACATGTTTACTAAATCCACGAGTTCAAACTTGACGCTGACTAGATATATATCTTTTTGCGTAATCTATACAAAATATTGGTAGTGCACGTCGAAGCTATAACTGGTTTCTGTTATAAAAAAGTAAGTAAGTTCGTATAGGCTGAGTGGCCAGCTCACGCCACTCACGGTCACCCATCCGAAGACTGACCGGACCGTCCGTTGCTTAACATCGGTGATCGTTTAGAATCACATAGACAAGCTACGCCACGAGCGCTACAATTTAGTACAAGATTTAGCTAAAACCCCGACTGAAGGTTTAAGGCAGAGCATTCGTCCGTCGCGAAAGGGAGACCCTATAATTAGATTACCCATCTAGCAACTGAGAGCAAGGCTCGACTGGCTTAGCAAAAAATAGAGGCTGCATCGGCACGCGAAGTTCGTCGACCGACGCTTCTACTTTACTCGTGGTTATAACACTTAGCGAAAGTCATTCCTCTTGATTATATATGGTAACACCTGAATGTCAAAGGGCACGTTTTATGCATCTGTTAATTATTAATAATTTCTTATTTTTTTTTATTTATGTTTTCTTGTTTTAAAATTAATCATTGTAGATGCGTATCACAGTTAATCTCATACGTAATTGAGATAGTTTTCCTTATTTTTCTTTTCTGTAATCAGAAATTGTGATCGTCTATCAGTTTTCACCATTTTTAATTGCTTTTAATAATTATCTGGATTTTGATATCGGAAGAAAATTACATTCCCTTGTAATTAGATCGGAACTTCATAAGCTTCGATGTATCTTCGAAATGCTATTTTTGTAAAATTGTTAAACATCTATTCTCTTCCATAACTTTTAACCTGTTATTATCTACAAATCTGCAATATCGGATGTTAGACCTAACACTTCGCGAGATAACACTTTCCTTAATGTTTCTACAAAGTCTAGACAAATGTAACTATTAATATTTGCATAAGTATCTTATTTGCACTTTCTGATATCTACATGCAAAATCGAAATATTAGGCAGTTGTTTAAATATGCGAAACTAGTGTCCTTAGTGTCTACCAAGCTTGGGTATTATTGCAACCCCAGGGGCAACCCGTTAGGGCTTTAGTCCAGCTGTGGACATCCTATGGCTGAAGATGATGATGAAATGAAACAAAATACGGCAAGAATGTCGTTTCGGATCAGTAGTAGGTACTACTGAATAGTACAACTGGTATTACACATGATACAACTTTAATAAAAGTACTCTGTATTTTTTAATTAACAAAAATAAATACTTAGGTACGTAAAACAATATTTTAAAATTAGTACCTAATAGATTTCCAGCCACACGATAGTTCTAAAAAAAGCCACTTTGCAAAAAAACTTGGAAAAGGAATAAAATGGACGTAAATGTGCAAAAAGATCCATGAATAGATCTTTACTATGGATTTTAGTGGACCTCGGTCTACAAACAGCCAAAAAAATTTAATATAGAAAAATATCGATTATCGAATATAGATTATCAATTTTACTATGTTGCTAAACTCGTATCATTCAAAATACTATTTGATGGTCACGCATTGCTTGGCATAAAATCTTATAGTCAACATTGTATTTGATCGTAAAATGTGTTGACCCCTTCTAGTTTGACCACCAGTAGCATGTTCTAAAGTTCTACATTGTTTGCCATGCCTGCTAATATTTACTAATGCATATGTATCAGTGATTCAGATGACGATTTCTCCTCGAATATAAAGCGGCCAAGGTCGATCTATCTATCAGTGTCAACTTGCTTGCTTAGAAAAAGTTGCAAGCCTTATGTTATAAGTACCTATATTATATTTGTAATCTTTTTACAGATTAATATCCTCGTTACTATTATAAGAAACTTAATGAATTGTTTTATTACTTATAGTAATTTTCCTGATCTGTTTAAACCAACATTAACTAAGTCTATTAATATGTCATAAACTCATAAACAAACAGTATTGAAATCAATTCCGTATGCGTTTTCCACGTCCGAACCTTCATCGTTATCTGCTAGTAACCGATCTATGACCCTAAGGATGCCCTCAGCACGTGACAAGGTCTTTACTAAGGTACTTATACTAAAGCTAAGCGCCCTTTTCATGTCCTACTTTTACGACTCTTCTGACATTGTCCATATATTTTTCCTCCATGACATTATCTAGAAATTGTTATCGAATGCCATTCGATACTGTAATGCAATAACAATTATATCTGGCCATATTTCGTAGACGTCCTGAACTTTTATAATTTCGATCAGAGCACACGATAATTTATCCTAGCTAAACTCTAATATAATTTCTATTTGTTTGAATATATATTTCAGTTGTTGCAAGATTATAACTAGGTCGTGTCGAGATTCGGCCTTTTGATTGCTCAATTTTTTGTTGTTTCTAAACGCTTTCATAATTATGTTTCAACTTGTTGGTGAAAACACGTTAAATATAGAAATATCAACACATTATTTATTTGCTGTCCACTACTGTGACTGTAGCAAAAAGATCAGCACGTCCATTATATATATGATACAGATCTATATTTTTATTCGAACCGAGATTATTTTATCTCTTATTAACCTACTGTTAGTCACGATGAGGCCAACATCCAACGACCTTGCTTAATTGCACTGTTGTTGCAAGAATAATACTTTATATTCATAACGAATTAAAGCAAAAAAAAACATTCACGAAGGGCCTGCTCTGTAGTTACAGCCAGATTTTCTCAGTTCATCTTGTGCTTGCTGTGCCTCCAGGTTTCTCCCGCCTACATTATCTCAGGAGCCTTATGTTTTCCCTAAACAGTGTCATTTATAACTCTTAAGCCCCAACCTCCTTTTATCCAAAAAAATAACCATGTCGTTCCGATGACCTGTTGCTACGTGAAAGAGTTATCCTCAAACATTTATAAATTAAGAATTCTTTGGCCCGAGTATGGTTTTAGTTAATTTATCTGATTGCTGTCTAAAATAAGATAATTTCTTATTCGCACGAGTTTCATTATTACCATATAATGTAGTGGGGCTCATTCTTTTACCAATAGTTTTAAGAAAACCTGATGGTTTCTTGTGATGGTTTATGGTTCTTGGGATGACTATAAATAAGGTTTTTAAATGCAATGGCCACCTCAATAATTGTTCTAAATAACTTTTTACAGTACTTAGATACAATAAAAATATTATTGTCACGTAGGAATAAATGTGGAATAAGGTGAAAATCTTCGTGCTTTTTAATGTTCAATGATCCGTCGAGCAATAGTAATCAATGTTTGATCGTAGTTTTATCGTCACGAACACGATCAAATTGCATTATTAGTCGTCCCATCTAAGATGATATCAGAATGATAAAACTTTATTTTCTTCGTTGATTTTTAATTTTCCATATGCACCTATAGCAAGTAATAATACGGTCAGTATTCTTCAGATTTTTCACTGATTGATACTTTCTAGGTAGTCTCAATTTTATAATTGTACCTCATTCGACTTTTTTATTATCATTGTTGTCTCGTACATACATAATTTCATATACTGTCAAGACAATAAAATATCTGAATGATCAAAGGCGCATTGACCTCGCCTCAGGGTTTAATGCAATACCAGCGTTGTCAAACCCCTGGTAGTACATTGTTTTGCAATAGTAGAGACCCAAACGTGAATCTGAATCATTTATTTGTGCCAGCTCTACCATGTTCGCGCAATGTCGTTAAACTTTCTATTTGTCTAAAAATCTGTCAAAGAAGATAACAAGTCGTATGTTGTGGTGACAGATGTGAATCATAGTTCACACTGTATCTAGTTTTAGTAAAGCGGCTGTTTCTTGTTGGTTAGTAGTTTCTTAGCAGTGAAGCCGACGAGCGAGCATACGTCAATTGAATGCAGAATAGCATTCATTTGTGGTCGTTGAGTCATCGACACAACTAACAGCTTTCTGTGCGCCCTACGTACGAATGAGAGTGGTCCTTTAGCATCGTTTTGTTTTGTCTCGGTAGCACAACTATGTATTCAATAGGCTAGATGACTGATGTTTATATCGTGGAAACCAATAGCTTTGATGAAGAATTTAAGTAAACATAATATGTTTACTGAAAAAATAATTTAAATCGGTTAATAATGTTCTGATATATGAGCGTTTAGAGTTTTTGTTAGAGACAACTCTGTCCCTTTCCCACAAAACAATAAATTACGTCACGCCTTACTTGTCAGAATATAATTTATATGGCGTACAGAGAAGTGATGTCACGATTTGCTGTTTCTTCTCTCTGTCTAGCATGATATTAAAATGCTTATAAGTTGCTTATTTTTGATCAGATTTTCATTTTGTGTTCATTAATCAGCTATATTTATGGGCCACATTTTAATAGAGCAATAAAAAAAACCAGTCATCTAGCCTATTCTGCAATATTAAAATTAACTCACTGTCATTTTAAACCCTATAGAAATCTTGCTGTTCTGACTTTTTTTTAAACAAATCTTGCTGTTTTCCTGCGATTTAAGAAAGAAACATATTCAATTGTAGAAATGTATTAATGAAATGCAAATTCAACAGTTTCATCACGGGCATTAAACAAAATGAATCGAAAACCGCTATTTGATTTATAACCGGTCTCGCGATCCTCCTTGTAATTTCTGCGTTCAAATTATGATATATGATATAATAACTGGTTTTGTGTGTTGTTACAGATGGTATTTCCGCAAAATAAAACGAATCGAGGCGGAGAAGAAACTGCTCCTCCCAGAGAACGAGCACGGCGCTTTCCTTATCCGTGACTCTGAGAGCCGACACAACGACTTCTCCTTATCAGGTGAGCATCGACTTAACGGACCCTGTCACAAACATGACGTATATTAACAATTCCAACCGACTTATCTTTAGAATCTCATATGCACTAACAGCAACAAACAAAAAGCACAGGAATTATACTTACGCCTTTACGTTTACTTTTTAATGGGTCTTAGATTACCAGCTCTGGCATCATCCTTATAATTTCCATTCGCCTTCTTTATAAATTTCTTCTATAAATGTTTACGAGTACGCGAAGGGATCGATAATACCAAAATAACTTGTAATTACAAGGCAATGATTCACCACCTCACTAGAGTCTGCCCATGTTGGTGCAAAGCGAAGCCTACTGTCTATTACAAACGCATACGAACAAAGTTTGTTCGGAAGATTCGATATCTTGGAAACCGGTTCAGGTTTTTCTAAGACCGCTAGGAGAGGAATCGTGGGAACAAACGCTGGGCAAACGTGGCTTAATGCCCACTAATTAGTTTTGTTTATAAATTCAATGAAGACAAGCTGGATAGCACTAATTGATGAATACAAGTATCTACAGTGTTATATGTAGACACTGGTAATTAAATTCTATTAAAACTTAAAACACATTAAATAAACGGAAAAGGCCAAATGTAAATTAATAGACTTAAAAATATATGACATGAATTAATTAAATAATAAATGCAATGCAACTTTTTTATTAGGATCAATTATTATGTAAAACAATCAAATAATACTATGCTATCTATAATAGTTTAATAATCGTTTAAAAAACAACAAAAAAAAAACTGCTGGACTTACACGTCGCTAGTTGTATTAAATCAAAGTTACTGCTTAGCATAAACCCAACTTATGAAGGTAAGGGCGAGAAATAAAATTAATAAATTACGTTAAGAAAAGTAACAAACTTTCTTAGATTTAAAATTAGATTCTTTACTAGCCAAAGCCAACGCGCCTTTAGTGTACGAGGGCGGCACTGAAAATTTCGGGAATCAAGGAAGTGACACAACATTACTATTTAAAAATATATTTATTGCTTTTCGAAGTATTCTCCGCGAAATTTGACACATTTTTCCATACGATGGAACCAATCATTGAAGCAACCATTCCATTCGGAAGTTGGGGTCTCCAAAATGGCCGTTTTGTAGGCGTCCACAGCTTCTTCAGGTGATGAAAATCTCTGTCCACGCAATTTATTCTTTATTTTAGGGAAAGTATAGAAATCATTAGGGCTTAGGTCGGGGCTGTACGGCGGATGGTCCAATAATTCTATGTTTTCTTGCTCTAAAAACTCTTTTGTTCTGTGCGCGGTGTGAGAACTCGCATTGTCGTGATGGAGGATGATGCGGCGGTTGCAGTTCTCTTTACGGAGTTCAGAAACGACCTGTGGCAAACAAATGCTAGCATACCATTCTGCATTAACCGTTCTTTGTCCCTCAAGAGGAATAGTCGTAACATGGCCGGTTTTGGAGACAAACGTGGCCACCATTTTTTTTGCAACACTCCGTGAACGAACAATTTTTGTTGGCTTTAACTCATTTTCGAACACCCAAACTCGTGACTGGTTTTTTGTTTCGGGTTCGTACTCGTATATCCAGGATTCGTCACCTGATACGATGTTGTATACAGCATTTGAGGATCCTGCGTGGAATCTTTCGAGAGTTCTGACGCACCAAGTAACGCGAGCCGCTTTTTGCTCTTCACAGAGCGAATGCGGTATCCATCGGGAAAACAACTTTTTTACACCTAATTTTTCATGCAAGATTATTTGTATTTGACTCATGCCAATGTCTAAAGTTGCCTGAATTTCGCGGTATGTCACATGTCGATCTTCCTCAATCAGCTTACGCACAGCATCAACGTTTTCTTGGGTGACTGCAGTTTTTGGACGACCTTGACGGGGATCATCACTGAGCTTGACACGTCCACGTTGAAATTCAGCAAACCAGCGATAAATTGTGGTTTTGGATGGGGCTTTATCACCAAATGCAGAAATCATCCGGTCAACACACTGTTTTTGTGTTAAACCACTTCGAAAGTCATAATAAATCATCGCTCTTGAATTTTCTCGAGTCAATTCCATTTTCTCAACGACTAAACAAGTTTGACAAAACCTTGTGACAAGACCGAGAATATTTTTTTAAATAAATAAATGGTATTCGATTTTTAAAACCAAGGAGTTTTCAATTCAAAAGATTTTAATATGACAGAAACAGTGGAAATATTCCATTCCCGATACTTTTAGTGCAGCCCTCGTATTTAAACTATTCTTTCCCAAAAGTGCTCGTTTGAAAATGTATGTATTTACATGATTTTTATTTTTATATGATAAGCCGAATATATTTCCTATCCTACTTTATAAAACATCGAGTTATCGGAAACACGATTTTTCAATTTATAACAGCAGTATGATTTTTTTACAATCATGACTAAGCAGCTCCAGGAATAACGTTATCTATCAATTACTGAATATACGACATTGAATACGTTAACAACGATCAATTAATAATTGAATAAATAACCTTCATAATATTTCCTATTACACATTTGGATGAAACAAAGAGGAGTTTACTCGTAATATTTGTTGGTTTGTATTGATACTTCTATTATGTAAGTATACCTAATCGCCCAAACCGCTCGCTATAGGTCGCTTACCTAATTGTTAATTTTATTTTTTGTTTGCTAGTTATAAGCTTTATTATTATGTTTATGTATATCATGTTTTGTAGTGGTAGGACTACTGCAGAGTACGCCTCGGGAAGTACCACACCTTTGCCAGTTATTAGAAGGGCAATGTTACCAGAGAAATTACTGGGAACTGAAGAGATTTAACATCTAAATCTCAGGGTGACTAGCGCAGTGCGGTGCGGCGCAGGATTGTGTTCGCAAATTCACAATTTTAGCCCTGCTACTGTTAGTGGCAGGCGTGGCGCTTACCACCAGGTGAACGTCTCGCTTGTCTCATCACATGATTGTATAAAAAATATATGTAAATAAATGTATTTTCATTTATATATTTTTTCATATACTGTGTATCTTATTTATTTAAATCAGACTATTAAAAATGCGAAGTTTGAAGCGTTTCAACTCCGTAATAGTGTAACGGAATTGTGTGAAATTTGGTAGGTACTGCATGAGCTAGCTGACACTACACAAACAATTTATTAATAACACCAAAGTTATAAGCCAAATTTAATTAAGTAGGTGTGTCACCAAGTTTTATGAAACGTTCGCATTGATTGTTAACTCTCCTAAAATAACTTGGTTACCAGTTTCCAATCCTTTGGGATTACCTTAAGGATTACTACGCTTGATTGTTAAATATTTTCCAAGCTAAATATTTATAATTAGTATTATATCTAGGAAAATAATTCCAATCTCACATAGTACCACGTTTTACGATGTACTACTATTTTTTCTTCTGTGATACTAAGAAATTATTAAAAATAGAGAGACTGGTCATCTAACGTTTTGAACCGACTTACAAAAAGAGGTTATCAATTCAACTGTATGTTTTTTTTCTTCTATGTATGTTACGCGATTACTCGGCCAATAATGAATTGATTTTGATGATTATTTGTTTTTGTTTGGTAGGTGATACTTCAGAGGTGATCCCATATAAATCTTATCGAAATCGGTTCAGTAGTTTGGTTTTTAAGTCAAAATTACTAGATAATAAGAAGATGTCATCCAGGTAATCGAAGTTGAAACCGGTTATATTTTTTTTTTAAAAGCGTGTTTTTACTCTACGCTTCTAACCCGTACAGCCAAGCAATGGACAAGATGGCGATCTCCTTGTTTCCCGAGTAATCCAGGTTGTTTTAAGGTCAAAATGAATAGAGGTCTTCTAAGTCTGCGTGCTTCATCTTCGACCACATGGTCGCAGGTATGGTAGCAGGCGAGTTGGAGGCTAAAGGCAATCTAATAAGCGATTTATTAAAAAAAAATTACGTTTCCATCGAAATGAAGTCGAACGTAGTTTTTGTCAGAAAAACATATATATTTTATACCTTTAGCGTTTTTTGTAAGTTTTGATATACAATAAATTTTCCAAATTAACTGGAACAAGAAAAAATATTGAAACACTAAGTAGTGTGAACTCACTGTGCATTTAAAATACATGTTACTACATAGTACTTATCATTAAATTTACGCAAATATTTTCAAATACGTCACGTACTTATCACCGAGCCCGTTCCCTCGAAGACGAACTATGGAAAACGTCGTAAGTTGTTTTACATCACCATCTACAAATTGTAAATGTTCCTGACCAGCAGGCTAATCATGTAACTGTTCGGGATCGCGATTTGTCATAATTGTCACTTGTCACTGTCACGGCTTCACGGTATCACGGAGGG
This sequence comes from Erannis defoliaria, assembly GCA_905404285.2. Classification (NCBI taxonomy): domain Eukaryota; kingdom Metazoa; phylum Arthropoda; class Insecta; order Lepidoptera; family Geometridae; genus Erannis; species Erannis defoliaria. Next base: position 10,158,861 of record FR990087.1, read on the forward strand.
ATTTCTCACGCTATCGTTAACGAACGAAAGCATTGATTTCCTAATTATGTAAAGCAAATCCGTCGGTCTTTTGGCGTTTCGTCCTGCCCCTGCAGGGTCAAATGAGTTTTGGCGTGACAGTGACAAGTGACAATTATGACAAATCGCGATCCGAATCGGGATCCCGAACAGTTACATGATTAGTAGCCCTTTGAACGATCTGAATACGAACGGTCCATGAATGAATCTGAATCATTTACGCTTTGTAACCAAAAAATTAATATATGCTTTATGTTAAACAGTTACGTAACTGGTCTCACGTGCAACGGGATCAAAATAATCAGCCGCTCTATCTGCAACATACGGCTTGACCTGTAAATGAATGCACGATAATCATAAATGTCAGTTCTTGGTCAGTTCCATTTACCTTCATCAACACAAAATCTAACAACTGTCAAAACTTGACGTTGACGCTTGACGTTGACGGTTCTCAGAACGGCTCCGTCATCATTATAATATTCGCTGCGATTTGTCAGCGATTTGCATTTGTAAGGACTTGACTGAACATTTATTAAAGCGACCCAGACTTATATTAGTATTATTACTTTTTATGCAGACTCGATCTATGTCCTTGATAAAAGTAGTTTGTGTGTCCAAGATTGAGCTTCCGCGAATATAACTTTCATTCTTGGCATTTCGACTGTACACCACATTAAAAATAATAAATTGGATGATGTTGCTCCTACTCTACTACTATGCAAATCTGGTTGCGAACTAATGGGAAACAATTTATTATGTGACAATCACGTTTGATCTTTGACTAGGTCTTATTTAGTGGCGGATTTGCCCTAATTTCAACTGGTTATTCCACTAGAAAACATACAAACAATTTCATGAACTTCCGACGGATAAGCTGTTGGAAACTAAGATTCATATCTCCTACTAAGTATAAACGTAAATCTGGCTAAAAATAAACATTAAGCATTCAAGTTTTGAACCTGACAAAAATGTTGTCATCAGAGCGTTGCCTGCGTTTTAGTAATTGATTCAGGTGGCCACCTCACCGCCACACGCTTAATATTGTTCATAATATTTTGATATTACTTTGAACTTTGTCTCGATCTCTGAACAGTAGATAGAGCGAGACATAGTTGCAATGTAACAAAAGTTCTGAGATTGGGGCACGGCTCCAGGAAAGGTTTTCTTCTCCTGTTCCCACTTTAAGTGGGTTCGGGTCTCTCGGGTCTCCCAAACAGCCTGCACCAGGAGTCTCGGTACCGGGATGTTCATTATAGTACTTGTCTGTTAGGAGATAGAAAGTACCATTAACATTTTTTTGCTGACATAGGTGATTGTTCCCAGTGCGAGACGGCGACACAGTAAAGCATTACCGCATCAGACAACTCGACGAGGGTGGATTCTTCATCGCCCGGCGCACCACCTTCCGCACCCTGCAAGAGCTCGTCGAGCACTACAGCAAGGACGCCGACGGCCTCTGCGTCTCCCTAAACAAGCCTTGTGTGCAGGTCAGTGACTTCCCAAGGCGATTCACGCACTCAAACATCAAACATAGCAACCTTACTCATATGACATTCATTGTAGGCGCATCCGCTAGCTAATAAACTATATTCATCCTCAACTACTGGTAACAAAACAAAATGAGTCACTACAACCTTACGAGACGCCATCTAATGTTGACCCGACCTTCCGCTATCAGCATTGATTGATAATAAAATTATGATTGAATGTAACATTTAACAGTTAGGTGCCACAAGCTCAGAATAACAATGCTCTTCAATCAAGGTCGTCCGCTTAAAAAATGTAGATGTTATATGTTATTATGTCGATGGCGAATAAATTGCAAAATTCAATATCGGATGGCCGTAAAATTTATGGTTTTTCGACGGTGAACCTTTGTGCGCCGCGTGAGAAATATTGCGAGCCATTGAACCAGCCCGAGGATACTTTAAATTCAACGAAGGACTCCTTTCCTGGACAAAGAGTGTTATCGCACTCAGTCGAGATATTTAATTCGAAGGCTGTTCGTTGCATGCCTCGATTTATTGTCTTTCATCGCTCGCGGAAGTCACTTTAAATGATCTTCGTGAATCTTCATTTTCATAACTTCAACCTTCGAGTATCGCGTGTAATTTCGTTTTGCATCACCTACATATTTTAAATCAGTGGTACAGCCAATTTTTGCAGGTTTTCGTTGAGAGATCTATACTTAGCAAAATATTGATATTTTGTATAACAGTCTTTTATTCAAGGACTGCAACAGTTTTAATATTAGTAAGTCTGTCAACTAAATCCTTAAGAATTAAATTTATTTTGTATGTTTTGAATGTATTTTGATCCAGAGATTGCTCGTATGCAGGTTTAAGTCCTGCCAGAGGTCATAATTTTTCTTACTGTCTATGCATTAATAATATAGAAAGACCCAAAGAATGTAAACACTTCATATAAAATATTATTTATCAGTTATTGAAATACTTAAAAAAAACACTAATAAAATTGTGTATGGTTTAATGGATCACATTGTGATTGAATACAATCTGGGAATTTCTGCCCAATGACTGTTACGTACGTGATTATTCAAAAGTATGCTCTAAACTGGTATTATTGATATCTATCTTAATTATATTATTCTGCATTCTTCGCCAATTTTTCGAAATACGAGTATAATTACATAATTTACATTAAATTATTGGGCATCTGCTATATTTTTTTTACCTCTATTGATTATTTATAGCTGAACTTCGGGTGGTCTTTAAATGAATTCTATACCTATCGCATCAAAATATCAACGTCTAAAAAAATCAGGCTGTATAATGCTAATATTTCAATACTAGAGTTAGGCATATCGGACATACTGTAGTAATGTTTTGAAAACTAGAGAGTTGTTTGAGTAGCTAACTTCTCTGACGTTTTTGTTAAACTCCACTCCTTCATTTGGCAAGCCAAGCATAAATATTGATAACATTTGCCATTGAACATGAACTATGTTAAGAACAAATGTTTGCTTATTTAATGAAAATATTGGGCACCGAAATTGGGGATCTGAAGTAATACAGTTCAGTATCACATCATCATCATCAGCCCGGACACGTCCACTGCTGAACGAAGGCCTCCCCTTAGACTGCCACACTGTACGACAACCTGCCATTTGCATCCACCGGTTGCCCGCGACTTTCAGTTCAGTATCACAATTCAATATAATGTCCGATTTAGTGTTTAATGGAAGTAATAGTAGTGGGGATGAAGTAGTATAGAAATGTAGTCGAGTAGTAGTCGAATGTAGTGTAGTCATACAATATAAGTATGTTTTCATTCATGGATAGTTTGCTTAAAGCGCTAAGGGTAGACGTTTTGGTTACAAATTTATTAGCATCAAATAATATTATTTTAGTTTAGCGCCAGCGCAGCCAACATACGCCAAGGCTGAAATGGCCCCAACTTTCGTTACGGCTTGTCTACACGTTTCTCACTCATGTTCACTGTTGTTTCACTTAGATGTGCTGGCGTAAACACATTGTGAAATTGACGTATTTCTGACGTACGTAAGTATAATATTTAATTACCATGATAATCGTGGATACTGGAACGTTTGAAAAAGCCGATTTTTGTCCCAACATTTGCAATATTCATCCAGATCTATGCTGATGCTTGACAGGATCAATCAACTCAAACATAGGCAACTTGGTTCAGACAACAAAGACTAGGAAATAAGCTTTTTTTAAAACGAATTTCAAAATAAAACTCAGTAAAATCCTCAACAGTAAACATGCAAGATGTCTACAAAAGTGGATAAGTTCTTATAAAATTAAATTATTATCTGTCAATTTTAATAAAATTCATCGCAGCGGAAGCGACTTCGTATAGTATATCTTCCCATAAATATATAATCAAAAAATCACCGCTGCTCGAATTACATATGCCCTGTGTGCCTCAGAAACAAGACTTGTCAACAAAGAAGTCTCTTTATGAATATTCAGATAATTTCCTTACCACGCTTCACAACACTCTTTGTTGCCATTTCTGTTCAAAACAATCTTAGAACTGATTAGCACTGATGCCGAAGGAAAACGTTGACAGACATTTACAATTATTATTATGGTAAAAAACGTGAATATTACTATATGATTGGTTACTAAGTTAAACGTTTTCTTCTAATCCAGACCAGCGTCATGGTTGAGTTTAAATTTTCTCCTAATTGTTGTAAGTACTTTGAACTATTTTTCGTTTGGTTAATAATTTCTAGTTTCTACTGCCACTTTCTTTGCCTTTGATACTTAAATTTTGCATAGCAAGGATATTTTCTCTGTTTATCGCTATTGCTCACTCCGATAACATTCATTCAGAATTAGATGTGTTTGTTTCTAAATTTAATAGTTACATAAAAACCGTAAAGGATTGGAAGCATATTCAATCGTTAGTTGGAGTGTCCAGACGGGTTAGTATTAGAATAACTAGATCGCAAAATGACTTCATCTCATCGGCCATATCTCTACATATCCGAGTCGCAATTTGACTAAATCTCATCTATTCTACATCTCAAAATGTCCAATTCGCAAAATGACCACACTGCTGCTAGTCAACATCACAAGAAGGACAAGTATCAATTGGATCCGATAGCTGGCGCTGCGATCGAATTCTAGGACTATTTTTTTGATTTTTCTTATATTTTTTGTTTTGTTTTATGTTATGACTTTTATTTTTATTTTTTATCTGTGTTTCAAAGCTTTTTTAAGTAAACAAAATGTTCATGGGCACAGGCAAAATATGAATATAGTACATGCAATAAATAAAATATATTTAAATAATAACGTTTGTAACTGTCCAGACTTTTAACGACGTAGTCATTTTAGCAATTCTGATACTTGTAATTTTTGTGATGTGGACTAGCAGCGATGTGGTCATTTTGCAAATTGATAATTTTGAGATGTGGAATAGATGAGATTAAGTCAAATTGCGACCCGGATATTTCGAGATATGGCCAAAGTGGCATGAAGTCATTTTGCGATCTAGCCATTCTAATACTAACCCGTCCAGACACAACGGCTGTGTTTTGTCTGAATAATCCATCCTATCGATAGTTTTTATATGTGTTTAGTTCTTAGAGAAATATTGTGCCGTCTTGGGAGTGCTTAGCTGCAAGCTTATTGCTTTGTGGATGAGCACTCTCATGGCGTACGTCTCGTTATTTCATTTTCTGTGTACACATACGAGTACTTTGGGTTTCAGTCCAGTTCAGATTTTAGTTTCCATTTATATAATAAGAAATCGATTGTTATCTGTTTTGTGTATCATAAATAAATAAATTAAATTATTGGTTAGGTTATTTTTGTAGTATGTTCAATATTTCCGTAAGTATATGTATTAGAAATATTTTAGTTCTAGTGTAGGAAATGTATGGGAATTCTACATAATATGTCTGTAACATATTGCGGTCTTCTTCTTCAGAGACCAGTGCATTTTGTCTCAATCTGAGGTCTCAATATTTATTTGTGTGATATTTATAACAACTAAAATTAAATTCAGCCTTCCAATTTTTTTTTTACTCACCTGTTGTTATTATCATGGTCAAATAAAGCATTATTTTAAATATCATATAAATACTGTTAACAATTAACGCGTTAGTATTATTTTTTCCTACAGTTTTCTTATACATACATACATTTTGTTTAAGTATTTTTTTAACATTTTGTCTATAATGGTAGTGTCTATTTATATTCTGACTTACAAAACACAGACCTACTGGCAATGCCAAGCCATATGACGATCCTCAATTATAACGACCCCTATTGTGCTGTAATTATACAACGTTTTATTACTATTGTTGTTGTTACTAGTCTTATCTTAACTAATGAGGTAGTCTGTTCCACAAGTGTCACCAGTCACCACCACTTTACCGCTTTTCCTTATTTCAAACGTGGCCTTACCGATCAAAAATTTAAAACACCATGTTTATAAATAAATAAAATAAAAAGTTTTATTTCAGGCATTGTACCCATAAATTATAAATTACAAATTCTTTAAAATTCACACTGTAAAGGGGTGTTTGTCAAAAAATAAAAATACGGATGATGCACAATAGTGCTAGGTAATTTTTTGTTCTTGTCCATGTGAACAGAGACCCAGTGCCTAAACATTGGACCCCCCATATTATCAGAAATAGCCACAAGATTTTTGTTACCGGAATAGCGCAAGCGATGCCAGAAGGAGGCTACTCGTGAACGTATCACATCAACAGCCGGAAGACGTCCACTGCTGAACGAAGGCCTCTCCCTTAAAGGGAGGTGTTGCCATAGTCCCCACGCTTGGCAGGCGGCTTGGGGATCGCAGAATGGTTACCACCGTTAACTGAGAAGACGCTGCTGACCGTCCTCCTGTTGTTCTGGATGCAGTTTTAGTACATACCCAGGTCCGAACGTGAACGTATAACGGCAAACAAGTCCGGGTGGTCCCTGACTTTTTTTTGCCTCAGCGAACATACTTGACGCACTACTTTATAACAGCGTAGAAATTAGACTCTTCTATTTCTTACAGTAAAGCTACTCTACTTGACTTTACTGGGTTTTGTTAACTAGTTTATTCAGATCCTTGATACAAAAACAACAATTTCAATAGAGACGTAAGCAGATTGTAACAAAATTTGTGAACAAATATCTACGCCGTCGTCATTACGAAAAATATATGTATAGAATATACCTTGCTGTTTAGTCGTGAACAGGATCCTAACAGAGCCACTATCGTTTTTAATATATACAGTTACTTGAATGAATGAGCATAAAATTAAACCATTTAGAGAGGGGTAGAGGACTAAAATGTTGATTCCTTGAATCGACTTGGATGTAACTATATTGTCCAATACAATACTATAGTTTTTTGATAACACCAAAGTCGCACGTCCTTATTGCAACAATTACAGATTTTGAAAACAAAATGGTGTAACTGAAATTTATTTCCGATAATAGATAGTATATGAACAAATTTCATATTTAGGCTGAAAATTTGGTGAATTTTAAGCTGTTCTGTCAAAACAGATCCAAAAAAAACATCACACAAAAAAAGTTACGATAAATTTATCTCGAAAAAACTAAGTGCTTCTACTGAAAAGTCCTGTTTTGTCAGTTACCCCAATTGAACTGACTGACGATATTCACGTGCTTGAGATGAAGTCGGAGGTGGTCACATATAACTGAAATAGGTTCTTGAAACAGTTCTACAATGCAATATGAAACTCACCTTTAATTTGAATGTTTTTGCAACAAACAATAGCGCAATAGCACAGTTAAATTGTTATGAACTAACATTAAACTTGGCTCACGTGTACGATTTGCTTTCACGTGACAAAACATACGAGATAAAGCTTTTAGCTAATTTGCTTACTACGTGTAAAAAGGTTATTCTCCAGTAGTATTTACTTAACGCAACTAAAGCGAAGTTCAGGGCCGCACTCATGAACTTTAGAGCCATGCAGGCATGACAGTCAAACGACTGTTAAGTTAAGTGCAGACTATTCAACACATTGTGATGAAGCGTCATACAATACTTGCAAATGTCAACGTGCAGTGACAAACATTTTAATTGATCTCTGTAATAGTTACACACAAGACGACCTCGGATTGTGTAACTGTTGAGTCTGCTAATTTTTGATTGTATATAATTATGTATAATGTATGTAGGTAGGTCTTTATCCTATCACCTCCGGACTTCCCTATTAAGTAACTGAATGACAGCATAAGAAGCACTTACGAAATTCATTCAAACTCCTAATTAGGTTTTCTTAAACGGTTCTTGAACATGTTATTGATCATGTTATTGCACGGTACTCGTCAGCTGTCCGACTCTATTACGTTTTGTTGCAAAAACGTAATGTTTATTTTACCTACGTCTGGTCTGAGTGTGACGTAACTATTTGCATGGCTTATGGCCACTGTGTGAGATGCCCATTCTCTCGATGTTACTAGGTGGTGACGCAGATTTGTGCTAATAAATGTCTAGTATTAAAACAGTACTTTTATTAAATTATCATTATACTGCAAAGCAATCGTGCAATATACCTAGTCTAGTTGCAGGCTACTGTCCAGACATACATATCCTTTTTATACTATAATGAAATAGTATAAGTTTAGGAGTTTATAATAACAGTAGGTATTGCAAGCACTAATTTGAAAAATTTGCCACAAAAAAACATCGGAAAATACGTAGCAAGAACATATTTGATATGAAAATTCAAGAAAATAATGGTAGCACCCTTATTATGAAAACTGACGTGGTTTTGACACATTTCAATTTTTTTTTTTATGGTATTACCATTATTAAACTCACTAGGTGGACCGACGACATTGTAAAAGTCGCGGACAACCGGTGGATGCAAATGGCAGGTTGTCGTACAGTGAGGCGGTCTAAGGGGGAGGCCTTCGTTCAGGAGTGGACGTCTCCGGGCTGATGATGATGATGATGACGACCCTTATAAAAATAACATTTTTTTATAGGATACCTACCTAGTACGTACTGACTTTTTTTATGTTGTAGCTCCACTGACCTCTCAATCTATACGAACTTTATGCTAGGAGTCCAGTTCAAAAACGAAATGTTTCTTTAAATTTAAAAAAACCTAAATGTACCGTATTATATATGTCATCTCTTAATCTGGTATCTCGTCTCTACAAGACTACAGTTACACAGCATTTTGCTGGATTTCATTGTTTCACGTTTATTTACACTCACTATTTCTCAACAACAATGCGGTTACAGAGACTACGATTGCATCGCCATCGCTCCGACTACTCATGAACTATACGCATCTTTCAAAATCAACCTTTGATGCAATGTTATAAATAATGGTTCTAAACCCCTCGTGGGTCGATCTGACGTATTCAATAACTACGTTTGTAGTAAATAAAAAGACCTTAAACGTAGAACTGGATCCTGGGTCTGTCCTTAAACTGCAACCAGACCCACCGGAGGACGGGCAGCAGCGTCCTCTTGGTTAACGGTGGTGACCATTCTGCGATCCCCAAGCCGCCTGCCAAGCGTGGGGATTATGCCAACACTCCTCTATAAAAAGCCTTCGTCCAGCAGTGGACGTTTTATGACTGACGACGAAACGCAGAACTAACAAAAGAAAAATTATTGAAACATTCTACTATCCATCATCACCCGGCTCTATCATCAGATCAGTTCAATGGTATCAATTTAATTGTATATTCATTCAGATTCGGATTAAATGAATACGTTTCAAATCGATACAAGAATGAAAAGGAGCAATCGATTTCCTGAATTTTCTTAATAGCAAATGAAGAAAATTCAACCGTATTTGAATATCAGTTATAGAAATACATGTAGCGTATATTTTACGTTTTACGTGGTGATCAAAACAGTGCTCTAAAGTATTTTATACTTTTTTTTTAAAATTTAATTAGAGGGCTTTGTCGCTTTGCGACCACACCGCCCTGTAAGACAAAACAATGACAAAAAATGTGTAAAGACAATACACAAAACAATGACAAAAAATGTGTAAAGACAATACACAAAACACATAGCAATATTATTTTTTTAAGCCTAGTTCAACCAACTTATACAACTTTTTGGCCTCATCGGACTCTGGGCAAATTTTATACTTATGACCTATTAACTATTTCAAACGACAAGTCTATAACACTTATTTATTTTATTTTCGCTCGGTGTAGTCAAGCGTCAAGCGGAGTCCTTCAAAATGTAGGCAAACCTGAGATGGGATTTCACTTTACTAATTCGATATCCACCTACAAAACAGACAAGTGATTTGATTGTATAATATGAACGGTAGACACAGTACTGCGAACTGACCTAACAGAACATTGTGTCATCAATCATCATCGATTGTTATGATAAATATATAGGTAGATATGACAAGGTCATATCGATACCTAATTGGTCATGTATTTGAGTAATGTAAAGTAACCTAGCTTGGCAAGCCCCTACGGTCTGATTTTAACTGATCCAAAAATATCACAAAATCGATTCGGATCAACCTACTTTCACATGGTCCGATGTTGACCTATTTTTCTGCGTGGCCTGACTTGGACTTTCACCGGACTTATTTAAATTAACGACTTTTTAACATCTCTTTTTATAAACACGTTTTTCATTTTTCTCTCCACCTCTGGGATACCGCCTTCTTTCTTATAATATGCAGGGTTCAAGATTCATGCCGTTATTATATAAATTTACATGTATCATTTAAATTACTTACAAATGTTGTACGGATAACATGAGCAAATATAACAAGTCTCTCAAAATGTAAATTACCTTGATTTGCACAACGTTTCAGCGTTGCAGTTTGCTTTTTAAATAAACTACTCGTATTTTGAGGTGATTTGAGTGTTCCGCTTAATGCGTTTACATATTTGTTTTTTATGTGAGGCCTATTTACAATGGATGTTGGGGTCAAAACGTGATATAATAATCACCTGAGAAGGATTATGATTGTGCCAAACGAGACATTGGATTGACAGGAAACCACAACACAGTCATGTACCAGCAATAATAAGATGCTTTAGAGGCGCAAAATGTCTTAGATACTCTTTTAAATAAAATCCATTTAGTAACACTTCATGTTATAACTACTATAATATAATACGTTTATAAAAAAAATACAACCGACTTTAACTTCGAATACCTGGATGACATCTTCATGTTTTCTAGTAATATTGATTTTAAAACCAAACTACTGAACCGATTTCGATAAAATGTATATGAGACCAACTCTGAAGTATTACCTACCAAACAAAAAAAAAAGAATCATCAACATCAGTTCTTAATGTGCGGAGTAACATAAATACAAAAAAAAACATACAGTCGAATTGAGAAACTCCTTTTTTGAAGTCGGTTGGAAAGACCTACATATGATGGACATTCCATATCTTGCATTTGCACGAAGATACGAATATCGCACTTGTAAGGTGTGGGATTTTCAAAATTGCAACATGTTGGGGTAAAACTTTCAACGGTATCGCGAAGTGGTGGAACTCCTACGAAAGACAAATTTCAAAAAGCTGTCGTTGTCTAACAGTAGTAAAGCCTCAAAATCGAACTCCCGTAAACGACACCCACCAGGAACAAACTGATAAGGAATTGATATAATCGAGTGCACATGCATTGTATAATGGAACTGCGGAGCGTGACGGGCACAGCAGACCGCCGGTCGTGGCCGCTGGCCACCGGGTCGAGTTACATCTCGGTACGCGGCGAGAATTAAAAACTAAATGGTTATCATGTTGCAGACCGCTGCTGCCCGACCACTGTGACGTGTCGCCTCATTGTCTGAACTAGCATAGTCACCTGCAACAATCAATCACCACATCTACATTAACATATCGCTTCTATTTGAACAGCGATTTGTAATCAGACAATACTGCAAATTGCATTGTATTTTATGAACATGTAATTGGATAGCTGTTTTGTTGGTGCTTGGATACTTGATTATCTGAAGATTTATGATGCCTTTCACGTCCTTAACATTCCACTGTTACCTGGCATAACACTGAACATATAAAGGTCATAAAAAGCATTGATATTCATAAATTTTCAAACACCCCACAATATTTACACTACAAACCTTAGCTGGATAGTGTAATCGTATATTTAGATCAATGAAAACGAAACTCACCTCGACGCACACTTAAATAATAGTTTTTGCCAAATGTCGGTATTATTTCATGCGCTAATTACGACGGCGAGGTTGGTTGCACAAATATTATGCGCTGGCAACAGTAAAAAAACCAAATGAAAAGGAAATCTTGTCCATAACTACCGTGGAACACCATAACATCTTACTATATTACAACTACATTGTTTCCCCGAGGGATCATTGTTATGATTATAGAGATGTACAACCTCGTCAATGTTCTTGACTAACAATCGGTCACGCCGCCGCTCGAGCTCGCCGGGAATCGAGTCTAAACAGAAATTCCAAACTAACCAATATTACCGAGAATTATTTCTGATCTATCGACTATTTTAACGACCTATTGTTCTTCGCCAATGCGAAATTAGCCCCAATTACCTTAACTGTGAAATGATATTGTAACGGATTATAATTTCTGTTCACAGATTGAGAAGCCTGTTACCGAGGGCCTCTCGCACCGGACGCGAGACCAATGGGAGATCGACCGCACCTCCTTGAAGTTTGTCCGAAAACTAGGCCACGGCCAGTTCGGTGAAGTATGGGAAGGACTGTGGAACAATACCACCCCTGTCGCGGTGAAGACTCTCAAATCTGGCACCATGGACCCCAAGGACTTCTTGGCCGAAGCTCAGATCATGAAGAAGCTAAGACACACCAAGCTGATCCAGCTATACGCTGTGTGCACTCTGGAGGAGCCTATCTACATCATCACGGAACTGATGAAACACGGATCTTTGCTGGACTACCTGCAAGGTATGTTTGCCTGATTATTCTATTACATTACATCCTGCGCTTTCGATTTACCATAAACACGTTAGCCGGTAAATAGATACGTATTGCGGTAGCAATATCGCTGTATGATCTGAATTAGAAACCAGTGGTTTGTAAAGCAAAGTTACATTCTCATGACAATGTTGTAAAGTAATGCGCGCATCAAGAATGTCTGTAGAGATCACTAACATTCTAGTGTTTCCTGTTTAGTCTTTTCCTTTCGATTTTAAATCAATTACTGCTAACCTGTGATTATGTTAATACAGCTGCTTTAATATAATAGCTTCTACGTCTGAGTGGAGCTATTCTAAAATTTCACTAATAACTTTTAACGGCGCCAATCACCACATTATTGATTTTGAAATGTCTCAATGTTTTGCACTCTTGGCTTTGATATAAATATGTTTTTCTCAATAGCGAAGGTCGTAAACGCTTGGTATACGGTGAAACTTTCAGACACGACCTTGAAATAGCGCTTACATTGTTGTTTACCAATGACCCGACAATATGTGTGTACTTGAGTGTACCAATCAGAATCAAGCACAAGCATTTGACTTGTACTTGGTTCAAAACCAGACCACCAATCCATGATAACATAATTATGCTATGCTTCTCCAGACATAGGCTGCAGGTTTTCTCTCAATGTCTTCCTTCAGTCCTTTACCAAAAAGCCAGTTGTAAGCCATTACTTTCTGGCCCGGAATCCCAATCAAGGGCCAATAAAGCTCAATAGGTGAAGGATTAGAAGCACACTGCTACACCTTTTTTTGCCTCTTCCTATTAAGGAACGAAGGCCTCCCGTCTTCGTCCAGCAGTGGACATCTTCTGGCTTATGAAATTGATGGCACCTTTTTTTAATGCTATGGAGTGACGAGGTTAGCGGGACGTTGCCCTTAACAGTAGCAGTGCTTGCCAACAAAATCCTGCGCGCAATGCACTGCGCTCGTCACCCTGAGATAATAGATGTTAAATCTCTTCACGACCAGTAACTTCTATGGAAATATTTCCTTTTAAAACGAAACACAGTAATGCTTGCACGCTACTGTTTGGTGGTTGATTAACTGGCACAGGTGTGGTACTTCACCAGGTGGACTGTAACAGAGTCCTACCACTACAACCTATCTTATTCCCTTATTAATAAGAAGCTAATTTGCAGGCAAAGGGCGTGGTCTGAAACTCCAGCAGCTGATCGACATGGCAGCCCAGATAGCGGCCGGCATGGCCTACCTCGAGTCACAGAACTACATCCACCGTGATCTCGCCGCCAGGAACGTGCTCGTCGCCGAGTCCAACATTGTGAAGATTGCCGACTTCGGCCTCGCTAGGCTTATCAAGGTAAAACCCATGACACATAATCTTTAGGGTTCCATAAATCCGTACCCAAATGAAATGGACCTGGGTGTGTCCTAAAACTGTCCCCAGAACCTCCGGAGGACGGACAGAAGCGTCTTCTCGGTCAAAAGTGGCAGTGAGCATTCTGCAGTCCCCAAGGCACGTGGGGATTATGGCAACAATTAAGAATTCGTCTAGCATTGGACGTCACTCTATTACTAAGCATGTCTATCTGTTAGACCTATTATGATTTATGATCAGTATCTTCCTAACTCATAATAGATAGCCGATTGAGAATTTAACTGAATTTTCGTAACTAAAGCCGATTCCGTAGCAATTATTAACTGGACATTTGACTTTGACTGTGAGTAAAGGACTCATTTGGCAGAAATTCATAAAAAAAAATGTTACTGACAAATGCACAAAGTGCAACGCCATAATCCTCTTCGAGGAAGAAAGCAATAAACCGCCTATTGAAAATCTGGAAACAGTTCCGTAATTTATCTTTATTTTTGCTGTATTCAATAATATTAGCTTTCAAAATGTACCCCTATCAAGTCTAGTATAGAAATGATATGGCGCCAACGATCGGTCCTCGCTTATGCAGCGAATCTTTGTATCTCATGTTTATGATTAAACGAAACTCGAAATATCTTTGTGCCGCCGGCGCCAATGTGGCGTATCTCGATTTCTATGCACCGTAAATTAAATGCCAAAGTCCTCTTTGGTCGTTCATAGTTGTTTAAAAATAACAAGCACTAAACCTTTTTAGACAAAATCGACCGTCTTCAAACAATAAAATTATGAGACCTCCTTGAAAGTACCAAAACAAACAATTACGGACAAACGTATTTTTTTTTCTTAGTTATTGGCATCGCACGTTGTGCATTCTGCCAGTGTCAAGTTTATGAATTTACAAGTTTTTTTTAACTAAAATCAAATCAAATATGTCATGAAATCACAGTCAGTCACACGAAATTAGTCATAGTCAAGTCCAAGTCATGCCCTAGTAAAATTGTGGCGACTTTAATATGAGCTTCTACGGAGTTTTGAAAACAACACGAAAATACATGTTTCACCACATTATATCACTTGCCCACACTCGTGCATGTAATACAACACTCAATGAATAAAACACCACCATTTTAAATCATTAATTCACGAAAAACACAAGTTTTAGAAAATAATAGAATATAACGACATGATTTTTCCGCGTTCCCGCCCAAAGTCCCGACAAACATATTGGACATTTAAAAAGAATCAGACGTTATTTGCTTTATTGGTTTTATTATTGATTAACAGAAACCGAAACCACCGTACACGAAATAAAATACTCTTCGATCGCAACATAATCTTTAGGAATTTCTTTTATGGCATTTTTAAAATCACGATAACTACTCATTTGCAACTTGAAACTAATAATATAATCATAAATAATAAAGGATAATAAATCCCACTGTATATTTTGTCCACGAGTAAATTTGGTGTATTTTTCAAATACCTGTCTGATGTAATACAAAGTGTCATTAATTGATGGATTGTTAATTGTCTATGTTGTAAACTTGTAACAAAGTGTTATAATAAATATCATTCCACAGAAGCTTTACGTAATATAACCTTGACAAGGAAAAATCTCGGTGTCATGGTTATAAAGTTTCATACCATCAGTTTGCCTCATGTCCTTCTTGGGTTAGTTCGACTGGGTCTTACAAAAACTCATCGAGACCTAAGCAATGAACACAGTTTTCGGATGGTTGATCGCGAGTGAAATTTTCAACGTAGCGCTAAAACAAAAAAAAACATACACTGCAACAACGGGTGTCATCGGACGATGTCGGTTATATCAGTGTAGGCATTCTCATTCATTAACATAGGGTTCGCTTCTCATACGACGTCGCGTCGTGTAAGAAGCGTTTTGCGTTTTACATACGTGGATCAACGGGCCTAGTCGGCAGACCACAAACAACAGCCAGAAGACGTCCACAGCTGGACGAAGGCCTTCCTTTTAACAGGGAGGGGTTGCCATAATGCCCACGCTTGGCAGGCGGCTCGAGGATCGCAGAATGCTCACCATATCGTTAACCGAGAGGACGCTGCTGCCTCCGGTGGTTCTGGATGCAGTTTTAGAACATAACCATAGGTCCCAACCACGTCCGATCCTAATTCGACCGATTACGGATTTTGTGTAAGCGAACCCTGAGATTAGGGTTACTACACTCGAATCTTAAGACTTCACCTCATATTATTTTGTTAACTGTGTCACTAAATAGGCTAGATGACTGGTTTTTTTTTTATTGTCCTATTAAAATGTGGCCCATAAATATAGCTGATTAATGAAAAGAAAATGAAAATCTGATTTAAAATAAGCAACTTATAAGCATTTTAATACCATGCTAGACAGAGAGAAGAAACAGCAAATCGTGACGTCACTTCTCTGTACGCCATATAAATTCTATTCTGACAAGTAAGGCGTGACGTCATTTTTTGTTTTGTGGGAAAGGGACAGAGGTGTCTCTAACAAAAACTTTAAAAGCTCATATATCAGAACATTATTAACCGATTTAAATTATTATTTCAATAAACATACTATATTTACTTAAATTCTTCATCAAAGCTATTGGTTTCAACGATATAAACATCAGTCATCTACCCTATTGCATGTTCCTTTCCATAAAAGTTATGTTGCTAATAGCAATAAGCATAGTTTTGAAATAAAGTAACCATAGTTCCTTTAGTTCAGATTACACATTCTTCAGATAAATGAACAAAAGACACTATTATTAAAAATGTAAGGTAATCGATTTCGCTACAAAAATACCTATTGCAAAGTTCGCGTTTACGCAAAAAACGACAACAACTTTTTAGAAGCACCGTTTTCAGTCTTCCGTAACGTAACAAGAGTACAATAATAGTAAGAATGACGTTCTTTTATGTAATAGCTCTTTGATTCGTTTCGATGATGTAGTTTATTGGCTACCGATTTAACGGGACGTATTTATAGGAGGTTTATTTTTAACAAAAGTTCTTGATAGAAGTAACTGAATCAAATAGGGTAGATGACTGATGTTTATATCGTTGAAACCAATAGTTTTGATGAAGAATTTAAGTAAATATAGTATGTTTATTGAAAAAATAACTTAAATCGGTTAATAATGTTCTGATATATGAGCTTTTAAAGTTTTTGTTAGAGACACCTCTGTCCCTTTCCCACAAAACAAATAATTACGTCACGCCTTACTTGTCAGAATAGAATTTATATGGCGTACAGAGAAGTGACGTCACGATTTGCTGTTTCGCTTCTCTAGTCTAGCGTGATATTAAAATGCTTATAAGTTGCTTATTTTTGATCAGATTTTCATTTTCTTTTCATTAAATCAGCTATATTTATGGGCCACATTTTAATAGGACAATAAAAAAAACCAGTCATCTAGCCTATTATAGGTCTAATTAAACTCACAGTCGAATGTATCCTTGTATGCATTCCCTAATGTATGCATTCCCTAATGTATGCATGTTTTTTTTATTGACTCACAAAAGAGCTGCCTAGCAACAAAACAACACATCGGAATTAAAAAAATTAATATGTGCAAATATTGTCTATTGTCAAATAACAAGGTTATAAACATTTTACTTTCATGATAGACAGGGCACTATACTAGCAAATGATATCAAAGTCCACGATTCCACAAAGACAAAGACACCTTTGCCATAAAAATTGGAGGGGGCGTAGCACCCCCTGTTTGATTTTAGGCATTTGGCCCCCTCTAACCCCTACTTCCGCGGCCGCTGGTTTTGGGTACTGCTGCAATTGGTTATGAGAAGGTGCTATGTCTTATCATCACGAGACAGTCTAGTTCTTTGCATTCCTTTGACGATCTCACCTGATGGAAAGTGATGCTGTGATCGAAGATGAAGCACGCCTGCATAGTATAGGCATATTCAGGTCTTTACGCTTGCTCGCTTTCACGCTTGCATAGGAGGTACCTATTCACCTTGAATAACCCCGGATTGTACTTAAATAATCATTTATTATTTATGATAAACATTTAAAGTTTCCGCAGAATACATTTGTATGGAAATTAAGATACATAGCTCGGATGATATTAATTATCCTTAATTTTGTTTAGTTTGGGAAACCCCAGATTATTTGTTTATCGTTGATCGTAATATCGCATAACATCATAGATTGTATCGTGTGACAAAATAATGAGCACTCGATATCTACGTTTCAGCATGGCGATTGGGCATGATACAATACTATACAATACAACTTTATTGCACACCAGAAATATAGAACAACTTACAACTAATCAGGGTATATTATTTGGCAGTACAAGGGGCGGTCTTATCACCTTAAGCAATTTCATCCTGGCAACCTTTGGGTGGACTGGACTAAAGGAGGCAAATGCAATTTGGTCGGTGGCGTACATAATTATATAAAATATAATAAATTAATAGTGCCCATTGTTACTTATACCTCTCCAGCTAATATAAAAATTGGCCACAAGCGGATATTGTCTCATTTTAATAATTAACCTTAACAACCTGTAATAGCGTTGTAAAACATTTGTGAGCGTGTAAAACATTCGGCATCGTAGCACGTCACACGCGACTGAGAGCAAAACAAGGCATATTGCACTATTAATGCCTTGTTTTGACAGTGCCGTTTTTTGAGCGGTGGTCGTGGATCTACCCTATATTTTATCGCAGCCGGCAGTGGACAATTAAAAATGCTATAGCTAATACAATAATACGTTCACAGGAAGACGAGTACGAGGCACGTGTGGGAGCCCGGTTCCCGATCAAGTGGACCGCGCCCGAGGCGGCTAACTACAGCAAGTTCTCCATCAAATCCGACGTGTGGTCCTTCGGCATACTGCTCACCGAGCTCGTCACGTACGGCCGGATACCTTATCCAGGTAAGGAGTTCTTGGACAGGTTTCTAGAATTCACTTAACCTCAAACGGCTGACTCGCAAGTATGGGGAAATTCTCTAGGAATCACTTAACCTCTGCCATCTTAATCGAGAGTTCTGGGAAGAGTTTCTAGAAATCACTTAACCTCTATGATCTTACTATGGAGGTCTGGGATGAAATTCTAGAAATCACTTAACCTCTATCATCGTACTCTGGAGTTTTGGCATGAAGTACTCGTAATCACTCTAAACTACCTAGTCATCACTAAGTGTCATCTGACTCGGGAGTTCTGGGAAGAGTTTCTAGAAATCACTAAACAAATACTTAAAAACTTACATAGTACATTCTTATTTCACATACATAAAATTATTAATAATTTACAACCTTTTAAGTATAGCTTCTGTACAGTATAATAAACACCTATTGTCATAAGACTAAAAATCGCAGAATAACAGAGCTGGTCAATTGGTTTTTCCGATATTAAATTAAGATATGGTACAACATATTTTTTCCTTGCGAATTTTGAAAGTCATGGAATAAAATCTGTTTATTAAGTTGTTCAGAAGCTGTATTTAAGATGCTTGTTAGCTAGTTACCAATGACGCTGTATATATGTGAAATAAGAATTTATGTGTTAAATTTTATGGGTGTGTAACTGTATGACCTACTTAAACAGGAAGGAGTGAATCAGACTTGCTAGTCGAATTAAAATACGGGAATGTTAAAGCGTCCTATGGATTATTCAACCGTTTCCAGGGAACTTGCGCTAATTTGTATACCTATCTGATATAGCCTTTGACAGAGGTCAGTTCCCCGTGACTCAGAGCGCTAATATTGACTTGGACGCTTCTTTAATTTGCCTATCCCCTTCTCTTGTAGCTACTGTTTGCTTGTCGCATGTGGTTTCGTTTTCTATAGATAAATAACGATGAACTCTTGAGAATAATTGCTACATGTTATTGACCATTTTGGGGTCACTGTTTGCACTTTCATTGGCCGTGAATGTTATTGAGTTGTAATCTTATTTGTGTAAGCGGTTGGAAAAGTTATAACGCCTTTAATATAGTGACAGCCAAGGCATGCATCGAGTTTCCGTAGGTGTTCTTGGAAGCTTTCAGATTATGCAAAAACTGGGGATAATGGAACTGCTATGCTAAGCTAAAAGCGGTCTTGGGTTACTCACACTGTCTGCCTCTGCCGCAATTTGACACTGGCACGGCGTCTTTGCTGTACATTAACACGTTTATATGTATCTTTACTGTATGCGCGTCTGCATAGCAATACGTGGCAGGAAATGTGCTTAGACATATTGACGGCAGGCGGTGTAGAGCCCGGGCAGAATGGTTAGCGATAGCGTACAAGTCCATGGGTCGACGATATGAAATCCATCGCGTGTTGCATGTGGATGAAGTTAGCCTGAGATAGGCGAGCATGGCATCAGGGAAACGTAGCCCTGACCTGGCCGTGATGTTGATATAATGATGCCTCTGATAGTCTTAAGTTCTCTTCTCTCCATTCTCTTCATCGTTTTTTTTTTCTCATTGCCACTACATTCTTGTAAAATGTCACTTATAAATAAATTATACTTGAACTGTTTCATATGAAAGAGATACAAAATCAGCCTACACGTACACCTGGTAGAACCAAGGCCACAACAAAACTGAAAGGGCGTAGGCCCGTCGCGTCGGCCGAGTGCAAGTGATGCATGATTAGCCTTTTTAATAGTCCCTCGAAGGGCAATTGGGCCATATCCATGCTGTGCTGGCTCAGATGCGGGTTGATGGATTCAAATACACCATTGGATTTTTCTCAGGACGTGTGAAGGTTTCTTCACTATGTTTTTTTTCAACCAGCGGTATTAAAACTCCAAATAGGTCATTGGCACGGGCCCGGGTTTCTTCGTGCAAATAATAAACCCTTGTGTTGATAATTTGACAGAGTTATTTCTGTCTGTCACCTCGTCCTGTCCCCACAGCAAGCAGGAATAATAATTAATAGAATGTCCCCTGATAAGTACTAAAGCAGTTCTATTCTAACCATGGTTGTACCGTCCCCAGGTATGACCAACGCGGAGGTGCTGCATCAAGTGGAGCACGGTTACCGCATGCCGTGTCCGCAGAACTGCCCCGCGGCTCTCTACGAGATCATGATCGAGTGCTGGCACAAGGATCCCTTGAAGCGGCCCACCTTCGAGACCCTGCAGTGGAAGCTGGAGGACTTCTTCACGATGGACAACTCCGAGTACAAGGAGGCGTCCGCCTACTGAGCCCGGCCTTCCCTGCCGCCCCACCGACACGCGCACCACCACCACCTGAACAACTGCGTGAGTACTACAAAACACGTTACACGAACACTTCATCATCGTCATCAGCCAGAAGACATCCACTGCTGGACGAAGGCCTCCCCATTAATTTGGCCATAATCCCGACGCTTGGCTGGCGGCTTGGGGATCGCAGAACGCTCACCACCGTTAACGGAGAGGACGCTGGTGGTTTTGGATGCAGTTTTATGACACCCAGGTCCACACGAATACTTTTCTTCAGTAAGATGAAAACCGCGGTCAAACGATCGCCTATCCGATTAATAGTAGTTTTACCCCCTCATAATAAACGTGGAGTAGCCCCGGAATAGTTAACACGTCTTTTGTCTTTATTTACTCAGTTACTAATTTGGGACCTGGGTGTGTCCTAAAATTGCAACCAGAATCACCGGGGGCGGGCAGCAGCGTCTCCTCAGTTAAAAGCCGCGTGCCAAGCGTGGGGATTAGGTATATGGCGACCCCTCCCTGTTAAGGGGGAGGTCTTCGTCCAACAGTGGACGTCTTCTGGCTGACGACGAATATGAACAATAAACATTTTTAACCCTAAGATACTAAATTCCAGTGAACAGGTTGTGCTGAAATAAAAACAAAACAAAATGTTAGATAGGATCTCGAAAAAGTGACACCGTTTCATGCTTCATATACCAAAAACTCGTACGAAACGGTTTGTTACCACTTTCTTTATTCGAAATGCTGAGCAGTGCTCTGCGCTGACGAGATGGCAGCCAAACGCAAGCCTAATAAAAAAAAAAGTTAGCATAACAAAGATTATAGATATCAATAAATTTTATATCCTTGATTCTAGGATTAAATATAAAGTAAATATTATAATATAAAAAAAACTATTTTTTATTTTTTATTATAGATAAATTTTATCCCCATTTAATTTTTATTTTTCCAAATATTGTAGAATAACTTTCTTGATTTAATAATTTTATTTTAATAACATGACAAAAAAATATTCTAGTGAAATTACGTGACACGTTCAATGTTGTTAAAGTGCATGGCCAATTTACAATTTTCTTAGTTGCACTGTCACGCGTCTTTCACAATGTTCAATCTGCAAAAGAGAATGTTCCATCATCGGCCGCATTACTGCTTTCAATTGACCATTACAGAAAATGAAATATGACATCACTCCACCGCACGCCGGTCCGAGCGGCTTCGTTATGATAATAGGAACCAAATGTGCTAGAAACATTCCGACACTTGGATTTAACACGTTTTGTTTGAGTTTCCCTTTCAGAAACTAGGCATTGCGTTGTACAGTTATTTTCTATGTAAATTGTTTAAAGTATATCGCACACGATGAAGATACTATATTATTTTAGGTTACGATATCTTAATCATGGTATAGAGACAAATCACATTGGTATTTCGGTACTGTATTAATGTAATACAAGATAGGTATCTAATTTAAAAATAAAAAAAACCATCCCTCCATAAAAATAATGCTATATTATAACAAGTGTTATTTTTTTTTTCAGCCGACTTCTTTCTACAACTAATTATTTCATCACACTTGCTCGTAAAGTGGATCTTATTGCATCGGTTTTAGGCTCATAATCGAAGCTATTACGCACGCGTGCTTTTTACTTTACATTACGGCACTTGTACTATAATAGGTATAATCCGGTAAAGTCAAGTTTGTACGTGACTGCAATTAGACGTATGTATACGAAGCACTCTTAATATAGCCGGGTAATACTTACAGTTTTTTTGTAATACCAACAAAAAGTTCTTGTGCCGCTGAAGTAAATGTCAACCTGCGAGCGCATTACTGGTTTGGGCGCCATTTTCCGCAAATGTTTGTTGACGTTTTCTCTGTGTGGTTGACTATTATCAAAAAAAGTTTGTTTTTTCCTCGCAAGTGTGATGAAAACAGTCGTATGAAACTCTTGTGCTATGTTTCAATACACTCTCGGCTTCCTTATCGCGCTCGCGTGTGTGTAAAATCGGTCCACAATTGACGGATAAAAGGTGATAAACATACTATAAAAAAGATACATACATACAAAATACAGTCGAACATACAGCCTCCTCCTTTTTTGAAGTCGGTTAAGAATATGATAAATTATATCCTTCCATTCTCATGAAAAATGCAAATGCTTTTTATACGAATCTTTCGTATCTTAGGATACATTTCGCACCGACCTATACACCGATAATACCGACCGATACGAGGGCGGCACTGAAAATTTCGGGAATCAAGGAAGTGACACAACATTACTATTTAAAAATATATTTATTGCTTTTCGAAGTATTCTCCGCGAAATTTGACACATTTTTCCATACGATGGAACCAATCATTGAAGCAACCATTCCATTCGGAAGTTGGGGTCTCCAAAATGGCCGTTTTGTAGGCGTCCACAGCTTCTTCAGGTGATGAAAATCTCTGTCCACGCAATTTATTCTTTATTTTAGGGAAAGTATAGAAATCATTAGGGCTTAGGTCGGGGCTGTACGGCGGATGGTCCAATAATTCTATGTTTTCTTGCTCTAAAAACTCTTTTGTTCTGTGCGCGGTGTGAGAACTCGCATTGTCGTGATGGAGGATGATGCGGCGGTTGCAGTTCTCTTTACGGAGTTCAGAAACGACCTGTGGCAAACAAATGCTAGCATACCATTCTGCATTAACCGTTCTTTGTCCCTCAAGAGGAATAGTCGTAACATGGCCGGTTTTGGAGACAAACGTGGCCACCATTTTTTTTGCAACACTCCGTGAACGAACAATTTTTGTTGGCTTTAACTCATTTTCGAACACCCAAACTCGTGACTGGTTTTTTGTTTCGGGTTCGTACGCGTATATCCAGGATTCGTCACCTGATACGATGTTGTATACAGCATTTGAGGATCCTGCGTGGAATCTTTCGAGAGTTCTGACGCACCAAGTAACGCGAGCCGCTTTTTGCTCTTCGCAGAGCGAATGCGGTATCCATCGGGAAAACAACTTTTTTACACCTAATTTTTCATGCAAGATTATTTGTATTTGACTCATGCCAATGTCTAAAGTTGCCTGAATTTCGCGGTATGTCACATGTCGATCTTCCTCAATCAGCTTACGCACAGCATCAACGTTTTCTTGGGTGACTGCTGTTTTTGGACGACCTTGACGGGGATCATCACTGAGCTTGACACGTCCACGTTGAAATTCAGCAAACCAGCGATAAATTGTGGTTTTGGATGGGGCTTTATCACCAAACGCAGAAATCATCCGGTCAACACACTGTTTTTGTGTTAAACCACTTCGAAAGTCATAATAAATCATCGCTCTTGAATTTTCTCGAGTCAATTCCATTTTCTCAACGACTAAACAAGTTTGACAAAACCTTGTGACAAGACCGAGAATATTTTTTTAAATAATTAAATGGTATTCGATTGTTAAAACCAAGGAGTTTTCAATTAAAAAGATTTTAATATTACAGAAACAGTGGAAATATTCCATTCCCGATACTTTTAGTGTAGCCCTCGTATCTATCTTGTAGGATCGTAAGGTATAGGATCGATAGGAAGAAAATGTATTATATCATGTGTGCGTGTGCAACGCGCTTAATATGGACTGTTTCCGTAAACTGGTTAAAACAGTGCTGTTGTGAAAAAAAATACGTACCTACACTTTGGTCGATTTTGCAATGAGCTAGTTTTGAGCACTGAAGCGTCAAAATCAGTGATTCATGTTCGCCTGTGTCACTTTCACTTCACTCATTAGCTGTTCAAAATGTCATATAGTCATCAAAGCGTACCCTAAATATTGCCATTTTGCGCTGGTGCTATTGTGGATTTAGGTATATTGTAAAATTGCTACAAAACTTAAAAATTGCGCATATTAGAGAAAAGGTTACGAAAGCCAACAAGCATTGTTATTTTATCCCCCGACTTCAAAAGCAAAATACACAGTTCCGTATACATGTTTAAATTATGTAACTGCAAAATATATGACATATTTTTTGCAGTTATTTAAAAACCAAACTACAGAAGCGATTTTGATGCAATTTCTATGGGACCAATCTGATAGTATATCCTTTGATAGAGTTCTGAGGTAACAAACAACAAATACAACTAAATTTAGAACCTTCTTTTTTGAAGTCTGATAAAAAATTAACACACTTCTTCGTTTGAACATGATGATCCATTAACAAGATAACTATGTAGGGTAGTTCTGATGTTTTGATATGTTATATACGTCGATAGAGTAATGAAAAAAAAAACAAGTTTTCGTCACTAACCGTCCTGGGCTTTCTCCGTCATCTTGGAAAACCAACAATAATTGGCACTTTTTTCATTTTTTCGTCTATAACAAATTTTCGGTGCACTATCGCGCTAAACATGTTGGGGCAATTATGTAGAATACCAAATTTGGTACAAATAAAAGTTTGTATTTTTTTTTTACGGTCACATAAACATATTTGTAATTACAAAGCACGCGAGTTTGATTGCACGCTGATCTGTACAAACAGATCAGCGTGTAATGGAATGTTTTAGGATGTACGTGGGTTAGAGAGTAGACGCGCGAATGTGTCAAATTGTTAACTGTAGGCGATAGGCGTTTTCACCACTGCGCCTTTTATCAATCATCTTTATTTTTATGGATCACCCGCAGAGGTCGTATTCTAAATCGGTGAAGGCGCCCTCACAATAATGGTTCCAGATTATCGCAGTTGCCACCACCACTCTTGATTTCGTCTATGTGGAAATCTCCACCTAAAAATTGCACCAACTCGCATGTTGCTAAACGACGTACGTATGTGGTCGTACATGAAACACACAGACAAGGCCGTAGGCAGGGGGGGGGGGGGGTCTACCCTTCCTGCCTTCCTTTCCTGCCTTCACCAACCCACCGTTATATACATACTATAGATCGTCGTCGTCTTAAAGTTGTTACTTATTGTCTCTTGTCCAGAGCACGACCACCCCTCCCCCGAAATGAATTCCTGGCTACGGCCTTGCACAGACTTAACATACTTCGCTCACTGGAACATTCACTCTGATATTCATATTTTTGGATATTTACCAGTTTAACTCAATAATGAGCAAATGTATCAATACAAACGTATCATAAAAGAAAGTAAAACACTTCAATAGCTTTTCTAAAATGTAATCCAAATTGCTATATGATAAGGCACGAACAAAGAAGGCATTTGGCAAAGCGAACACCTCGACTTCCGTGTCTACTGTTGAACGTCAGTTTGGTTTTGGAAGGTACACTTATTCTAGTTCCCGAGATTGGAGTGCCCGCCCAAATTATCAAACAATTATCGTTTCCAGACACCAGGGCTGTACCACATGCCGCCTGAGCTGATGCTGCACAACAGCACGTCTATGCAATACCTGCAGATGCACCCGCATCCGATGTCGCACTCGACGACACTCGGGCAGATGCAGGCCGCGCACCAGGCGAGCATACAGGCCAGCATCCAGGCGAGCCAGGCCGGCTCGCACCAGGGAAGCCAGGGTCTGCAGCTACAGCATCAGGCGAGTACACACCACCAGGGGAGCGCGCGGCCGTGCCACCACCACGCGCCGCGCCTCGCCTACAGGGCGCCCTGAGCGCCACGCCACGCCACGCCACCTCCGGCCGCTGTCGCCATCTAGCGGATACTGTTAGTGAAGGAACTTTATGAAAATAGTAACATTTTTATACTTGTAAAACTATATATTCAACATTGCTCGTAAAACATGGATGTATGTGGACCTAATTTTGAATAAACGACTATTCATAAAAATCTATTGATACACCGACTGTTAAGGCAAATTTTTCAAATGCGGTACTGCGAGTAATGAAGTGATTCGCCTATTTAAGCACTGCATTTTCAGGCATAACTATGCCGCGATCGTGTTGAATGTATTATTTTAAAGGTATTTTCATACATAGGAAAATGTTCGCCTACCTACCTGTTAAATAGTCAAATTCCAGTCCGAAACAATTCCAGTCCTCGTCTCCTCGATATTTTGATGTCCTCGCGTTATTAAAAATTAGCCCGAGAGCCCGTTAGGATAGCAGCCCTTTTAATATTAGCAATATACCTTAAAATTAAGGTTATCAATGTAGATTTAGGTATCTGTACCCAATTTTATCGAACGCTATTTGAAACTTCTCAGATGTGTGGTGACTTTAGACGCTCCCCGAATGTTACATTCCCATTTTAGAAGAGTTTGTCTCCGATAGAACGCTTCACTAGATCTCGGGGTTTGCAGCCAAACATCACGCATGGTCATCCATATCAATTTTGTTTTGCAAGGCGAAGATAGTACGAGAAAATTGCAACTTTTGACAGCGACGTAGATGTTATAAGGTTTATACTTCGATCTGTATAAGTTTAGTTAGACTGTTCTACAAGTTTTCTAAATATATTTAGCGTAACTAATGTTAACTTTTACAGTTTTTTCGATTTATCAATAAGCCCCTTGTAGTGTGACCGTTGTTGGTATATAATCCTAAAGTCGATGTGAGAGTATTTGCGAGTGTATAGCGCCTTTGTTATTTAAAATTTGGCATTATAATTGACATGTCAAATATGATTTTCCGCATCGCGTTTTAGTTTATTTGTAGCCAAGAATCGCTTGCTGCCAGATTTCTTGGAACCAATTTTAATTTTCGCTTCGCCGCCAGTTACGTATCAGTTACGCATAGGATACTCCGATATTGGTTGTCACAGTGTAACAAGTCCATAATAAGTACATTCGAGGTAAGAGGCTACTTCGTTTATAACAGTACGAATTGGTTTTATCTCCACTTTGTATCGGAACGTAGGTGGCGCTATGGTGTAGTAGTGTGTGTTAGCTCTAATGTTCGGCGAGTTCTCGCCAACAGTGCGTTTGTGTGCGTGAAAAGGAGGAAACTTAGGCTCGGCAGGGATTTAAATTAGCATGCGCTTAGCATAAGTCTTCGTAAAGATTTAAGTTAAAAGAGGCGCAGTAACCGATTAGGTATTTTCACCTTCGTGTACCATGTTAAACGTAGATTAATGATATTGGTGATAGATGCCAAATAATCCTAATAAAGAACTGAATTTATATACATTATTAACTGTTCTGAGGGTATTTAGAAATTAGAATTTTATTTAATTACCGCGATAGGCTTTATTGAAATCAAAGTGAGTCATTTTATTTATATTCTACACTATATAATCATTGTTATAGGCTTCGTTTATCGCGTATTTATTTGTCTTCCTGTCTCACTAACTTACCCTTATGCTCAATAGCTCAAGTACTCATACTTTCATCCAAATCGACATGAAAATTTGTATAATTTAGTGCCAATAATTTTTATGTTTAGTAGACGATTGGTATTGCAATGTATAGCAAACAATGTATTTAATCTATTACTTTTTAAGATACGGTTGGCCTAAGTAAATAAGTATTTTTGAATTTGTAACTTTTGTATCCTAAACTTTAGTAATAAGTTAGTGTACCGTAGAAGCTATTATATTAATGGACATGCAACGGCCAATATATCACATTATTGTGCAATAGATATCTATTATACAACCCGGTGCTTTTTATTAACGAATTTTTACGTCATAATTATAATTCACATCCTCAGAACATTTAACGAAATATTAAATAGTCGGTGTAAGCCTGTTGTAGGCTTGTAATACAATTGATTTGAAGATTATTTGTAATAAAAGACATTGGAACAGTTGATGTGGTTATTGTAAATTGGTTGACCTATTTTTTAAACCTTGTATATAGAGCCGATAGTACATTGATAGTTACTGAATACTGAGTGATATTAGAATGTTGGTATTATGGTTTATAGTACACTTCAGGATATCATGCTTGTATCATTCCACTGGTTTATTGTGACGCCGGTCCAAGCATGTACTGTTCGTTATTTTAAAAGCCATTTACACTACACAGTATTCATAATAAATGGTGATGCACCTCCCCATATACTGGACCCTGAATAAGTGTAATAGGGTTTTCTAATTCATGTTCGACGCAGGGCACTTTTAACACGGACAGCAAAATAGCTTTATATAATAAAATAAAAATGTTTAATTGGCACAAACTCAGACTTAAAGGTAAAGGTTCTGGTCACGATAAAAATAAATCGCACAAAGTAATAAATTAATGTTCGGAATATACAGTTAGGGTGCCTGAAATATATTGCATTTTGTACGTCACAAAACATGGTGCAATCTGATAGCGAGTAATTGAACTCGGTTATTTTTGGAGAGGAAGCGATGGTTGCGTATCGTATATCTGATGGTACATTCTTTATTCCCATCCCGCCCCCGCCTACACGCCCCATTGGAGTCCAAATACTTGCTGTTAAATTGCACTCGATGCACTGTGGATATTGCACTAACGTTGTATAGACACGAGTTTACCTTTTGGACTTGTTTTGTAAATTATAAATCGATTGTTGAAGCTTAGGTATGTCAGACTAGTATTACTAATACAAGATGTTTGACCGTATTCTCGGTAAGATAATTCCAACATAATCATTTACTCTTACGCGTATATTACCTTCTATGTTAATTTATTTTATATTAATTAAGTCGTAGCTGTATAATAATGCTTTATGGGCTTTTTGCTTATTGTATTCGCTAAGTTGCGGTGTTTATTCTTCGTGGAATTTCGTCTATTTTAATAGTTAGCCAATTCAATCTTTAAGGCGCCATCACAATATTATGAGAAAAGATCAATAAGTTGCGTAGAATAAGACGTAAGATGAGTGTTAGGTATTATGATACATTTTAACTAGGATTTATCTAGTAATTGTTGCTGTACTAAATGGTTTGCAGTGATGTGAGTGTTGGCGATAGATTGAAGTAATGAAAATCGAGTGCGACTGATGTTAGTAGATACTGTTTGACAAGTGTACTAAGGTCTTAATTACCTCCGAGTATCGATTTAATCTATTTTTTAATTTTTCTTCGGCTTTTCTTACACTGCCGTGAAACAGTACGCACCGGTACTCACTCAATCGATCTCGTATTTAACTTTTTAGATTTCGAATCATTTTATGATACGGCAGCGTGAGATAGCCTATAAGTATGGTTATGATTATAATATTATACTTCACTTATTTGTATAGTTCTTTTTTAACACAACAATAAATATAAATGTGAAATATATTTTGTTTCATTTATCGAAGTTTACCACACATACTTAGGATAAAGTTCCAAAATATCAGTTGCGGTTTGTGCGATCGGTGCACCGTTTCCTGCAGGGCTAACATGCGCACCGCGAGAAAAAAATCTCGATTCTTTAAAACAGGACAAGGCTACGAATCTGTATAAGTTTGTCTCGTTTTCGCACGACATAAAGACACGACAAAATTTTCTCGCGGTGCGCATGTTAGCCCTGCTGGTCTCCTAGTTGGTACTACTAGTTTGTCATACCAGTATGGCCATGAGCAAGGCCGTAGCCAGGAATTCATTTCGGGGGGGGGGGGGGGGGGGTCGAGCGTCGAAGACGACGACGATATATACGTAAGTAGGTATGTATAAAACGGTGGGTTGGCGAAGGCATTTCCCCCCTACGGACTTGGCCATGAGGATACACGTGTTCTCGTGGTCATCCCTGGTCATACTCTCATATCTGCACAATGCACATCCTGCGAGTAAAACAAATGCTGGACTTGTCATATCAGTATGGAGTATGACCACGAGGATATACATGTCCTCGTACTGTAACATGCCTGGTCACCTGACCCTGTAATATATACGTAATCGAATCGGAATCGATTAGAAAACTACTCACTTCTCAGTCTTCTGGTTTAAGAATTACAAAGATAGTAGTTTCTTTTGAAATGGGTTCAGAATACGGTATATATAATGATTTTTCCTTGTGCAATGGAGTGACGAGACGTTCGCCTGGTGGTAAGCATCAGGCCCGCCGATAACGGTAGAAGTGCCAGAATTGTGAACTTGCGAACAAAATCCTGCGCCGCACTTCACTGCGCTCGCCACCGATATTTAGAGATGTCAAATTTCAACATGTCCAGTAATCGGTAACATATTGCTCTTCAAACCGAAACACAGTAAGAAGAAACACACGAGGAAGATGCTATAATATTTAAAATCTCTGACAGAAATTTACAAATTCAAATTTCTGAAAGAAATTCTCAAATAAATTCATCATCAACATCTCAAAGAAATTCATCATCAACATCTATTCAAATTTCTAAGAAATTTGAATAGATGTCAGAAATTTGAACATCTATTCAAATTTCTGAAAGAAATTTGATGTTGATGATGGAGAAAAGAAAAAAAAAACACAAATCATACCGCCACTCAACTATTCTAAACCTCAAGGTTACAATTAAACGAGTATACAATTTTGTCTTTTTTACTCAAAAATATAACATTACAAAAAATCCACTCTTTGAACAAATTAATCATACCATTCATCAGTCGTTGCATATATTCCGAAAAACAAAAAAAAATACACTTATTAAACAAATTAATTGTACTATTCATATCGTCGCATATATATGGTTAGTTCTAATCAGTTAGCATTATTTTAAGGGCATATTCTGTACTACAAAACAAACAACTTTTACTATATGGTCAACATTGAAATAAAAAAAAACAGCTGTTCCATACAAAAAGGTCATTGACCTTGGACAAAATGAATGGAACAGCTGTTTTTTTTCGCAATTTCAATGATGGCCCCATAATACAAGTTGTTCATAATTATGAGTACATACATACCTTCAGTATTGTTGAACCTTTTTGTTACAGATTGTATATTCCGAATAATAAAAATGTCACTGCTTCAACTAATTAATTATACTGTCCAAGTCTTCGCATATATTCCGAATCCTGCTCCGACATTCAGGTGAGAATTTTTCTTTCATTGTACGCAGCAGCGCTGTCTCAGTCTCCAATCTTTTAATAATGGCTTCTGCTTCACTATTGTCAAGTTTAACTTTTTTACACACAGACTCCTCTAAATCATTGTCATTACCAAACAAACTGTGGTCGTTATCAACAAAATCGAAGTTTCCACTCGATGAGTTTATTGAATCTAAAACACTTGAATTCCTCGTTTCAATCGTTTCTAAGCATTTGTGAATATATTTGTAGTCTACATTTTTTAATTCGTCTTTTACTACAAAATCATCTATTCCGTGTGTGATTTTGAACCAGCTATCGCGTAAAGAGGGATCTTCGACGTTAGAAAGTATACGATCTATATTCTTATGTCCATATTGTTTTAAAGTAATACACAGCTTCTTTCGAACAATATCTTCAGAAGTTTGGTGTATACAAGTAAAAGCCGCCTTGAAATCGTCTAGTTTACTCTCGCAGATGTCCGTAGTCGCTATTTTGATAAGGGTGTTTATAAATAACAGCTTGAATTCGACGCCACATTTTTTTAACAGTCCGGTTACGCAGTGATGTATCTGTAAGAATATTACATTTTAAAACTAGTTTAGCATATTATTACAAGCGTGAAATTACAACGAAATGGAGATAACAGTAAAATTATTTGTAGATATTAGCGACGCATGGTGATCAACGTGACTTCTCTCTGATGGTCTGCTAACGTTAGATCTTATTGTTTAAGGAGTAGAAATCACGGTCAAATGCGCAAGCCCAGGGCAGGGCCTGTTTTATAAAGCTACAACTACAAGCTTACAATAGGGTAGATGACTAATGTTTAAATCGTTGAAACCAATAGCTTTGATGAAGAATTTAAGTAAATATAGTAGTTTAACGGAAAAATTATTAAAATCGGTTAATAATGTTCAGATATATGAGCGTTTAAAGTTTTCGTTAGAGACACCTCTGTCCCTTTCCCACAAAACAAAAAATGACGTCACGCCTTACTTGTCGGTATAGAATTTATATGGCGTACTGAGATGTGACGTCACGATTTGCTGTTTCGCCTCTCTGTCTAGAATGATATTAAAATGCTTATAAGTTGCTTATTTTTGATCAGATTTTCATTTTCTTTTCATTGATCAGCTATATTTATGGGCCACATTTTAATAGGACAATAAAAAAACCAGCCTATTGAATTAGCTACAAGTTACCAGTTACAGGTAGGTACATGGTTTGTCTTTAACTTAAATAAAAGTAAAAGCAGTTGTTTATAGGTTAAAGAAAAACCATCTAACTGTAACTGTAACTTGTAGTTACTGGTACAAGTAGTTAGACTATTGTAAGCTTGTACTTGTAGTGAAAAACTGACAACACCGCCCTTGCCGCAACAATGTCCTTCAAACTGAAACACAATGATGCTTGTGCACTACTGCTTGACGCTTGAATAACTGGCATAGGTGAGGTACTTCCCCAGGCGGACTCAGCAGAAGAGTCCTACCACTTCAAAGTTAAGTTGTTCACAAGGATGCGTACAACGACCTCCTTCCGGCTTAGCAATACCGTTACACGGAACCCTTTGCGTGAATAATACTGATATCCACAACGTTATTATGTACTTACATTAATAAGATTCACGTTTTTCAAACACAGCTGATGCCACATGGTATCCGTCAGGGCGATTAACGCTTCCATATAATCGTAGAACCAAGCCGTGCCGCTGTGTACGTGTTTGAACACAAATTGGCGCTCCGGGCACGTTTTCGACCACGCCTTCATAATGTAGGGTTCTATCCCACTGCTTTCGTGAAACGTGCAACTTGCAGCTAGACTCATCACTTTTGTCTGTAAAACAACACAAGTACTTTAAAAACAACGTCTAATTTACATAAAATTTATTTAAAAGTTAAGTTGGCTTTGATTTGAAAGTTTTAATACGTGTTGTATGTGGGTGATTAAAGTCCACAAGAATAATAAAAAAGGCCGCCCCTATGTTCACCTGGGTGCTTTAATTCCAAGGAGAACAAAGGACACCAATAATGTCGAAACAAATCACCCAGGTGATATCACCTAGGTGCAATAAATTATTTTCGTTCTTTTCTTTCTTTCTTTCAATGATTCCGAGGTAAAATGAAGAGACTATAATTTGTACTTTGTTCACCTAGGTGATTTCATCCAGGTGAACAAAGTGGAATAAACCAAAAAAAAACAATCTACTTTTATGTCGTTTTGTTGGAGGACATCTTTTTCCCAAAGATTACGAAAGATGCGCTATCGCGTAATCAGACAAGTTTTGAAAATGACCCCCGTGCCGTCATGTTTACTAGTTGGGCCGGAGTACGAAAGAAGATAGCACTTTTATGAGAGCAACAGGGATAGCGCGCGTCCCGCTTAGTGAGCGCCGACAGGCGAGACAGTCCCCGGGGTTATTTGAGGGCGCGATATTACATATCTCCCTCCTTATAAATACATACAAAACATCATTGTTTTTTCTAGTTATTTTGATTTCAAAACCAAACTACTAAACAGATTTCGAAAAAATTTCTATGGGACAAAACGAAAGTACATTGGCCATTTGGCAGTACCCGTTGTGTGTGGGTGTGACTATGTTGTAGTATGCGTTCCTAAGAACAATTTGTTTTATAAGCCGCGATGAAATAAATATAGGGTAGATCCCCGATCGCCGATCGAAAACGGCACCTTCAAAACAAGGCATAAATTGCGTAATATGCCTTGTTTTGCTCTCAGTCGCGTGTGACCAAGCCGATCGTGTGACTTGCTACGATGCCGAATGTTTTACAACGGTATTACAGGGTGTTAAGGTTCATTATTAAACTGAAACAATATCCCCTTGTGCACTTTTTTATATTAGCTGGAGAGTTATTGCATATGTATAAGTAAGCATTGACGCGGGTTACTTTTGAGGTTTGATTTTCATAGAGACTCTGTACCTATATTATATTTGGTCTAAGTTTATATATGTTACTCAGGGATAATGTAGCATTCTAAAGGTGAAAGAATTTTTGAAATCGGTCCAGTAGTTTATGAGTTTATTCGTTACAAACATACAAAAATACAAATCTTTCCTCTTTATAATATTGGTTTAGATGAAAGTGTGCCATGCGCGTTTGCCTCGTCCCCCGCAAAAATAGCAGAAAATCATGCAGGTTCGCCGTTGGCATCTCCAATGGTACATGCTTGATGTGCGAACTTAACTCGCTAACCACCGAGCTGCCATCGCTACAACTTACCAGTTTATCAATTTCTTTCGGCCCAAGATTACTGTTGAGATATTGAAACTGTGTCTTCATTTTTTCTATCACCACCGCTTCTGCGGCATTTTTGGCTTCCTGCGGCAAGCTTCTAACTCCCAAAGCTGTCCAAAGGGACAAATTGTCGTCATCGTGTATACGGAACTGCTTGCAAATCTTCATTTTGTCATCGTTTTCCATCAGGCTAAATAACCTGGTGATCGTATAAGATAACTGTAGCTTTTGGGGTGATCTATGAAACATGCTACGCTTTTCTAATTTCTTGTACATCGTGCAGAGCCATACTATTTGGTTAAACGGCAGTTGAGGATTGATGTCTCTGTAAGAATAAAAGTTAAAAGTTAAGATTATCGTTGTCGATTAGATTATTTTTGTAGTGGTCGGACTCTCCTGCAGAGTCCGCCTGGGGAAGTACCACACCATTGCCAGTTATTCTACCGCCAAACAGTAGTGTGCAAGCATTACTGTGTTCCGGTTTGAAGGGCGATGTTACCAGAGAAATTAAAGAAAAGATATATCATCTAATATCTCAGGGTGACGAGCGCAGTGCTGTACGGTGCAGGATTGTGTTCGCAAGCTCACAACTTACCAACTTGTAAACCTAGTACTTATGAATGAATGAATAAATAAATCAAATAATGTATTTTTTTTCAATTCTGGCACTGCTGCTGTTAGTGGCAGGTGTGACGCTTACCACCAGGTGAACGCCTTGCTCGTCTCGTCACTTGATTGTATAAAAAAAAACCGTACAAACGTATTACTATTTTCTTTCTGGGTATTGCGTCTAGACTCTAGACGAAGGATTATCCAGGATCTCTACACTTTAGAGCAATTATTTTTTTATTGTGTACTGTAGAAATTATAACCTTACAAAAGTTACTATAAGATATTTGAAGGGTTGTATATTTTTTGCAATTAGTTGCTGAATAATACGCTTTAAAAAAATACAACCGACTTTAACTTCGAATACCTGGATGACATCTTCATATTTTCTAGTAATTTTGATTTCAAAACCAAACTACTGAACCGATCTCGATAAAATTTATATGAGACCACCTCTGAAGTATTACCTACCAAACAAAAAACAATCATTAAAATCAGTTCACAATTGGCGCAGAAATCGAGGAAAATACAATAACAAAAAAGTTACATACTGTCGAACATAGAACCTCCTCCTTTTTTGAAGTCGGTTAAAAAGCATAGCTCTCGACGAAATGTATGGATATACTTATTATTTTTTTACGATTTCATTCCATAGTAAAAAAATAATTAAGATGAGTTTAATGACCCCCTAAGATATTGCTGATGAATTCAATAACACACTATAAGGAGAGGGGGTTAGGGCGTCTGGGCCGCCCCCTCTCCAATATAAATACACACATACATACATACATTACAACACATTACATACATTTTACTATCGTTGTTTGAATTTTTCTTTTCATGCGGTTGAGTCTATATACGCGTGGCTCTCACTAACAAGCGAAAGATCTGCGTCACGGAATTGAACAGCATAAAAAAGGTAATTTTATAAACAATAGAGATAGGTCAAATTGAAAAAGTCGAAGCGACATCCTTAGAACAATAGATTAACTTATACTTAGGTATTTATAGTTGTTTGCTTTAATAGGTTTTAACAAGGCTAAATTATTTAATCACTACTATGATTTCAATAGATCCTGTTTAAAATCGCTCACGTGATTCTATTAAAGAGCTACTTCGAGAACAGACTAGCGCTATACGCGGACACTACCAGTAACAAGTACTAGTACAGGTACTAGTCGCGGGCAACTGGTGGATGCAAATGGCAGGTTGTCGTACAGTGTGGCGGTCTAAGGGGGAGGCCTTCGTTCAGCAGTGGACGTCTCCGGGCTGATGATGATGACTTAATAAAATAACAACGGACTTCTATTTCGATTACCTCGATGACATTTTTGTTTATCAGTTATTTTGATTTAAAAACCAAACTACTGAACCGATATCGATAAAATGTATATGGGAGTATGGGACCACCTCTGAAGTATGACCTGTTATAAAAAAGAATCATCAAAAACAAGGCGAAGTAATCGCGTAACAAACATACCAAAAATAATTAATAAAGAACATACAGTCGAATGGGCGATTTTCTGACAGCCAATAAAAAAATATATAGTTCATTAAAATCCGTTCGATGGCGAAGAAGGAGACCTAGGGCCTTATTTTTGAATCATGCGCAAAGTTGCGCATACGAAAGGAGCCGACTTTCAAACGATATTGAACCTTATTCCAAACAGTATCGTTCGAAGGTCAGCTCCTTTCGCATGCGCTACGCTTGCGTACGAATCAAAAATAAGGCCCATGGCCCTGAACAGTTTCACTATATTGTCTGTGGTTCTAAAGATTTTGAACTAATGAAGCAAAGTAAAAAGGTCAAAAAATAAAAAGTACTTAACCTTTTTTCATTTATATCAGATATGTCATTGCCCATAGTATTTCTTAAGCTTTCGTTATTCCACACAAATTATTAAGTGCGCCTTGTCAATTAATTAATTACTATCAATAAAAAAACAAAAAATAATAACAATAACAATTTATCAGAATTTCAACAAAATGATACACGAAAACTTGGAAAGGCACTTCACCAACGAACGCGAACTGTGAAGTGAAGCAATGAAGGTGAGTGAACTGCTTTTACACGAGAAAAAGAGAGATAAGAGAGAGATTATCCAGTAACTAGCAATAAAGTAATCTTTGATTAATCGGTAAATATCCCGTTAATAATAATAGACCTTTAGGTTTTTTTTTTATTTAAACACAGTATAATCTTACCTCGCCATATGCAGTAGCGTCCAAATGCTAGAAGAAAACAAAGCGCTAATGTGATCCGTGCTAAGTATCGCTTCAATCATTTTCTTTTCCAGAATACTATACTCCTCACAGTTAAAAGTTAGCGCTAAAGCTAGGGCGTGTATGACCAGATGCTCAAACAAGCCGTGACTCTTTCCGTTATCAGACCATAATATCACATCGAGATTCCATGAGTTACCTAAAAATGTTTAATGTTCAGTTCAGCGCATATGACAACAAATATAACATACAACTCATATGGCATATGACATACAATTCTAGCAGGACTTCTCTGCAAAAGTAAAGTGGCTACTTTAGCCCCTCTACGCGGAGCTAAAGGAGCCACTTCCTCCACGCAGCGGCACGTAAATCGTAAAGCCTCAGAACTCATGTTTGTCGCCCTCGGCTTCGCCTCGGGATACAATATGCATGAGTTCTGAGACTTTCTTTACTTTTGTGCTCTAGGTGAGGTGAGTAATATACTATTAAATTTAATATCTCAGGGTAATAAGCATTGCCATGGTATAATAATATACTCCGCCATGTATGACACTCCCGAGCGACAAAGGGTCACGTGGTGACACAAGCCTACGTCATCGACGTGAAATGACCAGTAGCGTGAAATCATAACTCCCCGTTCTCCTTATATTACCTGTGGGAATCCCATAAAACTATGTGATTTTGGTTGAAACTAAGTTAATTCGAATCAAATTGAATCATTTCGCTTGAGCGGACACGAAATGACAATTGAAATGATTTGTGTATTTTATAATTAATAAATTATTAACAGATTTGATTCCCAATTTTCCAATTTTGTTGCCATAAAGTGGCAACTGGAGTGACGTAGGCAAGTGTCACTCCCGGAGTAGCAGACCTTGATTTATTGGATCATAAGCATTGCAATGCGGCACAGGATTTTGTTCGCTAGTTCACAATTCTGGCACTGCTATGGTTATGGGTAGGCGTGATGTTTACCACTAGGTGAAAATCTCAATCCCATGAACCATTAAATTCTAGAAAAAAAACAACAAAATCTATGATATTGACAGTTGACTATGGCCGCATCGACGATGTGCCACCTAGCGGGGAAAAATCAGTGTGGATCCCCATTGGATATATTGTCTATAAGTACCTTTGCCACCACGGCCTGGTGTAGATTCACAAAAGCCATCGTATTTCTTATCAGGATCTATTTATGCAGGTTTCCTCACGATGTTATCTTTTACCGATAAGCCAGTGGTATGAGTTTTTTCTGTGTCTGAACACAAGGGTCTACGACCAGTGTGTGTTGCCAGTGATTTATTTATTTATTAATTGCTTGTCACACTTACAGCTACGCCAAGGCGTGTGACAAGCCAGCAGTGATGACATATGGAACTGAAACGTGGTCTTTAACTGCTGGCCTTTTGGAGACACTCAGAGTCACACAACGGGCAATGAAGAGAACTATGCTCGGAGTTACTTTGCGCGATAAGATCCGGAACGAGGATATTCGCCAAAGAACCAAAGTTACCGACATAGCTCGCAGGGTTTGCCAGTTGAAGTGGCGCAGGGCAGGACACATCGCTCGAAGAACTGATAAGCGACGTTGGCGCGGCCTTCCACTATAGGTGGACCAGCGACATTATAAAAGTCGCGGGCAACCGGTGGATGCAAATGGCAGGTTGTCGT
Source organism: Erannis defoliaria (assembly GCA_905404285.2). NCBI lineage: Eukaryota > Metazoa > Arthropoda > Insecta > Lepidoptera > Geometridae > Erannis > Erannis defoliaria. The sequence continues at coordinate 10,198,403 of FR990087.1, forward strand.
ACAGTGTCGCGGTGTAAGGGGGAGGCCTTCGTTCAGCACTTCTCCAGGCCCATGATAATGATGATGTCTTTTTCTCATCTTGTAATTATAAAGTATCACAATAATAAAACTTACATTCAGACAAAATACTGTAAAGACAGTTAATCAACTGCTTTTTCGTCACAACTGTATTATTCAGCCCTTGTGTTAAGCAATCCATCACAGAAGTAATTGTGACTACAAATCCTAGGAAACTGCCTTCTTGTTGAATTTTATTTATGTTACCGTTGAGTAGACCCTGAAAAATTACAGGCAACCCTATAAAAAAATACAAAAGTTTTTTCAAAAGTATCTATTATACAACAGACAGAAAAATAATAAAGAGCCGAGAGACTCCTCGCTGGAAAAATATTATGAAACACTATTTTACAAAAGGCATTGAGCTAATATATATAGAGTCACAATCGTGCAAAAAAAAAAGTCCGAGCCAAAATTCGGCGCACGCTATTGTTGCATTGCAAAAACCTTATCATGTTTTTTTTGTTGCAAACCTTTGTTTTGTGTTCTTCGACGCTCAGACGTATCCGGTGGGTTTTCTCCCATCAGTCGAAGGGGTTCTTCAGGCAAAGAAGTAAGAGAATCTAGAAACATTTTTGTTGTCATTTGCTTCGTATCTTCAGGAGTCCTTCCTCACTGAAGAACGCCGGTGGAACATAATAACTTGTTAAATATGATGTGGCCTATCATTTTGTGTGGGATATCACAATATTTTACACATCTTTTTATAAAACTTTCGTTTTAGAATCCTTTATGATTTTGTTTACATATCGCTTGACAGTATGACGTTTGAGACGTTGACATTGACATTTCGTAGATTCCTGTAATTTTTTCATTGAGAACAGAATTCTAGTGTCTTTCCACACGTTGCCAACGCGGACAGCGTGTAAACAGCCCTTTATTGATTTATCGATTCAGAAAGAAAAGTTTTGTTTGTTTTTACGCCGGCAAGTCCTGGCAACATCCTTTTTAACTTTGGTTTTTGATGGAGTAAGCGGGCGAATAATCCGCTCCTGTGAATTAAATACCACACCGCAGAATAGTAAGTTATTTTATTTGGTTTTCAACCTGATTCGTTGCCCGCTGGAGATTGAAGCGAGGATTATCATTTTCACTGATTTCCACAGTACTTGGGATGGTTACCGTGCAGAGAATGATAGCATGACGGCCAACAATTCCATGAGGTCCAAAGCGGTGGATTGGTAAGAAACCCATCTCGTCTTATTTCCAAATCCACGTACCTAAATTATAGTAGAATTAGAAGTAACGTCGTTGTCTCATTGTTGCAGATTCCGCCGCTCTTTTGTTTTGGTTTAGTGTTTGTGCTTGTAAAGCGTCCATGTCTGCGAAATGACTCGTAGCCTACCATTTTGATTTCGACGTCGATACGTCGCAATAACATTTAGAAGCAGAAATATGTCTTGGTGAAGCTCAATTAATCAATATTAATGCCACGCGCATTTGGTATGTCAATTTTCTCTTAATTTTCTCACGTCAGTCAAGTGTCTACAACGAAGAAAGAACCTAGAATGTTTTTGAACTTTAACTAGAAATTATGTGATCAAGAATTGTAAATTTAACTTCAACGAGCAGAACTGGCCCTTCTGTCTCTATCCTTTGGTGTAACTTTAAAACTTAGAACTACAATGTTAAAGGTTTAACTTATCTATACTTAACCTAGTACCTAAGTACTTAATTTTACATTGTTTAACAAATGTACTAACATAATAGAAATATCTTAAAGAATGTACCTATAACTAACAGAACCGTCATTGATGTACAATGGTAAGAAATTGAAGAACATATTTTACATTACATAAGATTTGGACGCTAATTCCTTGTCTCATTTCCCAGCATTATCGTGTTGGTGGCGCCCTTGTTAGAATTAGTTATCTCGGATAGGTAGGTCTAACCCCATCTCACCCGCCAGAGGCAGGCCCGCAGAGCGCACACAGAACCCACTACCCCTCGAGCTAGCCGTTCACCACACCGGTGACCCGGTAAGGTAGCACTATGCAGTGCGTCGACTTTATAACAACAACTTTAACATTTATGTGACGAACATAAATGTTTGTTCTGTGTCTGGGTGTAGTATGTATTATAAGTATGCATTTACAAAAAAAAAATGTATATAAGTATTCTATCAGCTATCTAGTTTCCATATTACAAGCTTTGCTTAGTTTGGGGCTAGATGGCGCTGTGTGAAAAATGTCCTGCGATATTTATTTATTTATTTATTTATTTATTTATGACCGACTTGAACTACGATAAGGCACAAGCGCTCAAGCATACATTGAACACTATACAAGCGACAAACGTCTAAATTCGAACAATTGTGAACTATATAATGCAAGTATAGGTATATACAACGGCAGGCGGACGTTTTTTGAGTTTCCACTTAGAGATTGTGACTCTTTATATAATAGCTTAATGACAAAAGGATAAAATTTTCGACGACAAGTTAGTCGATGTGACGTTTGAGCTTACTGATTTCTATTCATTTCGTCGGTGAACACCTTTTATCAACAGCCTTCAAAAAGGTGGCCTCAATTCTTTATTTTTTTGTTTGCTGTTGTTTTTATTTTGATGTGGTCCTATATAATTTCGAAATCGGTTCAGTAGTTTGGATTTTAAATAAAAATAACTAAAAAAAAATGTCAGCCTGAGCCTGGTAATAGCAATTAAAGTCGGTTTTTAGTATTATTTAATATTATGTAATAGGATAACTGGTTTTTTTTTATTGCACTATTAAAATGTGGCTCATAAATATAGCTGATTAATGAAAATAAAATTTAAATCTGATCAAAAATAAGTAACTTATAAACATTTTAATATCATGCTAGACAGAGAGAAGAAACAGCAAATTGTGACGTCACTTCTCTGTACGCCATATAAATACTATACTGACAAGTAAGGCGTGACGACATTTTTTTTTTTGTGGGAAAGGGACAGAGTTGTCTCTAACTAAAACTTTAAACGCTCATATATCAGAAAATTATTAACCGATTTAAATTATTTCTTCAATAAACATATTATATTTACTTAAATTCTTCTTCAAAGCTATTCGTTTCAACGATATAAATATCAGTCATCTACCCTATTCGGGTCCCCGGGGCTTATTGAGATACCCTGCTTTAACTAAAACATTATGCTACCTTAAATTCCTTATACTTTGTCGAGGGTGAACGTAACTTTTTTTTTACCATAGCATAATTAGCCTTTTTAATTGTCCACTGCTGGACTTAGGGCTACCCTCGAATGCCGAGTGGGCCACATCCACCACGCTGGCCCAGTTGCCGGTTGGTGAATTCACATACGCCATTGAATCTCTTCTCCAGACGTATGCATGTGTTGCCCCATAGTTGTCCACAATGATGAGTACAATGTACATAAAACCAGCGACATTGTTAAGATGAATGGACGGGAAACAAGCGCACGGATTTTGATGACTGTATGTTGAGCGCCGGCTCTCTACTCACTTCAGTCATACTCTGCCTTTGCGACATGCGAGCCGTACGATACGACAATACAAACTTCTAATACATGTACAATTGTTCTCTTTTTGTCATGCAGTATTAGATTCGCTATCTCTATTTTCCGGCAAATGTAATATGCATACTTTTAGCTAGGTGTGCTTGATTGTGTTGTCTTGTTAATTTTGATCGATTTGCAAGCGCTGGGCCCGTCCATTCCATTATCACCGTCGCTGCATACATTCATCTTCACCTTTTCATCCATGCGAACCTAGAAGCACTATCCTAGATCACATCGTCAGACAGGACGTGACCAAACGCAAGCCAGTTTTGAATAAAATAAAACCATAATGTAAGTGCTTAAGGTCGTATTAACCTTCAATACACCACTCCAATGCGAAAAATGTAAATCTACTTCCTCCCTCATGTAGGTACTGGTTGAACCGCGAAAAGTAGACAATAATAGTATTATTATGCTAATTTAAATATTTACTCACATGAGCGAATGTTTCGTCGCACAATAGTTTTTTGAGCAGACATTCGGAAGGATTCTCTATGAGGTTCATGAACTGAGACCTTTCAGCTGTCATTTCGAGGTGAGTGCTAGTTCTGGAATGAAGTTTAACATAAATGAAGAGGTTTCCCTATATTTAAAGCGAGTTTGTCACTGCAGTCAATCATCATCAGCCCGGAGAAGTCCACTGCTGAACAAAGACACGCTAAGACCGCCACACTGTACGACGCCCTGCCTTTTGCATCCACCGGTTGCCCGCGACTTCCACATTGTCGTCGGTCCTCCTAGTGGGAGGGCTACCTACGCTCGTGGTCGCCACTCAAGAAGCTTTCTTTCCCATCGGTTATCCATTTTCGAGCGATATGGTTTGCAACAAGGCCACATTATTATATTATAATAGACATTTTTCATAGTGCGCTGCTGGCCATGGGTCTTTTATAGTGTCAGGAAAGGGTGGGGAAATCTACTTGCAGGTTATGTAGAAACGCTCGTACTGAAACCCCCTTGGTGGCCTACCTCTGGGTCACCGGTACCCCCCTAGTATTTTGACTTCGGCAACACTACCCCGGACGTATGTAGGTTATTACGATGTTTTCCTTCACCGAAAATCCACTTGTATGAAAATCCGTAAATAAACTCCAAAGAGCCCATTCGTACGGGCCCGGGATTTTAACCCGCGACCTCGTGATTTCAAGTCAAGCGGTCTCCCGATTAGGCTACCCCGGCTTACACAGATTGCACTTATATACATATATGAAAATAAAATTAAATCTAATTGAGCAAATAAAAGCGCAAAAAAACCTTTTTTTTATTTTTTCTTTATAACGGAAATAAAAGACTAGACTGGGGACGTACTACAACTTTGCCAGTTATTCAACCGCCAAGCAGCAGTGTGCAAGCATTACTGTGGTCCGGTTTGAAGGACAATGTTACCAGATAAATTACTGGGTATGAAGAGATTTAACATCTAATATCTCAGGGCGACGAGCGCAGTGCAGTGCGTCGCAGGATTGTGTTCGCAAGTTCACAATTCTGGCACTATTAGTGGCAGGCGTGGCGCTTAGCACCAGGCGAACATCTTGCTTGTCTCGCCTCTTGATTGTATAAAAACAAAATACTTTCTTTATAAAGCAATTAATCAAAACCAAGATCGGACCGCTCCACACTACATTGCCATACACCAAGTTAGTGTATGCCAATTTAGTTTATTCATTATAATTAGCATAATGTGCAATAAACGGTTTTGACTTTGACATTGAAAATCACAATGAGTTTGATGTGAACAGGTCAACGGGTATTTTGGAAGGTAAAGCGTGGCGTAATACAAATCGATTTGCATTGGTGTTCGTCACGGAAAGACAATAGGTGTTTTCATAACGTAACTCTGTTTTAAATTAGATACGCTAGTAATACTATAATAGTAATACCTAGTAACTAGTGTAGTATTATATTATCTTTGGTAATACTAATAGCGACTTGTCTCGTGAAACTTTTGTAGTGTAATCACCAATGATATTATATATAAGTCGCAGGGAAATGAGCAGTGGCGGATTTACCAGCAGGCCGAGTAGGGTGGAGCCTAGGGCGGCACGTTTTAGGGGCGGCAAATTTGCACCAAACATTTTGATTAGTTAAGATTGCTACTACACACAATTACTACTACTAGATCTTCCAGATCTAGATCTTGCTACTAGATTGTTACTAAATTGCTGGGTTGCAAAAATATTTTAGAATCTGACACATCAATCCTCTGGTTCACAATCATACTTATTACAGGAAAAGGGTGGTGTAATTAGAATTTACAATGAATGCACATATTAATTACCAAAAAAAATTCATAAATTTGATTGTGATAGTTCCCTGGGTATCGAATTGTAGAGGTCAGAGGGGCGGCAAAATTGGAATAACCTACTGGCGGCAAATGTTTAAATCCGCCACTGGAAATGAGGATACCAATGATTTCGTGAAATTTCTAGGGATACCACGAAATCACGGCAAATGTCGAATAATCTTCTGTATTACGTCTTCTTACTAAAAAAAACTAGTGATATGCCAAAATACTAACACACTGCCAGTGATACGTCGTTTCACTAAACCCTGGTATCCTCATTTCCCTGCGACATATATAAGGAGGAAGATATGTCATATCGCGCCCTCAAATGGCCCCGTGAAAATGGCCCCAGGGACTGTCTCGCCTGTCTGCGCTCACTAAGCGAGCCGCGTGCTATCCCTGTTGCTCTCATAAAAGTGCTATATTCTTTCGCACTCCGGCGCAACTCGGAAACATGACGATACGGGAGTCATTTTCAAACATTGTTTTATTATGCGATAGCGCATCTTTCGTATTTTTTGTTAATCACAGAAAACATAGTAATGTAGTCCGAGAGCCAAAAGCTGCAAGCATTTTCTAATGGCAGATTTTTATATTTTGTGTTGAAGTTTTGTTATGTATTTGTGTGTATGACTGTACTTAGCCCATGACAGTACTTTATGACCACCATGTCGGATTTTTGGCGGGAACAAGGAAATCATGTCGTTGCATTCTATTATTTTCTTAAATTTGTGTTTTTTGGCGAATTAATAATTAAAAATGATGGTGTTTTATTCGGAGTATAGTTTAATATCGATTCTAGTGTGTGGGCAAGTGATATAATGTGGTGATACGTGGCTTTTCGTGTTGTTTTCAAAACATTGTAGAAGCTCATAGTAAAGTCGCTACAACTTCACTAGGGCATGACTTGGACTCGACTTTGACTAATTACGTGTAACTTACTGTGATTTATGACTTGATTTTTAAATAAAAACTTGAAAATTCATAAACTTGACACTGGCAGAATGCAAAACGTGCGATGCCAAAAACTAAGAAAAAAAACCGCCATGTCGGATGTTAACTCGACGATCATTGTCGTAGTATTTACTTACTCTATGGTCCCTATAGTCGTTTCGGTAAGAAGTCTTATAGACTATTATTTTATTGTGCTTATAGCGAAGAGCCACGACCAACATCTAAGAAAGTCTCTCTACACGGTTGGGCACTGGACATACCCAAAAGACAGTGATCCTTGACACGGCACGCATGTCGGAAGGTTTCTTACTCTGCAGCCCTAACCACCGGCAGCTTAAGCCTTGCCCCGCTACTGGCGGCACCCTAGTTTGTAAGGTTTTTATGTTTTGTAAATTTTGTATTTATATGGTAAAAAACTAAAAAAAATACTGGAATAATAATAATAATAAACAATTGAAAACTTACTCATAAACATAGAACAATAAATTGATAACATCGTTATATTCCTTTCTAGATGCGTGCTCGAATATATCGCAGGCTTTCAGTAATGTTTTGAGCAAGAAATTGGCTATTTTCATTGATCTCATTGCAGCTTTGTCATCATGGTTTGCCTAGAAACAAAAATATTCTTTTAGAACAAGTAGCGACCTCTGTTCAATTGTTGGGAAATTCTTTGGAATTAATTATACATTTACAGTCTTACCTAAAATAATCAATCTTAAACTTCTCTGTCTTGTTCTTGCATGTTACACTTCACGTCAGAGAGAAGATGGCAGAGCAGTGACTAACGGTTGAGAAGATTTTTTAAGTAAGGCCGTTAGTTCATACAGTTAGTCATAGGTTGCACCTCAGAGTAATAATGGTTATTGATACTCTAAGGGCTGCACACACACCCACACATATAAGCATGCAGGAAATTTTGTTGCAGTCGATTGTGGCGCCACAATTCCAATTGTATACATGTCAAAATAGAGGTCCTGTGTTGAGTAAAGCTTGAGTATATCATCCGAAATAAGGCAGCACTCAGTAACAAAGCATGTTCATAAATAGTTCTGGCTTACTCAATAGATGGCGGGACTAGCGTAACTACGTAGCTTTTTGAGATCGATCCAAAACATAGATTAGCTAGATGCGCGGTTTGTGACGTAATCTGAAGCCAAATTGAATGCCCTATAAAATGGCATCGATTTACAGTCAATCAAATTACTTCAAAATGTCGTTACCCAAGTATGGCAGTCTGCGCCAGATGGATTGGCATTAGCGTGCATTGACCCCTCGTCAGTCGCGAAGAGCAAAAAAATAACTTAAAAATTACTGTTTAGTCCTAAATGAAGGTGATGATGAGTTAAAGACAGTGGACTGTAAATGGCTGGTTTTATAAAGACTTAATCTTAAATTATTGCGGAGCGACAAGTGCTCGAATAGAACGTTGGCGAGAAGTGGGAGCCGGTTCACGCCGCCTCCCGCGCGCCCGCGCGCACCCCTACGGCGCCTGCGCTGCTGAGATGCTCGAACATTCTCCCCGGGTTGATGCCTGATGGTGTCAAGAAGTAGGAAGCGGGCAGATGTTGTTATAGGCTCTTATCATGGTCCCTCTCATTGTTTTTAATTCTGCCACTCTTGTAGAGCCATCACTGCCAGGCATCACCTTGGTGACACGTCCCAATGGCCACAGAAGTGGTGGCTGTCCTTTGTCCTTAATGAGTACTAGAGCACCAATGGACAATTGCTGTTCAGATGGATGATTCCATTTTGTCTTACTCTGTAGTAAAGAAACATATTCAATATGAAACCGGTTCCAGAAGTGTTGTTTAATTGACTCGATCCTTTGGTAACGCTTCAGTCTGGATATGTCGATGTCCTCAATCTGTGGGTGTGGAACTGACATAAGCGATCGTCCAATTAGGAAGTGAGCAGGAGACAGGGCAGTGAGGTCATGGGAAGAACAAAGGGACATAGGCGTGAGAGGACGTGAATTAAGAACTGATTCGATCTGAGTTAAGCAAGTGGCCATTTCTTCGTATGTGAAGTGTGTTTGTTGGAGTAGCCTTTTTAGGTGGTGTTTGGTTGAACGGACAGCAGCCTCAGCCAATCCGTTGAAATGCGGTGTGTAGGGAGGAATAAATCGAAATTCGATACCTTGTTGAGCGATATCATAGGCAATGTCAGAATCTTGCAAAAAACGTTGTAGCTCGTTACAAGCACCAACGAAGTTAGTAGCGTTGTCAGATAAAATACTTCTCGGCTTACCACGACGTGCCACGAACCTATTCAAGGCTGCCATATAGGCCTCCTTCGTGAGTTCTGTAACAAGCTCGATGTGGACACATTTGACTGCTTGACATAAAAATATGCAGATGTAAGAACGCATAAGCTTACACCCTCTACCCTTTCGGTCTGCTATGAGCACTGGCCCTGCGTAGTCAACATTACAATTTAGATATGGGAACTCAAGTTTCGTTCGAGTTTTTGGGAGTTGACTCATAATTGGTTGAACAGTATGAGAATTGTGCCGGAAACATTTAACGCATTGTTTGGCAATTGTTTTTGAAAGATTTCTGCCACCTAGAGGCCAATAAGTTTGTCTTATATTAGCTAAAAGCAATTGTGGTCCGGCGTGTAGTAGCTTGACATGCTCCATTTGAAATAAACATTTTGTAAAATGGTGTTTACTGCATAATAAAATAGGATGTTTGACATTATAATCATATGGAGAATTGTCAAGTCTGCCACCTACGCGTATGATCCCATCGGTATCAATGAATGGGGTTAGAGACACGAGTCTATTTTTGCGTGGTAATGGCTTCCCCGATTGAAGCAATTTATGTTCTTGATTAAACATTTCTAATTGAGCACCTTTGATTATAGATTGTAATGAATTAGTTAGTTCAGAACATGATAAACTGCCTTGTCTTTTGTTTGTTTTATGTGTTAGGTTGTAAATAAATCTCTGTATATAGGCAAATACTCTCTGAAGGCGATTTATGTTCGAGTATCTGTGCATTAAAGATAAGATTGTTGATTCATTATGTACTTGTGTCTGATGGAATGATTGGGATTGATTAACTGAATCCGACAGAAGCTCATTTACATGTGATGAAACTATCTCTGACAGATCTTGCTTGGCAGTCTCATTAGGCATTGTTGGCCAGTGGCTTTCGTCTTTAGTTAAAAACTCTGGGCCTGACCACCATAAGTAGCAATCGCCAATGAGATCTGCCTTCAAACCACGTGAAATGACATCTCCTGGGTTTTGTTTGGACTCAATGTATCCCCAGATATGGCCTGCGGTCGTATCTTGTACTTCGCTAACACGGTTGCGAACAAAAGGTTTCAAAAGATTCGATTTCATACGTAACCAGCCCAAAACAATGGTTGAATCACACCAAAAACGACATCTAGTAATAGGGAGAGTAAGAGAATCTATGACTTTAGTGTACAACCTTGATCCAAGTAATGCAGCAGCTAATTCGAGACGAGGAATAGTTGTGGTTTTTATGGGAGCAACCCTACTTTTAGAGGCCAATAGTTGTACGAAAATTGCACCGTTGTCGTCTATCGATCGCGCGTAAATTGCAGCCCCGTACGCTCGTTCACTTGCATCTGAGAAGACATGAAGTTCATGCACTGTAGAGTCAGTAACAACCCGTCGAGGAATTTTAATGGAGTTTAAAGAAGGCAAAGAACTAGCAAAATAGAGCCAAGTATCTCGCAATTGATTCGGGACTTCGTTGTCCCAATCACAGTTAGCGATCCATAATTTTTGCAAAATTATTTTTGCCTCTACTACGCAAGGTCCAACGAGACCAAGAGGATCAAAAATCTGACTGATAACGGACAGTATGTGTCTTTTAGTGACCTTTTTGTTGCAGTTGATATCAATCGAGAATCCTAGAGTGTCAGGCTGACAGTTCCATTGGAGGCCTAGAGTTTTCGTAGAGATATTTTGCCCTTCGGCAAAATTCAAAGTGTCTAATTCTCCCGTTGCTTCAGGGATTTGTTCCAAAATACGTTTGTCATTTGATTTCCACTTACGGAGAAAAAAACTTGCCGATGATAAAATTGAACTAACTTTATTAGCCAACTCTACCACCTCGGGAATCGAATCGCATCCACTTAAGTAATCATCAACGTAAAAATCACTCTGAATTGAGTTTTTGACTCGCTCGTCGGATGTAGCATCTGCAAGAGTGACTAAACATTTAGTGGCAAGATAAGGAGCAGACGCTGTGCCGTATGTAACGGTATTCAATTTGTAAGTTTTAAGAGGCAAGTTAGGGTCATCTCTAAAAATGATTTGCTGCAAGTGACGTTGCGAAGGATTAAGCTTGATGGCTCGGTACATCTTTTCGACATCAGAAGATATGATGTATTTGTGTTGACGAAATCTTAACATTATAGATAACAAGTCATTTTGCACGGTGGGACCGACCATTTGTAAATCATTGAGTGACTTGCCAGTACTGGTAGCCATAGACCCGTCAAAAACGGTTCTAAACTTTGTTGTAGTTCGAGTCTCCTTTATAACTCCATGATGGGGTAAAAAATATTCAACTACGTCTCCTGCATGGTTCTTACTCGTGACTGCATTTTCTGTCATATGTCCTAGACTTTCGTACTCTTGCATAAAATCTACGTACCTGGTTTTAAAATTGTGATCACGTTGAAATCGACGCTCAAGAGACAGAAAACGACGTTTAGCCATGTCGTGAGAGCTGCCTAGAACGGAAGGATTATTTTTGAGAGGCATCGTTACTACAAATTGACCATTTTCATCACGATAGGTATTCTGAAGAAAACTTTCTTCACAAGCACGTTCTTCTTGAGACAATGTATATTTTGAAGGAATAGAGTCCAGCTCCCAAAACTTACTTACCTTTGAGTCTAGTTCATTCAACGCAAAATTGCATCTATGCGACTGGATAGATGAACGTGACTGTGACAAAGGCGTAACAGGGCCAGAAACTAACCATCCAAGTTTAGTGTCACATAACTTCGGCTTATTTTTACCTAAACTGATTGAAGCGTTACCTATAACGTTCCAAAAAACTTCAGCGCCAACCAAGACATCAATTTCTGACGGATCATAGAAAAACGGATCTGCGAGTTGCAAGTTTGATGGAATTGGAATTTTACTAACGTCAATCATGGATGTTGGCAATTTTTTCGTGACTTGAGGTAAGATATAGCAATTTATACTTGCTTTAAAATTGCTAGTTTTTGATACTATAGTGAGATTGCATGATTGCGTACTGATAGAAGTTTGATTGTTAATACCTGTGACTGTAGAGGTTGCATTTATTCTAGACAAACCCATTTTGTCACAAAGTGCGTGTGAGACGAAGTTCGCTGTACTGCCATTATCCAGTAAAATCCTGGCCTCGAATTTTTCACCTTTCTCGTTCACTGCAGTTACCAGAGCTGTGGACAGTAAAATGTGCGACGAAGTAATATTTGGTTGATGAATGTTGCTTGATAAGGAGACATTTTCTGAGGAACAAGTAAGAGTAGGGTTACCGTCAGAAATATCAGTAGGTAGGGCAACATTTGGCATTGGATTGTAGGTATTTTGTGGCGGTTCTATATGTAATAGGCTGTTATGTTTGCTTGTGCAATATTTGCAATGTGAGAGTTTGCATTTATTCGTGGAGTGACTTGGTCGTAGGCAGTTTAAACAAACGCCAAATTCTTTGGCTTTGGCAATTCGTGAAGGCACCGGCAAGCTACGAAAAGTATCACAAGAATATAGTAGATGCGCTTTTGAACACATTGGACATTGTAATATTGTATTTTCAATAGCGTGATGATTTGGTTGGGTGTTATTTTCTTTGGTTACTATATATGTTTTGTGATTATTCTTTGTTTGCTTATTAATTTTTTCTTGAATAGTTTCCAATAGATCTGATTTATTGTTTAGGTAGGTGCAAAATTGTGACAAGGTAGGAGATTTCTCCAGAGTACTGCGATACTCTTCCCAGTCCCTATTTGTAGTACAATCTAGTTTATTAGTCATCATATAAACAATCATTGTGTCCCAGTGTTCGACAGGCTCATTCAATGTTTTTAGCGCTCTCGTGTTTTTATTAATGACGTCAACCAATCCTCGTAATGAGGAGCATGATTCTTTCGAGATAACTTCGACATTAAATAACGCCTGTAAATGATTGTTTACCAACAGTTTACTGTTGTCGTATCGATCACAAAGCAACTTCCACGCAGTCTGGTAATTAATCGCTTTAAAATCAATATTAGAAATGACTTGCTGGGCATTGCCTTTTAACGAAGCCCGAAGGTAGTGGAATTTGCTAATTTCATCGATATTGTTACTGTTGTGGATTAACGACAGAAATGTGTCTTTATACTCTAGCCAGGACTCAAGACCACCGAAAAAGGTAGGTAGATCTATTTTGGGTAAGCGTACAAAGTTCCTAGATCCACCTGTGTGACTCGTCGAGCTCGCTACAGACTCATCGTCGCGGCATTCAGCGACGGGAGCCAGCAAGCTGCGAGCCTGTGCAGCCAGCGCGTGGAACCGGTCCTCGAATTTGGCTCGCTCCGCGTATGCCTCCTCTGGCGGTTCGGACATTACTTCAATCTCCAGCTGTAATTCGTCAAATGTCTCATATAAAGCATTGTATTTTTCAAAACGTCCTTCTAATTCTATGCGTTGCAAATTAGACAATGATTTACATGTGAGAACTACGCTGAGATAGTTACTGAAATTAGTTAATTTTGCTTTGAGAGCACTGCGCTTTTTGACAAGAGTAACAAAGCTTTCGGCATTTGCCATGATAGACACAAATCAATTATTGTTAGATATTTGCGTCAAAGATTCCAACTGTAGCAATCGAGAAGAGGACAAGCACCAACGTAATTATAGAGAAAAAACTGTTGTGAAAATTATGCACCTTAGTTGAAGTTATTGCAATGCAATTAAGTAGATAAATACAAAGAAATGCAAGACAGATATCTAATAAGCGAGCGTATCGCCAGCTGATCAGAACAATAGGCCTACTCTGAACAGCAGCGATGCACAACCGTTATAACTACGTCATACGGTCATGTACTACGCAATATGGAACCTGATAAGCGATGACTGCAGGTAAGATATAAGACGCGTAGGCACTAATAGGAAGCGTAACATTTAAATAGTCTCGAATAGATAAAACTTGCAATGACTCAGATAGAATGAAATGTAGCAGACAGGAGACAGTAGCGAGACAGGAAATATTGTATAATAAACGGCAAAGTCGTTTCAAATAATTAATTTGGAAGGATTGTGATAGGTATTAATTGGAACGAACTCACTGTATTGTCTTGTCCTTGCCCATATAATGTAGTATAGTACTTCGTGGGTCATCCGCTGAACAAATTATCACAATCCTCGTAGTATTTTGAATGACTTGACATAAAACTCCAACGCACGACGCAACAAATATGGCTCGCCGCTTTCCGCTAATCTTCGTTAAAATAGTGTTTATTCTTTCATTAAAGACGGCGAAGGACCATTGTTTAGTCCTAAATGAAGGTGATGATGAGTTAAAGACAGTGGACTGTAAATGGCTGGTTTTATAAAGACTTAATCTTAAATTATTGCGGAGCGACAAGTGCTCGAATAGAACGTTGGCGAGAAGTGGGAGCCGGTTCACGCCGCCTCCCGCGCGCCCGCGCGCACCCCTACGGCGCCTGCGCTGCTGAGATGCTCGAACAATTACCAATTTCGAAAACAAAATAACAATTTTTTATTTTATTTTTTAACAATGTTTCATTGATTTTTATTACATATCGATTTAGCAATACAACAAGCTTGATTTGTTTATTTGTATATTTTGTTGATCCCCATAATATGGGGATCAACAAAATAGACAAATAAACAAATAACGCTATATTATAGTTTTGTCTCTGGAATCTGTATATGGATGGGTTCTTCTGGATTCGCACCAAGTTTATTATTTTAAATCAATTATATTTAAATAATATTTTCATTCCATTTTAATCAGTACTATGGGAACCAAATAGCTCATAAAATACTTTTAAACTTTTTGTTTGTAAATACATACTTATACACACATAGACAAACACCCAGGCACAGAACAGATATCCATGTTTGTCACCCCTGATTGAACCACCGAAAGGTCAATGCACGCTAATATCCATCCATCCGGCGCAGACTATAGAACTCCACATGCAATAAAGGACTTGTCCAGTGTATGCTTAAATAAGAGACAACATTTAAAATTATCAAACAATACTATATACATTAATACTACTACTATATATTAATTATTATATTACTCGTTACAAAATTCTCGTTATGATGTTTCATAGTATGGTTCAGTTATTGAGATTAGCTTTGAGATTAAAAAAAAAAAAAAAAAATTTCTTAATTTTTAATTTAACATATTTTTATTGTATAAAGTTTGTTTTTGTTTGATATCAAAATAGAAAAAAAAATGAATAATGAATATAATAATATATGATTAATTAGGTAATTAATCATACAAAATACTAGATATTTAAAATTAAATCTAAATGAGAAAACATTATTTGTCGAAAATTCCCCCCCGTAACGCACCCTGCATTTTTAATTTATACATTATTTTAATTTTTAATTTAATAAATTTAAATTTAATAATAAATAATAAAAAAATAATGTTTAATCAATTTAAATTTTTCTTAGCGTGAGAAATATGGAACGAGGGAAGAGAGGCTTTCGGCCAGCAATGGGACAAGAAAGGCTAGTATAATAATAACGCTATTATTATAACTATAATAATAATAACGTGTGAACTATGACTGCGACGCCAGAGCGCCATCTAGTGAAGGTTACCGAAAAACAATAGGGTAGATGACTGAATAAATCGTTGAAACCAATAGCTTTGATGAAGAATTTAAGTAAATATAGTAAGTTTATTGAAAAAAATATGTAAATCGGTTATTAATGTTCTGATATATATAAGCGTTTAAAGTTTTTAGTAGAGCCAACTCTGTCCCTTTCCCACAAAACAAAAAATGTCGTCACGCCTTACTTGTCAGAATATAATTTATATGGCATACAGAGATGTGATGTCACTATTTGCTGTTTCGCCTCTTTGTCTAGCATGATACGAGTATTAAAATGCTTATTATAAGTTGCTTATTTTTGATCAAATTTTCATTTTCTTTTCATTAATCAGCTATATTTATGGGCCACATTTTAATAAGACAATAAAAAAAACCAGTCATCTAGCCTATTGTGAAAAACTCTCATTTTATAACTATGAGAGCTTATTTTTGTTTTATTTATACGGGAATACTCACGTTTAATTAAATCGGATACTCCGACTATAGCTTCGATCACATCCGGTGACCTTTTTCAAAGAGTGAAAACAGAGCCCGACGCGCGTGCAGCTGCGTCCTGCTTAACACTGGCAGTGCTAAGCAGGACGTATAGTCGTATAGTAGTGTCGTCAGTTTTCATAATAAAATATGAGAGCTTACCTCAACAGCACTTTCGATATTACTCTTGATCAACGGGCAAAGAATTGACATACACTCTTGCAAAATACTTGTATCTGCCAATATGGCAGAATATTTTTCATATATCATGGTCATGGCCTTCCATTGCACAGCCATCGTCTTCACATCCAGTGCCGGTACTGTTTCACCTATTTTCATATTTATTTCCAAAGCTGAAATACATAATGCAGATTGGTTACACTAAGGTTTTAAGTAATTTTTTGGTTGTGGCCTTTGTTACTAAGTGCCCTAAAATACGCCGCCGCGTCTGAATCTGGATGCAGAGAGAGGAGATAAATCCTCCAAGGGAAGCTTCTTTTAGGCGATAGCGCGCGACGCGAGAGCCACTTCCACCGTGTGCGGCGAGTTCGTCGTCAGCCATAAAACGTCCACTGCTGGACGAAGGCCCTTTATAGAGGGGTGTTGCCATAATCCCCACGCTTGGCAGGCGGCTTGGGGATCGCAGAATGGTCACCACCGTTAACCAAGAGGACGCTGCTGCCCGTCCTCCGGTGGGGTCTGGTTGCAGTTTAAGGACATACCCAGGTCTAGGTGTGCGGCGAGTTCATTTAAAATGTATGAAAACTAGTCTAAGTTAGGCAAAAAATCTAAAAGCCAGTGTTTATTTTAGTGTTTCTTCCCCCACCACCATTAAGGCTTTCTTAAAGAATTTAGATAAAATTTATAGAAGAAAAGCTTTTGTTTTTATTTTTACATACTTTCTAGTAATACTTTTTTCTCCTCCGTATCAGTCAGATCAAATGAAAAGTGTTTCTCGAGTACTAACAAGTAAGTCAGCTGCAGCTCATGGCAGTTTCTGAACAAGTCCTTCAGTTGTTTCGCAACCATGCTCAAATTGCTTCCGTATAAAGGGTCGCTGAAAGAAATGAAACTTTATTATGAAAACTGGCACATACGGCACACTGGCGTGGTTTTGACACATTAGTCGGAGTATCCGATTTAATTAAACGTGAGTATTCCCGTATAAATAAAACTTTGTTTATCAAAAATAATTGCTTGTTTGCCTTCAACTTTCTTTAAGGCGAAAGGTAAGGCAAAATTTAATTGAGCATTTAGCAGCCCGCACGACATCTGTCCAGTAATGAGTGCATATAATTATTTATATTTATTAGTTCGTTGGTGCGGATTGGTGCGGATCCACCAACGAACATTGATGTATGGTGAAATATCGACCAGTTACCCTTCAAGTGTACACCTAGGTCAAAGTCACCACATAGCTCGCAGGGTTTGCAAGTTGAAGTGGCAATGGGCAGGCCACATCGCTCGAAGAACTGATAACCGATAGGGAAGAAAGGTTCTTGAGTGGCGACCGCGAACCGGAAGACGCAGCGTAGGCGCGGTCTCCCACTAGGTGGACCGACGACATTGTAAAAGTCGCGGGCAACCGATGGATGCAAATGGCAGGTTGTCGTACAGTCTGGCGGTCTAAGGGGGGAGGCCTTCGTTCAGCAGTGGACGTCTCCGGGCTGATGATGATGTACGCCTAGGTGGAGCAGTAAGATGCTAAATGTGGTATGTTTTGGATTATCAGCTAATTATTTGACCACAGCTTGACAATTTCTACTTATTCCTATAGAGACAGTTTTATACGAAATCTTTCTATATTCATATTTTTGACCAATTCCTGATATTGACAACACTCATGGTACTCTTCGATCTCCATATCTATGAGGGAAAATTTCGGGTTTAGATTATTTTTTAATGTTTTTGTTTATTGTCTATTAGAATTAGAAGTGATCTTGGCTGAATTTGCCATAGAATTTCAAGAAGAAATCCTGCAAAGAAATCCTGCAATGCAGGAAAAGTACAAAACATACCTGTTTTTGCAGTGTGAGAAAACAGTTTTGATAACCAGACCAACTGAGGTAGGAAATTTTTTTGATGCACAGCATCTCAGCAACTCTGATCCAATGATGTTTTTGAGGAAATTGGGCAACAGCCCGAGTAAAAACACTGCATCGCTTAGGTATTCCTTCAGCTTCTCGATACATACTTCTGCATCTGATAGGAGTACTGTCACTACGTTAAAACTCTAGAAAGTAGAACCAAAGCCAAATATTAGAATTAACAGAACCATTCTTTTTTTTCTTTTTATTATTTGGAATTGGTTTGCATTTGACTACACCGTGACTACAACGTTGCAGTCTAGAATGGAACACTCTTACCTAGAAGGAACCTGATTACTCTAGATTTGAATACACCGATATTGTATGTTACGGGAAACACAGTCTCCGGCAGAGAATTCCACTACCTCGCATTTACTGCTATTCATGAAATTACTTTTGAAATATACATGTGACATTTCTTAGCAAAGAGAGTATGTATGTACATTGATGGAGGAGCCTTGGAATAGTTAATCCGTCTTTGGTCTTTTCCTTTCATTCAAATTTATAACTTACTGGATAAAGACAAAAGATGGATTAACTATACAGAGGCACGTCTACTTTTATTAATAAGGCCCATTTAGGTTTATGCATATGAGAGTTAGGCAAAGCATACTATTACTCACAGGGAGGAGTTAAGTACCGTCTTATGCATAAAACACTATAAACTACTCGTCAGCCATAAGACGTCCACTGCTGGACTAAGGCCTCCCAATAGAGGGGTGTTGCCATAATCCCCACGCTTCACATGTGGCTTGGGGGGGCGGAATGCTCACCACCATTAACCGAGAGGATGCTGCTGCCTGTGCTCCAGTGGGTCTGGTTGCAGTTTAAGGACATACCCCAGGTCCTAAAATACTAAAAACTATTTTAGTTAAAAAGTGTTTTTACAATTTCTTTCGCATTACGAATTGAGTTTGAAAAACGGAGACAACACTTTTTATCTAAAATTGTTTTTAAACATAAGAGATATAAATACTACATTATCCGTCTATGGTTTGAAATGGATTTTAGTGTTTTATGCGATGGTTAGTGTGTAACAAAATCAAAACCTAAATGCTAGAGCAGCATGCTTTAGTAAACCATGCAATATGTCGATAACTTGAAATAAGTGATATGTTGCGCGAATTTAGAGCATTGTGAAAATAGTAATTTGGTTTTGTTTGGTACATAACAAGCGATGGTTGAGAAATAATATTGTTAGGAAAGTTGACAGTTTTGCTTTGCATAGACAAAGGGTTATCGTTGTGTAGTGTGAAAGATAGGTTTTTAACTATCTACGTTGGACAATGCTCATTACTAATATAAAACTACAACTAACCTGATTGATACATGTACTGCAGTCTTTCAGTAGGGTAGCAAATGAGGTGACCTGTAGATTTGTGGCATCACTACATAATACTTCCTGTGTTTTATTTAATAGACACTTGTATGAGGTAGTATCCATCTGAAATATATAAGTTAGAGAAATTGCATGGAGTGATTTGATATTAGATTATATATATATATATATAGGTACCCTCCGGTTTCATCCTACCCACCATCCTGTTTCTGGTAGCGCCAGCGCCAATTTTAAACAGAGGTAGAAGTCATTGAAAATACATCGGCACTTTCATAAGAACTTTGAGGTTTTTCCATAACTTGAAAGGATAAACAAAACAAGAACAACGGACTGAACTCACCTCGGAGGTAGGATTTCCCTGTTGAACTCACTTTAGCTGTAATAAGAGACCCGGCTATTCAACATTCAGAGTCAGATTCCGGATACAGAGGTCAGGCAGCGGGGTATGGGTTATTTATCATAAAATAGTAAGATAGGGCAGTATGTAACTGCATTTATTTTGTGTGTTTTCAAGTAAAAACCTACTTTGTTCCATTCCATTTCCGTTCGCGGTACCCGGTATTTTTTTTTTTTTTTTTGGTATCACATTTTGCCAGTGTCCAAAATGGGGAAAAAAACCTCCAATTTGGAGACACTGCTGTCAAGAAAAATGCATTTTCAAGTTTTTATTAGGTATCAAGTCCTCATTCCCACATAAATACTTTTTAGATTTTTTTTATAGTTTTCAACAAACAATCAAAATGTTCTTTTATTTCTTTTTATAATTTCTTGACTCGAATATTTTTCCCGCATCGCATCTCTTGACGACCAAGACGGTACTAAAGTGGCACCGTCTGGACTCTGGACGCTTACCATTTGTCGACTTTCCCTTTTGGTGCTAACGTCAAGAGACATGGAGGCTATTCTCAAGAGGTGAGATGCCATCTCATCTCGAAAAAATCTCTATCTTCGACTTTTCTTATTTTCTACTCTATGGTTCGACATATTTACGATTGCTGGCGCACGAGATACATCGAGTTGTCGGTGGTTATGAGATGAGATGCAATCTCATCTCGTAAAAACTCTATATTTTCGAGTTTTCTCATTCTCAACTCTATGGTTCGACATATTTACGATTCCTAGCGCACGAGATACAACGAGTGGTCGGTGGCAGTCGAGAAGCCAGTGAGATGCGTGTCGCGGCTTTCAAGCTTCGATTTGTTGCCGTTTATTGCTATTTTTATTGACATTAGGCTAGAGTCCGCTTCTAAGCGAGTGATTAGTCTACTTTTTTGAGTCGCCGTTGGATATACTCGTTTTTTGGATCCATTAAAATTACAAAGAAACATTTTTTTTGCCATATTTTTTTTTTTCTTTCTTTCTTTTTAATCTGTGGGGGACTGTGGGTAATAAAAAGCGGGCGGCCATCTTGTGACGTCACATTGTACAAAATTACAAAATCAATTACAAAATAAATAAAACGTCGTGTGATAAAACTTTCGCGGTTTGCTGAGAAAAATCACATAATTTCTATAGTGCCTGCTTTCACGAAATGAAGTCAGGCTATACAAAAGCTGATAGTGCAAGTCTGCCAAAAGTAGACTCATTGAAGGGTGCAATTCCATATAATCCTGCCTTTTGCTCTGCCGAGTTTCGGAATGCAAAAACTTCCGTGTAAGTACAAAATAACCGAAATAAACAAAGTATTATTGTGTAATTTATTTGTAAAAGTCGATATGTATAATTCTTCCTTCAAATAGTCAACATTTTATGAAATGATTTTAACTAGGTTATATTTATAATTTCAGATCTTCGCGACAGTCGTACGGTGATGACGCTAAAGAGGAAGGCAAATTTGTGTGAAATAAAACGTAAAATTTGTCCAGAACATAAGGTCCGTCAACAGTCATACTCAGTCTTCGATGAAAAGGAAGGAATAGTACAAAGTGTCCAGTTTGCTGACTGCCCTGCCTCCAAAGGTGTTGCAAACATGCAGTGGCTTTCTTAATGTGGACTCACAGAAGAAGTGAGGAACCATCTTGCAATGCCACCGAATGTTACTGTCTCAAGTGGCAGCACTCTAAAGTACATGAAAATCAAAGAAATGCGTAACAATAGAGGTTCTTTAAGTACCCAACACGATGACAATGTCTTGTGCGACTTTTTACAAGAAAGTAAAACAAGAAAATTGCTGAATTGTCAAATTTTAAAACATCAACCTGATTATGAAGATGATGTGTTTCAGTTGCTCTCATTGCACTATTTGAGTTACAAATTTAATTCTGAAAATGACTGATCAGTTTATAAACAAAATTCATCCAGTGTTTACTGAAAAGAATGTTGGTGATGCAGAAAGGCTAACATGTGAACAGCATGGAGGAGCTTCGCTATGCAAGAATAACAAATACAAATAAAGCTAGTCACATCGAAAGCTTTCCATGTGACTCGCTGTAAAACATCAGATGGCTCATTGATCGGAACATTAATGGGTGGAAAAGTGCCTGACATCGAGTGGAGTTGCTATGAAAAGGGGCCGAAAATTAGAAGACCTTGTAAAAGAACAATTAAAACTACAACTTGGTGAAATTTCTCAGTGTGGCCTGTTTATATAATAAAAGTATCCTATGATAGCAGCATCACCTGATGGGGCTTTAAATAGTGATACTGTTATAGAAACAAAATGTCCAGTGAATAAAAAACTTAAGAAAAATATGTTTCGGACAGCAAAGCCACCGCTAAGTACTTCACACAAGTGCAACTGCAGATGCGCTTAACTAAATTAAATCCATAGAATATGATTCTAACTATGTAAAAGATTTACTCTGTAAATTAGAATTTCTTTGGAAGGAAAATGTTTATCTATTAGTACCAAATAAAAGAATTAAACCTAAGCAAATCAAGTATTTTTAATTATAGCATCCTGTAGGTTTATCAGTGCACATGCAATAATAACACATTCATTCAAGTATTTTATCACTTTCTAATTGACTACAGAATGATAACATAGAGAATTCTCGCAAACGTCATATAACTCTCAATATGAATCCAACTCACTTGTGCACTATTTTGTATTGTTTTGATTACATCCTGTTTTGTCAATTTAGAGTTAGATGCGACACTTCGGGGTGTCACTAAATTAATTTATCTTTGCAGTAAGAGTTCTATATTTAAATCCTCTACCTGCAAGTATAGACACCATCCATCCATCCATTATCAGCCAGAAGACGTCCACTACTGGACAAAGGCCTCTCCCTTAATAGGGAGGGTTGCCATAATTCCCACACTTCGCAGGCGGCTTGGGGATCGCAGTGTTTCCACCGTCAACTGAGGATGCTGCTGCCCATCCTTCGGTGGTTCTGGATGCAGTTTTAGGACATCCCCTTGTCCCGATCAGATCAGGGCCAGGTCAGGTGTGTAGTATAGACATACCTGGTTTTAAACAATCGAAACAGCTGCAGTTCTGTACTAACAAGACATCAGTGGTTCCGCTGTATCCAGGTGAAATATAATTGATAATAGCATCTGGGGTGCTACTGATTAAGTATTTGGCAGTATTAGCTTTTTAATATTCTAACCATGTTAAAGCCTGCTCTACAGATTTTGATGGTTTTTGTATTTCTATTTCGAGACAATCAATGATAAGTACAATAGATATAATGGTACTTATGTCTAAATGCAATAGGTAAGTTTCGTTTTAGTGATCTTTTATTTTATTTTATTATAAATTAATACAATACACTTGCAATAAGAGCTACAGATTTCATGAATATTTTACTGGCATAAGACAGCAACAAGCCAAATTGATCTCTGAGCTCAGAAAATGGTGTATTTAGTCTTTTTTTTTTTAAACGTAATAATATGTGTTCATCGGGTAGCTTTGTATGGTTTTAAGGGTATATAACGTCAATTAAAAAATAACAATCCAACGGAATATCTATATAATATCTTGGATTATTCTTGATTAATCATACAGTATTTTCAATTGACATTCGGCATAGATATTCAGCTTTAATTTTCCTTTTTATTTCACATAATTCAGATTGATCGCTGCTAGTTGGTGTCGTTGTAACTAAGGACTGAACTGATGGGGAAGTGTCAGTATTTAACTGTGATTGTTTTGATTGTGATGAACTGTTCGAAGATGACTTGATTGTGATGACTTGATCGTGATGAACTGTTCGAAGATGACACTTCCAGCTTTTCATTAAAGAGTAATTTTCTCCTGATTTTTGTATTTCCAGCTGATTCATTACCAGACTTTATTTTAAAAGGTGATGTTGCAGTAGTTGTAATATAAGTCTTTATAGAAGAAGTATTATTATCCTTAGCTTGACTAGAAATTTCTACATATTTCCTCCTAATCTTGAATTAATTTATTAGTTGCGTAGGGCATTAATACTTGTGTCACCTGATCTTGAAAATTAGTGCAGTCTTCCTTATAAGTAGCAGACAAAAAATCTGAAAAAAACAATACTTATAACATTACATACATAAAACAGGTATATAGCAAAGATATTCTACTACCTACTTAAGAACTTTACTACAGATGAAACTTATAAACAGATAAACTTAACAAACCTATTTTTAAACCATTGAGCTGATGACTTTTTTACTCACCGCTTGTCATGCCTGATGTTGCTGGCATTTCAGTTTCCTTAGCAAGTATTTCTTGTATTACGTCCATACGTCGTCTTTTGCTTTCGGCTGATCGAGGCTCTGGCGACGCGGTACGTTTTATTGTGTCTGGTCAACATTGAAATTTCGATGGCAAACAATAAACAGTCAGGCTTCATTCTTATTTTGGCGACTGAACCCATCACACGGTATTGGATGTAATTTTCCATATCATTAGGCAACTGTAAAGTGACACAAATATATGAATAAGTATAGGTACTTTTGTCATGTTTTAGATTTTACCTATGTACAAAATGTTAGGTTACGTTTAATTTATTTTTGGTTAGATCAGAAGTAAGTTGATTTCTTTTAAATACCTTACATCAAAGTGTTCTTCACAAAATAATATCGCACATTTATCAGACCGGGTCGCGGCGTGCTAATTGTAACCACTGCTTTCGACGTTCAGGACATATAATAGGAAAGTGTATAAACATTTTGTCGGGATATTTAACTGTTGTACTTCTGCACGGCACACGTCCCTGTAGCTTGTCATTTTCACAATTCCAGTAAATAAGCCGCAATCCCCTCAAAATAATTTTAAGTAATGCGTCGATAACTTTGTTATGTTTATTAAAATGTGACGTTGATTTGTTTATTTTAAAATTATTTTCCGTAAACTGTCAAATGTCAAATAGTTTTTTTTCACCCGGGCCGGGGGACCATTGACGTTCCTTTTCCACAAATACTCTGAACTACTGAAGAACGACACTTTATTTATTGATTCCTAGTTATTTACATTTTTCCACTAAAAGACAGTATAATAATAAGTATAAACTAGTTAATTACATTGAACAGTACGATATCTAATGAATCAAGGCTTATAATCAGAAGAATGGGATTTAATTTATACTATATCGATTTCACCGATTTTCCGTAATTAAAGTAGAAAGAAATGGAACGTAATATAACTGAGATGTGTCCATCTCATCCATGAGAATACCAAAAGGTATGTTTTTGTGAGATTTTCATGCGAGATTGAAATCTCGAAATCGACATAAATATCTCATTTTTGAGAATAGGCTCCCTGTGCAGAGTGCCCGTCTGACTACGACGAAAATGACGACCGGCAGCCTTAACGCATGAAAGTCCGAGACGTCCGAATCCGTATACTACAAGGTACTCTGTGGTCCGAATTGGTGGACGGTGCGCCGGCGCGCCCACAGTGGCAGCGATCCAGTTTTCACAACTTAGCCCCTACTACCGTTTATTGCCCGTGGTACTACCAGTAGTACCACGGAAAAAAAATTACCCCGTAGTACTACCAAGCGATCCAGTAGTATCACGGGAAGTTTATTTTACCCTCGTTACTACTGGTAGTAAGACTGGTAATTAATACAATTAAATTAATTCAATTACTTAGTTCAATAGGACTTTAAATTACTCTCCGAAACATTCCGAATCGGATTATTACGGATATCATTTCCGATGTTTCAGATATTTCTGTTTTAGCATCCGGGAAACAAATGAGTATGATTCTTACTCCTTCGCTATAATAATCCGCCAGGATAAAATCACAATACTTTTCAGGCACCTGTACCTCATCAACGTTAACAAACACCGTTTTGTTCACATTTGCTGTCTTATTTCGCATATCGTATAAAAAGTCCTGAACACTGGATAGTGGCGGCATAGTTATGGCCACGTTTCTACCGTACTCTTTCTGCATTTGTATAATAGCTTTGTCATACATTTGTGGAATAGGTTTCTCACATTTTGTGACCTTTGTTTATAAATCCGATAAACAAATTGCAATTTTATCATATGCAATATTTGCAATATCTGGTTTGCACACGTGTGGTTGTTTTTTCAGTCCTGTATATTTTTTATTATACACACAAAGTATTTATTAAAAAATATTATAATATTGGAAAAACCTTTTTTATTTACACACTAGCGGCCTGTTCCGGCTTCGCACGGGTGGACTATTATTTTTTAAACATTGAGTGGACATTGAAAATAACTTTTGATGAATACTACCATACAAAAACTGTGAGAATAAGTACTATAAAAATTAAATGTTTAGTAAAATAATTTATAAGTAGTTCTGAAAAGGACTTTTTATCTGGAACAAAAAATGTGCTATGAAAAAAGTAAAAATACCTATTCAATGTCCGACCGCGCGTTCAGGCCTACCTATTTCAGGGTTTCTTACCCCTGCCTTTCTTTTTAACCGACTTCAAAGAAGAAGAGGGTTCTCAATTCGGTAGAATTTTTTAATGCTTGTTACCTCAGCACTCCTAACCACACACTTACTCAGCGATATTTTAAATAGCTTGTTTCAAGTAGTCTAAAAAGAGTGGGTATAGGTACTACCTTAGGTACGCATCTTATTGTAAGTCCTTACAGTGGTAACATCAATAATTTTATCTGATTGCCTACTAATATTATAACGGCCTTACTTAAAAAAACTTTTCAACCGTTAGTCACTGCTTAAGATGCTCTGCCATCTTCTCTCTGACGTGAAATTGCACGTGCTAGAAAAGGACAGAGAAGTTTAAGCAGTGACTAAGAGAATCGAGATTATTTTAGGTAAGGCCGTAAATGCGAAAGTTTATCAGTGTGCGGGTGTGTATGTTTGTACTCCATCACGCCGAAACGGCTGAACGGATTAGGATGAAATTTGGTATAGAGGTAAGTACTTTTTACATTAGAATAAAACATGGCTACTTTTATCCCAAGAATCGCGTAAAACCGCGGGGTGCAGCTATATGTTTAATGAGTTACCCGTGGTTCGCACCTATTGAGTGAACCAAGGGTACATTTTTTTTTATATTTGCCCTTAGTTCACCTATTGGGTGAACCAAAACACTACATATTATCGGACTTATTTAAAAACGCCGCTCAAACTTAGTCACTGCTTAAACTTCTCTGTCTTGTTCTTGCACGTGACACTTCACGTCAGAGAGAAGTTGACTTAGCATCTTAAGCAGCTGTTAAGCAGTGATTAAGTTTGAGCGGCGTTATTAAGTAAGACCGTATATTTACACGTGGTTTACCTATTGAGTAGGCTAAGGGCATAAAAAGGTATCTGTGGAACACGTACCTACGTGGACCACGAGAAAGAAACCATTGCATAGATGTGCACGCCCCTCTCCCGCACTCCGGTGCCCCTCGCCGCGTTGCCCGCGCTACGATGAGCCAAGGCGCGGCGGCGTTAATTTTTCTAGTATTTTGTTTAGATTATTAAATTCGTAATATCTTTTGAATGATATGTCCGATTTGGATAACTCAAAAAGTAATGGACAGGTATTGAAACAGTCTTGAATACAATATGATTTATTTGGATAAGGGTTCATACAAAGGTATGGATAACGTGGTCTGATTTTGGTCGGCATTTCTATCAACTTTTAAAATGTAAAAAGTACTTATAGTGACATAACTACAATGGTTAGACCTATAGTATAGCAACGTTTTTTTGTAGATATTGATATGTTCTTTAATATTGTAGAACATGTTTATGATCTATCTTCAATAGTTTCCGCAGCGCAAGCGATGAAATAAATTTTATAGCAAAAAATATTACACCTTGGGTTACATTATTGAAGTTATAGTAGGGAATCCTATTTTTTTTGTGATAAATATAGCCTATGTTACTCAAGGATAATGTAGCATTCTAATAGTGACGAAGACCCGACGGCAACTCGGGTCGAGGACAGTGGCGTGAAACATATAATTTCATTGGTTTGACTTGATTGAAAAAAATTAAAAATTGACTAAATCGGCATTTCGATTAGCTAGAACCTAGTAAATTTCTCTGGCTAGAACATATTATAAGATCGTTGGCTAGAACATGGCTAGAACTAAGAAAATACAATAAGAATCCACGCAAAATGTATACTATTATTATATTAATATTGTATTAATCATTCTCTCTCTCGCTCGCGCGTGCCGTGTAGTGCCTATCGTTTACCCCACTAGGGCCTTCGCTTTTCTGTGGTTCACCCGCCTGTACGCCGCCGTTCCTGTACTCCGTACCTCGAAAAACCAGAACAAGCAAAGATAAAAAACGGAGGTGTTTTATTCATTTATGATTTGCAAGCACAATTGTAGGCAAGTGATAATAATGTTGTGAAACATATCTTTTTGTGTTATCTTTACCTGATTTTATACCTTGACCTGGCAGAATGCACAAAGTGTACAAAGTGTGTCACCGTCACGTTTGTACTATTTGTCAAAGTTTAAAATTTAAATTTGTCAATGTCATCTGTCATTCACACGTGTTCTACCTTGCTAGACAAATATCAATCAAATTAACAAACCAATGCGCATGCACGCGGCCGGCGCGATTTTCTGTTTTCGGTTGCAAGAAATTGAATGAAAGTAAAACCTGCTCTACCTATGGGATCAAAAAATGTCTGCATTGAATATCTACGCAGCCCTTGATCGTATAGGTGAAGAAACAAAGACTTCCGATCTTCAGAAAACGTGCCAAGAACTATCGGTGAGTAACCAACACACGTATTGTAAACATTGAAATGAAAGCTACCCTGATTTTATTGTAGTGTAAGCAAGTTTTAAAGCTGACTACCTTATTTTGTATCATCACAAATTCTATACATAATACATTAATTTGATAATATTACAATAGTTACTTTGAAAAACTGTCTAACATAGTAGCTAATACAATGTCGAACAGTCTGTCGCTTGCAACCTACATATTGTAAGTACATAGGTAGGTATTGTATCTTGAACCGTCCAGACATAAAAAACATTGTGCAACTAGCCTCCAACACAGGAAACAACATTTAGATACATAAGCACCAATAGAGAATACCACAGAGTAATATAATGTAGAAGAATATCCTCCATGGAGAATACTCTATTTCTGTGTAGATATTACTTATAACACAGTACAATAGTAATACAAAAAGCATGATATCAGAATGCAAATAAAATGACATCATACCTGCAATTTATTTTGCATTTTTCCTAAAAAGATAAGTCACAAGGCTGCAAGTTAAAAATTACTGAGAAAACAAAATGTACCTACAGTAAAATCCATCTATGAAGATTAAACTTAATTTTGTCCTAATAGTATTATAAATGTAAAAGTTTGTATGCTTAGAAGTTTGTTACTTAATCATGCAAAACTGGCTAACTAACCAATTACACCAATATCAAGCATTGATAAGTTACATCTTCTAGGACTAGGACATCACATCATTAACAGCCGGAAGACGTCCACTGCTGGACGAAGGCCTTTCCCTTAATAGGGAGGGGTTGCCATAATGGCCTGGCAGGCGGCTTGGGGATTGCAGAATGCTCGCCACCGTTAACTAAGAAGATGCTGCAGCCAGTCCTCCGGCAGTTCTGTATGCAGTTTTAGGACATACCCAGCACCCTTATCATGGACGTTCGCGATTCTGATTGCTACCATGCGAGAGCGGGAGGACATGTGGTGCGGCGTAAGTTGGTACGAGCGGGATGGCATGCTATCGCAATCAAAATCGCGAACGTCCATGATAAGGGTGCAGGTCCAGGACTATTCTTCTCGGACTATTGCTATTAAAATGATACAGAAAGGTAACGGTTGAATAGTCTGAAAGACAGATAACATTGACTGAGTAATAGAGTGATATTGGCTATAGAGACAACATGTTATTTATTTTTGCCATCTAGTAATTGTTACATTAGGCATGTTTATTCAGAATCGTAGTTTTTTTTAAACTACAGTCTATAATGAAGCATGCTTGCCCAGAAACCAATTCACTCTCAAATTAAAGATACCCAGATTGTATCCTTGTTGCCAGTGGCGTGAACAGAGTTTTTAGACAGGGTAGACAGAACATTTTAAAAGGTTATATTTCACGGTGTATATTATTATACATTTTTACAAATATATTTCTATTTTATAATAATAATAAGCCCTTTTATCCTGAACTCTTTTGTTTGATTGGATTTTTATAGTAAGTCTCTGAGTTCAGTGTGCCTCCTGGCAAAGGCCTCCTCTAACAATTTCCACTGCTTTCTGTCCCTAGCGACTCTCCTCCAGTGTGGACCTGCTGTGAGTTTTAGGTCGTCTTCCCATCTTGTCATTTGTCTTCCCCTTTTCCTTTTGCCATCTCTGGGGTACCAATCAGTGAGTGAATATTGCTCCACTTTTCTTGGGTACTGCGCAACATGTGGCCAGACCACCTCCATTTTTGTTGATCTATTTTAGAGAGTATGTCAATAACTCCTGTCTTGGCTCTTATGAGAGTGTTTCTTTTCCTGTCCTTTTTTGTGATTCCTAACATACTTCTCTCCATAGCTCTTTGACAGTATACTAACATACTTCTGTGGTGTTTAGTTAGTGCCCAAGTTTCGCAACCATATGTGATGCAAGGAAGAATGCAGATATTGAAGACTTTCTTTTTGATTCCGACACTGAGATCAGTGGATTTCATAACCTCCTTTAATGACCAGTATTTTTTCCACCCATTAGCAATTCTTCTTTGGATTTCTTTGTAAGTGAGGTCTTTGTGAGAGATGATCTGTCCTAAATATATGTATTCGTCCACATATTCTAAGGGTTGATTGTTGATTTTGATTACATGTGTGTCCGAGTTTGTTAATAGTTTGGTTTTGCTAATGTTCATAGATAGTCCAGTCTTCACACTCTCTTTGTTTAAATCACAAATCATTTGCATTTCATTATGGGTTATATGGGTTTTCTTCGAATAGGACTATGTCGTCTGCAAATCTAAGATGATTTAGTTTTCTACCACCTATGCATAGTCCATACTGATCCCAAGCCAGCCTTTTGAATATGTTTTCAAGCACTGCAGAAAATAACTTTGGAGACAGCGGGTCACCCTGCCTGACTCCTCTTTCTATTTTGAAAGCTTCCCCTGTAGCTTCTAGCCGGATTCTTGCTTTACTCTTGGCATAAATTTTTTGAATGGTATTTAAGACTTTGGGAGTTCCCTGCTTTTTCAGACTTTCCCAGATGGCTTCATGGCTTATACTGTCGAAGGCTTTTGTGTAGTCAATGAAGGCCATATACAGCGGCTTATTGTACTCCTTGTATTTCTCTATTATCTGTTTAACTGTGTGTATATGGTCTACTGTAGCGAAATTTTTCCTAAAGCCAGCTTGTTCCATCGGTTGATTTTCGTCTAGTAAAGTGCTTACTCGGTCTAAGATAATCTTGGAGAAAATCTTGTAGATGTTGGACATAAGGCTTATAGGTCTGTAGTTTCCTAAGTCTTCTTTTGGGCCTTTCTTGTGTATAAGGATTATATGTGATGTTTCCCATTGCTCCGGGATGAGTCCTGATGTTAAAATATCATTGAAAATTTTAGTCAGTATGGGAACTAGCTCATCCAAAGTACCTTTTAAGATTTCGTTTGTTACCTTATCCGGGCCAGGGGCTTTATCTGACTTTTGGCTTAGTATAGCTTTTCTAACTTCATTTGGTAGGATTACTGGTACTGGAATTGCCAGCGATTGTTTCAATTCTAGGTTTCCACATATTTTTTGCGATATGCTCTTATTACTAGAGTATAAGTTGCGGTAGAACTCTGTAGCAGTTTTGATAATATCTTTACGATTTGTAATGTGTTTGCATTTGTTTTTCAAATTTGGTACCCAAGGGTTTGCTTCACGGAGTTCTTTGAGAGCTTTTCTAGTTCCACCTGATCTTATGATATGTTTTTCGAGTGTTTCTAGTCTCTTGATTTTTCTATCTTTTCTAATGCCAACTCTAATATTTTTACTTAGCTCAGTAATTTTTCTGGTATTCTGTTTTATTTTATTTTTAAACAATTGCTTTCTTTCTTGTATTAGTTGCAGTGTCGAATCACTTAGTGTGTATTTTTGTTTGGTTTGTCTTTCAGTTTTTAAGTGTGTGAGCTGTTTTTGTAATTTGTCATAGCTAGTTTTTGTATCTGTCATGTCTGGTACAAGAATTTCTTCCCCTAGTCTTGCTAATGCATGTAGTGTTGAATCTTTGATTTCTGTGTTAGGGGTTGTTCTGGATGGAACAATGTGGTTTCTAGGTATTTTAGGCGGTGTTACCTTGATTGAGGCTCTGACCATACGGTGGTTGGTATTGAAGTTGAATTTTGATATCACTGAAGTATCTGTGAATAATCTTGGGTGACTGCTTATAACATAGTCTATCTCGTTCTTATATTCACCATTGGGAGAGATCCAAGTCCACTTGTTGTTTTTGTTTTTATTAAAAATGCTATTCAAAAGGGTCAGATTATGTTCTAATAATAAATCTATCAATCTTTGCCCACTAACACTTCTTTTACCAGATCCAAAGCTTCCCAGCACATATTCATCACTATTCTGTCTAGATCCAACCTGCGCATTGAAGTCTCCCATGAGAATAATTATGTTACTTGAGTATTTAGATATGATGTGGGATAAGTTGTTATAAAAGAACTTGTGATCTAGAACGTCAGCCTGTTCTGTTGGTGCATAAGCTTGTATGATAGTCCATATTTTTTTGTAACTAGGTATCTGAATGTTTAGTATTGCAATTCGATCTGACATTTCTATTTTATGATTTATTAAATCTTAAATAAGTATCACACTCCTAAACAAATCAAAACATCCTTCCTCCAAGAAACATACAATAAAATATTATACGACAGTAAAAAGATGGTGCTATGAAACAAATCTACTTATTAAAATGGTTACACTATCCCTCATCGGTACGTAACGTAGCAGTATTATTTATTCTGTGTCATCAACTCGAAATATTGTAAAGTAATCACCACGCAAGTTGTCCGTGGAGGCACATCCCCGAAAGTCCAAAAAAAATAAAATATTAGTCAATAAACTTGCCAAATATACTGCACCGAAGTGTACACCACAGAAAAGCGAAGGCCCTACCTCTTCTCTCTTCAGTGTTGTACATGATGTACCTGCTCACCTATTCCATGCCGACAATTTGCCAACTTGTTTGGCGACTACTGTACCTGTTGATAAAATAATATTAGAAGAATTAGGTAGGGCAGGCAGTGTCTTTTTGTCTTTATGGACTGCACGCCACTACTTGTCCTTGGTCCTTCCCCGCATCTTCCCAATGACAATCAGTGACTGGAACATAGCCAACCTTAATAAATGTTAAGGACTTAGAGCTAAGTTTGAACAGAACAATTATAATACAAATACTTCTTTCTTTTCACAGAAATCACGAAAATCAATACAAGATGTGGTCAAGAATCTATCTGAATTTATTCTCAACATCAATGATGCAAACCTCTTCAAACATTACTTGTCTAACATCTTACTGGCACTCGTGTCAGCGAAGGTTCCTCTAAAACCAGTATTTAGTAATGAGAAGTATGATACATGTAGTGACGAAGAAAAAAAATGTCATTTGGACTATTCAATTGTTCTTGCAGAATTAAGCGACCATCCGGATGTACTGCAGTAAGTATTTATTAATGTTTTCTCTGAAACCATCTATATATATATATATTTTTTGTGTTCAACTGCAACCAGTCTTCAGACTGAGCAGTTTTGTTGTAGTATTTTGGCTGTTCTGTTGGAGAAATGATCCAGTGAGCATTTCTTCTTATCTTTATGCATCATTTCCGTCCAATTCCATGATGTTGTCTAAATAGTCTCTTTGGATAGGTGATTGTAGTATGCTGTGTCGCTAGAGGGTTTGGATGTATGGTCAATCATTTTTTGTATTTAGTTGAAAAGAGTTTTATTTCATCTTTGACTGTGTTCATTTTCAATCTTTCATACTGTACTTTACTTTTCATCTGTAGTCTTTAGGAACCATGGAGCATTAGATATGTTTCTCAGAATGTAATTCTGTGCTCTTTGTATGATAGAGGTGTTTGAGTTGCAGGCAGATCCCCATAGTTGAATGCCATATGTCCAAATTGGTTTCAATATTGTCTTTTATATCAGAAGTTTGTTATCAATTGATAGTTTTGAGTTGCAGGCTAGTAGCCAGTAGAGTTGTTTGTATTTTACGTTGAGTTGTTCTCTCTTTGCTGTGATGTTTTTTTTCCATGTCAGCCGGCAATCCAGGTCCATACCCAGGACTTAACCGTGTCGCTGTGAGGTAATATGTTATTTCCTAGATGCACAGGTGGACATGTTTCCCTTTTTGAGTGCAAAAGTCACATGGACTGACTTGGAGGCTCTTGGTACTTGGTGAGCGGGCCTTTTCCACACTCGAAGCCTCTGATGGGCCCATGTTGCGTAGTCCCGGCGCAGCTAGTTAAGCTGACGCCGGCGCAGGCTTCTCGGAGCGTCCTCGGTGACCCGAGGATCGTCGTACGTTGTTCTGTCACGCTGCTGCATTCAAGCAGCAAGTGCGCGGCTGTTTCTTCAACCTCAATAGTGTAATGGTGTTTGTTTCTTGGAGGCTCTTGCTCTGATGCGCCACTTCCTCAACCAGATGTCTACTTCATTAAGACTGTTTTGTAGGAGTTGGGACGCTGTTTGTGGATCTTTGTTGGTTGACATCATGGCTGTTTCATCTGCATATGTCGCAGTAGTTGTGTTTTCCACCATCTGTAATTCTAATAATAAACACCGCCAATTCATATAGGCTGAACCAAATTTTATCAAAATTGGATGAATATAAAAAGAGCCACATGCTCTTTTAAAAAAGAGCTACATGCTCCCTTTACTGTAGCATGTTTACTGTTTACATAAAGAATTTTTCTATTTATTTATTGAATGACAGGCGAGTAGCATTATGCTGATTTGCGTGTGCCTATATCAAACAGTGTTGAAATTCAGTATATGTCTGTTAAGTCTATCTTCTCCTTTTTTATTCATTTATCGAGACTGTTCTTAAATGCGTTTAAGAATACACAATGATTTGTCTTGTAATAACTTGGAATCAGTGCCGTAAATAGCCTTTTATGCGCCCGGTGCGAGCTTCTATAATTGCGCCCTTGAAAAGAAAAATATTCAAAACTTGTTCCTACTGTGGTCATTTTTGCGACC
Organism: Erannis defoliaria; assembly: GCA_905404285.2. NCBI lineage: Eukaryota > Metazoa > Arthropoda > Insecta > Lepidoptera > Geometridae > Erannis > Erannis defoliaria. The sequence continues at coordinate 10,233,525 of FR990087.1, forward strand.
CTGGAGGGTCGCAAAAATGACCACAGTAGGACCAGGCCTATTTATGGCACTGCTTGGAATGTATGAGTTGCATTAATGAATTACAATATGTATGTACTCGAAAGTACACATTCTTCAATGAAGACAGAGGGGGTGGTTAGACCTTCTACATTAAATTAGACTTTCATAAATTCCAACCACTGCCAACTTTCCTGCATATATCGTCACTCCATCGTGTCACAGAGCATCCGATAGCTGCCACAATCCTGTGCTAATCTAGTCCAGGTTTGACCCATAATGGCGACAATATTCCAGACCAGACCATTCCAGTAAATTCATTCCTAACTGAAATTAATTTTGTTGTGTTTCAGATATGCTCTCAAATATTTCGACATCAACAAAGTTCCACCATTTGAGGTCTTCATTCATCATGAAGACTCATACAATGTGGCACCAAAAAAACGCAGACTACTGGACTACCGGCATAAGATAACTGACCTAAAGATGGTCGAAAGCTGTTACAAGCTACTGACCAAGTTGCCGAATGAACTGGCCACTAAATGGGACTGGACTACGTTTGTTACCAATTTTATTGACAATGAAAATGCGGAAATTAGATGGTATGATTGATGAATCATTTTAATATTATAATTGCCAAAGTTTGTCGGCAAGTGTGTCTGTGTTTGTTCCCTCTTCACGCCAAAACGGCTGAACGGTATTGGATGAAACTCGGAATGAAGATAGTTTGTTTCCCGGAAAACATATATAAGCTACTTTTTATCATCATCATTACCACCGTTTTTCATCAACACGTGGGTGAAACATATGCAAGTGTATACAGTTTACAGATTAGGAAAACATCATGCGAAAACTATACGTCCAGAGAAGAAATTCAATGGCATATGTTTATCCACTGCCATGGTAGCCTAATCGGGAGACCGCATGACGTGTAATAGTGAGGTAGCGGGTTCAAACCCAGGCCCGTACCAATGAGCTTTTTGGAGTTTATGTACGGATACTCGTACCACTGGCTTTTCGGTGAAGGAAGACATTGTGAGGAAACCTGTATACGTCCAGAGAAGAAATTCAATGGCGTATGTGAATACGCCAACCCGCAACTGGACCAGTGTGGTGGATATGGCCCAATCGCCCTTCGAGTGGTCTAAGGTCAGCAGTGGACCTAAACGCTGATTAAAAAAAAACATATTGACTTTGGCTCAGCTACTTTTTGGCTTGCTTCCTCTTCCTAAACTACTAATAATGATCTTATTCCCCACTGCCATTCTTCTATCGGACGGCCAGGACCTCGAAAAAGCGACACCGTTTTATGGTTGATATACCAAAAACTCGTACGAAACGGTTTGATTCCACTTTCTTTATTCGGACTGCTAAACAGTGGAATGCGCTGCCCGAGTGGGTGTTCCTCGATAATTATAATCTGGGTGTCTTCAAGTCGCGAGTAATCGGTTTCTTCTAGGCATGCGTGCTCCATCGTAGACTGCATCTTCGTTTATCATCAGACGAAATGGCAGTCAAACGCAAGCTATAGGCTTATCATATTAAAAAAAAACTACTCAATTGTGGGCAACCCACATAAATATTAATAATAATCACACATTTAAATCTCACAACCTCATCTCACAAATAACACTGCGAGCCCAATGGCTGTTTATCGTGTATAAAAACATTTCATTCATTATTTATTTATTTCTTTACGCGACGTGGGGGTTCCCCCGCCACTTCGATCGGTTAAACCGGTTTAGCGGTTAATGTTAAGCAATTTCACTATTCAACAGGTTGGTAAAAGAATGCATGGCAATCCTGACAAACATGACTGAAGCCCAATCAAATACCCTGTCCAGAAATCTAAACGTCACCAACCAAGACTTGTTAAGAAGTACATCACACAAAAAAGACACGGTTCTAACAATGACAGAGATAATTAAGGATCAAGACTTAAATAAAGACAGTGTAGTTAACATAGATGGGATACTGTTACCAGTGTATGATAAGAGTAATATGCAAGAAGGAAATTTGGTGCAGGTTAAAAGCACAGTGAATAATCTAAGGAGTTTAGCTTTAGCTGTTGCGTCAGGTAATATTTGGATTTATAAATAGATTAATTAATTAACTTAAAGGATTTACTTTACACTATGATTGAACTCTGACCTAGACCAGGCCTTGGATTGACCTGGGCATGTCGTTAAACTGCAATCCAGCACCACCGGAGGACGGGCAGCAGCATCCTCTTAGTTAACGGTGGTGGTAACTCTGTGCGATCCCCAAGCCGCCTGCCAAGTGTGGGGATTATTGGCAAAACAATATGACAGACACACCCAACCAATGGCCCCTAGTCCCCGGCAGCTCTTCTATTCCTGGCCTAGGTAGCAGGTCAGGTAACGGACCAGCAAGGGGTGCGAAGAATCCCCGGAAGACGCCCCGCTACCACCCCCAACATGACAACCGATGGGGACGAAAGGTTCTTGAGTGGCGACCGCGAACCGGAAGACGCAGCGAAGGAAGGCCTCCCACTAGGTGGACCGACGACATTGTAAAAGTCGCGGGCAACCGGTGGATGCAAATGGCAGGTTGTCGTACAGTGTGGCGGTCTAAGGGGGAGGCCTTCGTTCAGCAGTGGACGTCTCCGGGCTGATGATGATGATGATTGGACTCGATCACTAAATATCCAAAGACAATAGGGAATATGCATGTATTTCAATTATTAAAAATAATTGGCATCGATAAAAATATTGAATTCGGCTGGTAAAGTTCTGATATATAAGTGTTCAAAGTATTTGGGAGGGAGTCATCTGTCTCTTTCTAGCAAAACACGTGCTAGTATAGAATTTGTTTGGAATCGTGGAATTTGACACCTTATGATGTCTAGTATAGTGCCCCCCGTCTAACATGAAACTAAAATGCTTATAACTTTGTTTTTTGTGCACATAGAAAATTTTACTTTCGATGATTTGTTTTGTTGTCAGTCAGCTTTTTTGAGAGTCAATAAAAATGCATATTCCCTATTATCGGGAAACTCGCACTCGTTTTTTTTTTGCTTATTTTGTTACCTCTTCACGCCAAAACGGGCAAACAGATTTGGATGAAACTCTGAACTAGCTTATTTCCCGGAATAACATATAGGCAATTTTTGACATCATCATCACCGTTATTCATCATCATTGTAACTGTGGGCTGCAGCTAGTTAGCACATAAAATATAAAGGAACCATATTTTTGTTTTTTTTTACTCTACAATAAAGAGAGTTTTTTTTTCAGGTCAAGCCCTTTCTTTATTGGGTCCCGTAGGGTCCGGCAAGACTTCTCTAGTGGAACACCTGGCTGCGATCACCGGTCGAAAGGGCATAGCGTTTAAAAAGGTGCAACTCGGTGATCAGACTGACTCCAGAATGTTGCTGGGAGGACATCAGTGTACCGACGTGCCGGGAGAGTTTGTCTGGCGACCAGGGGTTCTTACCGAGGTAATTCCACCATTAATAGCACGGCACAAAGTCGTAGATTATTACGTAGAAAACAACAGTAATTGATGAGTATTATCACAAGCTATGCTTGGAGTTAATTTGCGCGATAAAATCCGGAACGAGGATATTCGCCAAAGAACCAAAGTTACCGACATAACTCGCAGGGTTTGCAAGTTGAAGTGGCAATGGGCAGCACAATTAAGAGCTATGCTTGGAGTTAATTTGCGCGATAAAATCCGGAACGAGGATATTCGCGAAAGAACCAAAGTTACCGACATAGCTCGCAGGGTTTGCAAGTTGAAGTGGCAATGGGTAGGCCACATCGCTCGAAGAACTAATAACCGATGGCGAATAAAGGTTCTTGAGTGGCGAACCGGAAGACGCAGCGTAGGAAGGCCTCCCACTAGGTGGACCGACGACATAGAAAACTCGTGGGCAACCGGTGGACGCATATGGCAGTAGGTTGTCGTACAGTATGGCGGTCTAAGGGAGAGGCCTTCGTTCAGCAGTGGACGTCTCCGGGCTACTTACTACTGAGATACTTTCAATATTTTGAATATACTCGTATCTACAAAGCCAAAGTATTTTCAATCAAGCCTTAAAAGTTAGGCTTCCAGACCATCCAAAGGACACAATAGATATATAAGCTAAAGCAGTAGTTTGGCTTCAAACAAACGCCCGAGTTTAGTCACGTGACCAAATGCGCGCCTCTTCCTCCGCCCGCTACGATACTTCACGGTACGCTCAGAGCGATAGACGTGCGCGCCGTGTCGTTGAGATTCACCGTGTGTGTGTCGTCAGCGTAGAATGCTTCAAACTGAAAGACAACACAATAAGGAAAACTTTAGCGACCCTCTGACCGGCAGCAGGCATCCATTCAAGGACTCGACCGAGTCAAACTACTGCTTAAGTTAGCTTATATATCTACTGTGACCCTGATCTGTATGAATGAATCTATATATATATAAAAGGCTCTGTCTTGACTGATTGGTGGTGGATTTTTCAAAATTCGACCCCTTAGGGAGGGAAAAGGGGGGGGGGAAATGTTTGTATGAAAGTCCTTTGTTTTTGTACTTTTAGTCACGAAAACTTGTATTTTGGATAGTTCATTAAAATAAAAAATGCTATTATCAATTTTTTTTGACAGGGTCGATTTAATGGACGGGGGGTGGGGGGTGGGGGGGGGGGGTGGTGGTGGAATGTTGCATGGAAAGTTCTTTGTTTTTGAAAGTTATAGTGATGAAAATTGATATTAGGGTAGTTCATTCAAAGGTTGGTAGAGTTGGGGACGGGGGCGTAAAAAATTGTTCGGGATGATTTAAAGTGGTGAATTTTGGGAGCGGCCCGAATTACTTCCGTACGCGGACGAAGTTGCGGCGACCTATAGTAAACTATGTAGGAACTTGCTAGGGTATAGTAATCTCTGTATTTCAAATGAATAATGTATGTTATGCTAAATTCGGATCAGACAATTGAATTGAATTGAAGCAAATTCGATTGGATAATGGATATGCTTATATCACTTAACACAAACATTTTGAGGCAGTCTTAGTGAAAGTTTCTTTCGAAAAATTATTATAATGCTGTATTCAACATACTCGAATACTGATTTGAAATCAATAATGAAATTTCAATCATTTCAGGCGGTACAAAACGGTCACTGGCTACTTCTGGAAGATATAGACAGCGCCGCGCTGGATGTGGCATCGACGCTCAGTTCACTTCTAGAAAGAAACGCACTTTGTGTGCCGGGCTACAGGGATTCACTTCCAGTCACACCGGGCTTCCAACTCTTTGTCACGCAAAGGTTTGAACTTGTAAATTTTGATAGTGTGGAAATTTAGAAAGAGCAAATACGAAGTGACCACTACAAGTAGTAAAAGGCATATTACTATTCACTGTATTTAGGGTGTGTTTTCACTGAGGTGGAGATAGATGGAGCGAAACGGTGAACCGAAGCGAAGAGATCTATGAATCGAGCAATACAAAAAACTAACTTTAATTACAAAAATTTATGATTGCGAAAAACTAATTTTAATTGAATGTGATTTGTCGATTCACGTCTCCGCTCAGCTTTGACCTTTTCCGCTTCGGTGGAAACACGCCCCACCCCTTCAGACCCCCTAGCACGCGCCGAGGACTACTTGGTCTTTCCCCGCGCGGGAAAGTGATAAAGCTAGAATATGGATACGTCTGTCTCGTTTTCACGGGGAAAAAAAGAGTGGATAGACGTTTAACACCGCTCCCGTGGGCGGGCAGGGAGGAGTGGTAGGAGAAAAAGGGCGATATTCTAGCAAGTCAAGTGGCCTTTTTAATAAATAAGTGCTAGTTAATTTGGCTTTATTAACAAATCATAATAGTGATCACATGATTAGTTAGCATAAGGTTTAAAATCTGATATTTTTTCAGAACTCTGACCACTAACTACGGCTTCCAAAAGAAAATGTCTAACTCGAGCACACTACTACAAAAACATCTCACACAAATAAACGTTGAACCCCTCTCGCGATCTGAGCTCTCAGAAATCATACAAACCTTATACCCAAGTCTCAGTACCATCTGCACTAGAATGCTCGAAGTATTTATGATGTTTTCCGTAGGAAGCCATGACACTTCCTTACAATCTACCGAAACGAGCACAGAGAAAAGTATTAACATAATACGAGGCTCAAGACTGATATCGACAAGGGATCTCATGAAATGGTGCTCGCGATCCGTTGTAGGATTCAACGTGTCTAGTCCTGACTCTGCACTAAAAGTCCTTCAAGATGCGCTAGACATTTTCACTTGCTCAGTCGCGTCACCAGAGCATAGATTGGAATTGGCAAAGAAAGTAGGAACTTGCTTGGGTGTAGTTGAAACTAAGTCAGAATTTTACTGCAAACATTACAAGCCAAATGTGTCTCTAAATTCGACGGCCTTAGAAGTCGGAAGAGCAAAAGTCCACCGAGTAGAAAAAAACTTGGAAACCATAGACTTTGATAATAGACAAGTCGTGTTTTCCTTCACACGTCAATCTGCTTGCTTGCTCGAAAGAATAGCATGTTGCGTCAATTCAAGCGAGCCAGTTCTATTGGTCGGAGAAACGGGGACTGGCAAGACTTCTTCCGTTCAGTACTTAGCGAGACAGACTGGGCATAAGTTGATAGTTATCAATATGAACCAGCAATCGGATTCCGCAGATTTACTAGGCGGTTATAAACCTGTGGATTTGAAATATGTGATTCAACCAATCAGAAAAGAGTTCGAAAGACTCTTCAAAAATTTTTACAATGTGGAAAAGAACGCGAAGTTTTTGGGTCACATAGAAACTTGTTATGAGACTGAAAACTGGACTGCGTTGTTAGCACTCATGAACCAAAGCCATAAAGCTGCTTTAAATAGATTGACTTCAGAAAGGAAGGAGAAAAAGCTGCGTCAATGGCTGGCTTTCGGCCATAAGCTAGCGAAGTTAGACCAACAAGTTAAAGCTGCGTCAAGGTTGACTTTCGCATTCATAGAAGGGTCTCTAGTCAAAGCCATGCAAGAAGGACACTGGGTTCTATTAGACGAAATAAATTTGGCTTCTGCCGAAATATTGGAATGTCTGGCTGGTTTATTGGAAGACAAAAGCGAGAGCATAGACTTGTTAGAAAAAGGCGATAAAGTCCCTATACAACGGCATCCAGACTTCACACTGTTTGCTTGTATGAATCCAGCCACTGATGTTGGGAAAAAAGACCTCCCTGTTGGATTAAGAAATCGCTTTACAGAATTCTTTATTGATGAGTTGACTGAAAGAAACGACTTGATGCTGCTGATTGGCGATTATTTGTACCACATGAACCTCGATGGAACTATTTTGGAAGCGATATTTTCCTTTTACTCGATTATTCGGAAGGAAGCGAAATTAAGCCTTGTAGATGGTGCAGGTAAAATAACTTTTACTTAGCTGTGAAGTTGAATTTTATTTAGTGATTGGTGGTAGTTCATACTGAACTTTGGTGTGCGTTTCAGGTAATGCGCCTCACTATTCTCTAAGAACTCTATGCAGAGCCTTGACTGCTGCAGCTAAGGCGAAATGTGGAACTGTTGCCAGATCGCTATATGAAGCGTTCTGTTTGTCATTCTTGACCCAGCTGGATAGCTCTTCACATCCAGTCGTTGAAGCCATGATTGCTAAGTAAGTGATATTGTGAATTAATAGTTTTCTAAATGTCTTTTTTTTGATAAATTTATCTTTCTGACCTGACTGTGACTTGAATAAGTAAGTTGATGATCAGGCATTGAGAGAGACCGATTAATGATCATGGTTTTTGTGGTGCCAAAAGTTTTTGTTAGATTAAGATTCCTATAAAATAAACCAATACAAAAATAATGTAAGTAATAATTTCTGTTCTTAGGGCCGTTATAGGAAAGAAGCACCTCAAATCTGTACTAAACCAACTGATTCCTGAACCCCAAATGCGCGGACAAAACTTTCTACTATTTGAGGGTCACTGGATTCCCCAAGGAAAACTTGAGATCAACATCCCAGAGGGTTACATTCTCACACCAACAGTCAGGAAGAACCTGAGGGATATAGCCAGAATTATATCTTTGGGGCGCTTGCCAGTTCTGTTGCAAGGCGACACTTCTGTAGGAAAAACGTCCCTCGTCACCTACATAGCAAAAGCATCTGGAAACTACTGTGTCAGAATAAACAATCACGAACACACAGACCTTCAAGAGTACATCGGTTCTTATGCCACAGACGCGAGCGGGAAATTGGTTTTCAAAGAGGGCGTCCTAGTCGAAGCTATGAGGAAAGGCTACTGGATCATTCTTGACGAGCTAAACTTGGCTCCAAGTGATGTTTTAGAAGCTCTGAATAGAGTACTGGATGATAATAGAGAGCTTTTCATTCCGGAGACCCAACAAGTAGTGAAAGCAGATCCCAATTTCATGCTTTTTGCCACACAAAATCCCCCAGGGTTATACGGAGGTCGCAAAATGCTGTCAAGAGCTTTCAGAAACAGATTTGTCGAGCTACATTTTGATGAGATACCAAAGAACGAGTTAGAAACAATCTTGCATCAAAGGTGCCATGTTCCACCAGCATACAGCAAAAAGATGATAAATGTTATGGCAGACTTACAAATAAGGAGACGTGGCTCGGCGGCCGTTCAAGGAAAAGATGGTTTTATAACTCTGAGAGATTTGTTTAGATGGGGACAGAGATATAAACATGCGTCTAAGGAAAGCCTAACAGACGATAAATTCTATGACTGGGATCAACATATCGCTGATGAAGGATATCTCATATTGGCGGGTAAAGTACGCCAGCCAGACGAGAGAACAATTATAGAAGAAGTAATCGAAAAACACATAAAAAGAAAAGTCAGGGCAGAAAACTTGTTCAGTCTCCACCAAGCGACATCGCCAGTTACCAAGCATATACTCGAAATCATTCTGAACAACCAGTTGAAAGAGTTTTCCCATGTTGTCTGGACTTACAATATGAGGCGGCTGGCTGTGTTGATAGCAAAAGCCTTTAATTTTGATGAACCAGTTTTACTGGTGGGAGAGACTGGTTGTGGTAAAACGACAATATGCCAGGTTCTTGCAGCTCTAAAGCGAAGGCAGCTGTTGTCGGTCAACTGTCACATGCATACTGAAAGCTCAGATTTCCTCGGTGGCCTCAGACCAGTTCGCCAATATAAAAACGATGGAAGACTATTCGAATGGGTAGACGGACCATTGATCAAAGCCATGGAATCTGGAAACATGTTCTTGGCTGATGAGATTTCTCTAGCAGATGACAGTGTTTTAGAAAGACTTAATTCTCTATTAGAGCCTGAGAGACAGCTGGTTTTAGCTGAGAGAGGAATGGAAGATAACTCTGATATAGTCGTCATAACAGCCGAAAAGAATTTCCATTTCGTAGGCACAATGAATCCTGGAGGCGACTTTGGTAAGAAAGAGCTTTCACCTGCTCTAAGAAATAGATTCACTGAAATTTGGTGTGACAGCGTCACCTCCCGAGAAGACCTATTGAAGGTTCTAGAAAAGAGTGTCAGTAAAGGCATTTCCTTAGGAAACCAGGAAGATGGGAGCTCTGGTATTGGCAATTCGATTTTGGATTTCACTGACTGGCTGAAGAATTCGGAAGTAACAAACAAGTTTCCTTTCAGTATACGTGATCTATTATCATGGGTGCAGTTCATCAACAGCACTGTTTCAAAGAAGTTGTTAGACACACCCGAAGCTTATGTTCATGGGGCTTGTATGACTTTCTTGGACTGCTTTGGAACAGCCTTAACTGGTCACATAGACTCCGATACTTTAGTTGTACTCCGTACCACAGCCATAAATTTCCTGTTAAACCAAATCAAGACAATTGGAAACGAATATATGGAGAACTTAAGAGAAATGCTGAGCAACAAGCAAACCACGTTCACAGCTGAATGTGACGATACCAAGTTTGGGATCAAACCTTTTTATATCGAAGTTAGACAACAAGAGGACATATCTGATACTGAAGAAACAGAACAAAGGTTCACATTTTCTGCACCAACTACTGGATCTAACACTTTGAGGCTTCTCCGCGGAATGCAACTCAACAAAGCAATACTTCTAGAAGGCAACCCGGGCGTTGGGAAGACGAGCTTAGTGACTGCTTTGGCCAAATCTTCTGGACACAAAGTTGTTCGTATCAACTTGAGCGACCAGACTGTAAGTACAAAAAAAAACTATCAGAACCTTGTGGTTGACCCGTTTTCTTCTACACGAACCATAATTTTTTTGAGGATAAAAAGTGAAACTGTTCAGAGTAAACTACCATTCCATATTTTTTTTATAAAGCTTGTCATCAGCAGTTATAAAGTTGAGCTTAAACGAACATACACATTCCATTTAATATACAAGGTATCGCATTAATATCATTAGGGAGAATTTACATTTTATACGAATCTTTACTTCTTCTTTCTTATAAATCCTGAGCGAATAGGACCTGCAGTAAAAATAAAAGTTTTTTTACATGTTTTAGGATATCACCGACCTTTTCGGAACAGACCTACCTACAGAAGATGGATCATTCACATTCAAAGAAGGCGCTTTCTTAACCGCTCTTCAAAACGGTGACTGGATACTTTTAGACGAATTGAACTTGGCACCCCAACCCGTCTTAGAAGGTCTCAACGCATGTTTGGACCACAGGGGAGAAGTTTTCATACCAGAACTAGGAAAAACATTCAAAGTCAAGCAGCAAACCAAACTGTTCGCCTGCCAAAATCCATTGAAACAAGGGGGCGCGCGCCGAGGTCTGCCTTTATCATTCTTGAACAGGTTCACTCAAGTTTACATCGACGTATTAACAAAGGAAGATCTGAAATACATTGTGGAGTCTCAGTACCCAAGCATACCCAAAGATATATTGCATAGAATAGTCAAATTCAACTGCAAAGTTGCGCATGAAATCACTGAAATACAGTCCTGGGCCCATCGAGGATCCCCTTGGGAGATGAATTTGAGAGACATACAACGATGGTGTGAAGCTATAATCGAAGATCAGAAAGAAGGAAAAAATCCATCGCCAGGAAAATTTGTAGACATATTATACGTAAATCGTATGAGAACAGCCGAAGATAAAGAAAGAATGACCAGAACTTATGACGAGATCTTTTATCCCGACTATCCGAGAAGCGGAAACACTCCAATGTTCATAATAAATGAAAAAGAAATCACATTCGGAGATGTAGAATTAGATAGGCAGTTGGAAAAAAACTTCAAGAACCGCCGAGCAACTGATACTAACTTATTGATACTAAGAAACCAACTCCCGACTCTAAAAGCATTAGCTCAGAGTATCAAAATGAACTGGCTCTCAATTCTAGTTGGTCCGACTTCTACGGGAAAAAGCAGTATAGTACAAATTCTCGCAGACTTGACCGGTAACGAACTCCAAGTCGTACCTGTAACTTCCGCTATGGATGTTTCAGATCTGTTAGGAGGATTTGAACAAGTCGATTATAACAGAAATCTCGAGAATCTGTACGATAAAATTGAAACTCTAACCATCGAAACAGTAAGAAATATGTGGGTATCTAAAAATCACAAGGAATGGAACACGAACAAATTGTTGAGCAACTTATATGAATACAAGAACTTGGTAACTGTCGGCGATTCAAGCAACTTGAAAAAATTCCACGAAAAGGTTCAGTTTCAGATCAGACATTGTGAAAGCTTAGTCAAATGCAATGAGCCAATCAGCCTCGTTTCAATAAAGCTCCAAGAAGTGTTAGCCAGCCTGAAGAAGTTGCAATCGAGACTTTCGAATGCTATATCTGTGAATGCTGGAGGGAAATTCGAATGGGTAGACTCGCTACTTGTCAAGACCATGATCGAAGGCTCATGGCTGCTTTTAGACAATGTGAATCTTACTTCGGCAGCTGTTTTGGACAGACTGAACGGTCTCCTAGAACCGAATGGAGTATTGAGTGTACCAGAAAGGGGTGATATGAGTGAAATAAAACCTCACCCGAACTTTAGAGTGTTCTTCACAATGGATCCGAAATACGGAGAGATATCAAGAGCAATGAGGAACAGAGGAATCGAAGTATTCCTTCTCAGACCAGACGACTTTAACTCGGTATTATCTGATACTATGTCTAGCATGGATTTGACAGCTTTGCTGTCTTCATGTGGATTACCCAGCAGATTCCACGAGCTGTCTATCAAATTGCACGAGGCGATGACTTCATACATACAAGGTATTTATTTTTCTTTATAATTATAGCTTAGCTATTGTAAAAACGCTTACGCAGTTTTTTTTTGTAATAATGTAGAACAAAGTTTTTAATCACCGGTATGTTTTCTAGGTCTTGAACGACCATCGATATCTCAACTACTCCAAGCTGCCCATCTCACGTCGCAGCAGCTTATACGAGGAATTTCGGATGATGCAGCTTTAATCAACAGCTTTTCCGATGTCTACATAAAGCCAAGATGTGGCGCCGATTTCGCCAATCCTACTATGTCACTGGCTGAAATGAAAAATACAATGTTGAAAACAATAGAAAAAGAAGTGCTAGATCGAATAAATGATCATGAAAACCACATAGATTCAAAAGATACGATACACACTTTGACAGTTAAGGGTCTGTGTGCAGATTCGAAGTTTGAAATTGCAAGACAAATTGCTTTCATAGCTGCGCAAGAGAGTCTGAACTCAAACGAAAACTGTAATCCCCTCTATGCGTTTTTATGTGTTTTCAACGCCTACACAAACTGTCCCAAACACTTGCTGCAGTTGTGTTACAATATTGTCAATGACAGCTTGACAAATCAGGCCAAAAGTACAATTAACTCTCTCGCTTCAAAAATGAATGAGCACGCATACAAACACCTAAAAAAATGCCCAAAAATAGAATGCTACAAACGATTTTACCCCGAATCGTACATACAGGTCGACTTGTCTACTAAAGAAGCAAATACTCGGGCCGTATTGCTTTTCAATGATTTGCTCAAACTTTTGAATCAGTCGACTTGTACAAAAGACGGTTTCTCAGTGTTAGATTATTCCAACGCTGTTACTACTGGAAGCTTAACAGACGATTTTGTTGAATATCCGATTTTGAAGCAATGCCAAAATTACTTGAAAATAATCGACGACTATATAGTAATCTTAATTACTGAAGCTCGCGAGTCGCTTGACGATAAAGTCAGCTGTAGGGTCATACAGCTTTTGAACTGGAGATCTAGGTTTTTAAAATTAGCTTCTCAAGCTATTTTCGTAACGTCAGGATCGCGGAAAAGACCACAACTTAGAGAAGACATAGTACCATTATTGAACATACATGACAAATGGCTGCAGAAGAATTTGATCAAAGAACTGTTCAAGCTCTTATCAGAAAACCATTATTTGATCAACCGGTTTCAATCTGTCATAAATGAGTTGTTGTTTATGAAAGAACGCACTAAACAAGATGAAGAAATCGTTTTGAAGCTATTGAAACTCAGTAAGAAACTGCGAAAGCTGTGTGGGCAGCCGAAGCTGTACGAAAGTAAAGAAGAGTACAGTCTATGTGTAAGACGGTCTGAGCTTTACAAAAATGTGACACTCAACATAGATGGGGCAGTTACTAAACAATTAGACAAACTGTCTGTAGATGTCGCTACAGTTACTGACGTTACCTTAGCGCAAGACATTCCTGATGAAAATAAGCTAGCTATCATAGATGAGAACTTGGCAAAAATTGATCGAAATGCCACAATATCTGCTGCAGTGATCTCCGAACTGAAACTTCTTCCATTGACGTCATACGTACTCCAAAGGGTATTGTCCATGTTGCAAACAGAATTCTTAGCCATTGTTTCTGAGTTGACATCAGAGGATGCATCTAGCAAAAAGACTGCGAAAATCACACATGTTTTGAACAATTTAGTCGCTTTGTGCAAACTGAGTAAAGGCTTTCCTCCGGCTTTTCTAAATCTACTAGAATTGGTTCAGAATATTCTAGAGAGTGGACAAAATATACAAAGGTAAATTATATTCGATAACTATGTTCATAACCGATGGTTCTTAATCAACAAAAGTTTATTAATCTTTTTTTTCAGAGTATCGTCTGTTACTGCCAAATTTTGGGACGAATTTTACAAGGCTGTCGTTAACTCGCCTGCCTTCCATCCGCTGCCTTTCTTACAGTTAGAAGAAAATTTGGCTACGGAAGAACCTACTTCAGACGTCCCTGCCAACAGCAAAAAACTGTCCAGTAACCTACCTCTGATGCCTTACTATGTGCAGAAATTGACTGTTTCAGCAGATGCCCCAGGTAATATAGATTATTTGATTTAGATCGTACTTTAATTTTATGGTGAGTGCTTTTAAAAAGCCTATTTAAAGTCTAATCGGTACAAGGAGGAGCTTCACCACTAAATGTCATCTGTGTAATGTAAGCTATTAGTAATGTTTTTTTTAAGTTTAAAGATTGAGATTGATTATAAATTGGATTCTTGGTTTCAGAGTCTCGCATGCTTTTGGCGTACGAAACTGTTTCATTGGAAAATCGAGCTAACTACTCAATACAATTGGGCTCAGTTTCGAATGTCCTGTGGAAAAATATGGCCACATTGGACACGGCTGCAATGTTAAAATTGTAAGTATGGATTTCCAATTTCTTTATTTATGCTTTAAAAACATATTCTTCTTATATTACCGTTTTAGAGGCAAAGGTCGCAAAATATTTTAAGGATTTTTAGGCTGCGACGCTGTAGCGCGGTTGGCATCATAAAAATCAATGAAAATAATTGTTTTATGTACAAAATATATTCAGCCTTATAGAATCATATGTTTTATTGTTAACCGACTTCAAAAAAGGAGGAGGTTCTATGTTCGACGGTATACATATATTTGTTTTTTTTTAATGTATGTTCACCGATTGTGGACCGTGTTTTTTTATTTGAATCGGTATACTCCCGAGGTGGTCCCATATTAATTTGAAGTCGGTTGTTTTTATTTTGAGAAAGTTACTTGTTATTTACCTTTTTGAACATTAATAGCATCGTGTCCAAGCTACTTCGCTAGCGCTGAAGTTCCAATTAAGTTTAAAAATCTAACCTCAATATCTCGATAGTCTAATTTGTTACGTTACGAAACTGACTAGTAACAATCATATTACTATACACTAATGCATTATCGAATTGTATGATTTTTTATCCATTGTTACAGAAAATCGGATGCGAAGTTCGAATTAAAGAAATTAGAGCAACTAGGTTCTTACTTACGCTCAATCATTGCTACACCAAACCCAACCGAAGACAATGGCAAAAAGGAAAAAGATCTAATTAAAGAGACGTATTCCTACCTAGAAGGATACTTTAAAGGACACACCGCTTTTGTCACTACGTTCGAAACTGCAATGACAATTTACAACTCGATAAAATCATTACTAAAAGAGAAAACTGAGTATTGTCAACGACTGGTAAAGTTGTTAACAGCAGAACTATCTATCCTGACTGGAACGCTGTTCGTTGCAGCGATGTCAGATGTTAACCCAGTTGATCATGTGGAAAGATACCGTCTCAAAGTTCAATATATTGAAGAAGATGTGCAAATGTTCGAAGCATTGCTTAGCACGTATTACTTCCATGGCTTAGTCACTGGAGCTATAACTGACAAGAGAACTATAGAGAAGCCGTCGGAAATCTCGAAAGAGTATTATAATACTGAAGATTCGAAAGAAGCCTTGAAGAAGGTGCACCCGTATTGTGGTATAATATTGGATTTAAAAGAGCAAACAGCTAACAAGATACGGAAGTACGCTCTCGGTAATACCTTTAGACCTGAAGAGCCTTCCTACAATAGCTTTGTCAAGGTAAGGAATTCAGAACAAAAAAAAAACAGATTGTAAAATGTAGGTTAAGATGTACCTTTAATAAATGTAATATGAATCTAATGACAGAATATCAAAGTCATAGCTATTAGTGCGCTTTTCCACGAGACGACACTCGGCACCGTAAATTACGATGACGATCCCGAGCGCCATACAATTCTATAGACCGTTTTCTCGCACAAGGACACGTTTGTTGTGCAGTTGTCGTGCAGTGTCGTGGAAAAACGCACATGAGTGTGCAGAAAGGGAACTATCGTGGATAAAAAGTTAAGATTTTGATATAGCAACACACATCTTCCTTCCATAAATTTGAAACTCAGCTGTCAATTAAGTCATCATTGCGTTGCTATGGTGTTGCCAGCTAAATAAAAAAAGATATTTTAGGACTTCAGCGCCCCCAAATTTCAACTTCTCAAGACAGTTCACTTTCTACCCAAACACTAGTACGTAGTGCCAAAGACGACATAATACTATACTAGCAGTATTACGAAATTCACGATAAAACTGTCAAACTGTTAAGGCTATAATAGAGGAAATAAATTAATGAACAAACACACAACTACCTTCTGAGCAATTGCATAAAACCAAAAACGAAAAAGTAGACACGTTCTGCCTTAGATAGAACTATTATTTATTTCCAAAAAGGAAGAGTTTTAGACAGGTGAAGAATGCTACTCGAAGAAATTATTGTATCAATTGATTCTATAAATTTCAGGATTGCAAACACTTTTCAAAATCCGTGCTATCAAATTCATCAACGGGATTTTACATAGGCGATAACATAATGGGTATTTTGAAAAAAATGTACCACACAGCCCGACAAAACAAACCGTATACACCGTTGCTAGCGGAGGCTGAAACGGTCGTCAAAGAAACATCCACCCGAATGTACTCAATCCAAGCTTTCTACAGGAAAGTTGAAACCACATATTCAGAGGCCTTCCCTGATTTAGCGAAACCTCTGCTAAGCTCGTTGTCTCAAATGATCCATTCCTTAACACTTGTCAACGATTTGATAAAAGAAGAGATACTGGCTAAGGGAGAAAGCCCGCCGCATTTAACGCATGTCGTCAAGTATCTGATGTCGTATCCGAGTTTGAATGTCGACGAGTTTGAGAAGATAGACAGCAACTCAAGTTACAGTACTGATGGTTTGCTCAAGTTGTACCTGAATGCGTCCTGTGATGACAAGGTTACCGCTGAATTGGATATCATCACGTGAGTTAAACTTGGCTTATTCTGGTCATCACTTATACTTACTCAATAGAAACCCAACTTTAGCTGTATGGAAATAGGGTGCACAAACATCCTCTGTACAAAGATCGCGTCGTCTTCTTAATGAACGTTGGATGATTGTCACATAAAATTTTATTGTACGTCACATAGTTTAGAGCTCACATTTCTTTGCGTTGCGAAGCGTGGAGATTAAGGGGAGGCCTTAGTTCAGCAGTGGACGTCTTCTGGCTGATGATCTGTTGTGTGGATCCACAGGGCCTTAACATTGCTCAATTTCCTTAGAATTATGGCTAAAATGAATTCTTCACAGAATACTAATACTACAGCGAATATGCTAATTAAATTTTGCCATTATTTCAGATTGCTAAAGACTCAACTAATAAAACTCAAAATGCGGTCTACAGCCAAAGACGCCGTTGAAAAACGTACCGTTGATTCGATGCTGTCGACTTTGAACCAACTGGTGAGGTATTGGGAGCAACAGCAGCGCGATATCGAAAGAAAGAAACAGGACGACGAAGCTTTGTATGTTACGAAGTAAGTGAAATTACGCAGTTTTTTTGAATATTTTAGGATTTGATTTTAGTTTTGAGGCAACATGCCATTTCATCACCATTGTAGCATGGCAAAAGTTTTGGGTTCAATTTTATGACCGGTCGCTTGGCTAACGTTGAATTTATTTGGAAATGCGCTCTTATTGTCAGCCTGCGGTGTAATTTGTACCGTGTTTTGTTTGTGACAATAAATAATTATTTGATTTGATTTGACTATTCGAAAGTGGAAATAAACACTGTAAATTCTTCCTTTTCTTTTCAAAGCCTGCATAAGTAACTTGCAACTTCATTTATCCTATCAGGAGGTTTTTATTCGAAGCGGGGTAGCGATAAGTTATGCACTGACGTCCGAAGTGTATTGTGCAGTTGTCTCTGATATTCGAAGAGATGCTCTGCGCCAGTGCTAAAAAAACATATAGGCGAACAAGCTACCGCGGTGATGCTAAAAAAACATATAGGCGAACAAGCTGCCGCGGGGACAAGGGTGTTGATAATGTGGGTCATTAAGAAATGTGTTGGAAAGGGTCCTAATTCAGCAGACCCCCTGGCCTGAAGAACTAAATTGTGTCGTACATCCCTATGTACGACACAATTTAGTTCTTTTACTCATTTGTTTCTAAATTTTAGATCCAAATGTGAAGACGAAGACGAAGAAGCTATGGCGATCGAAGAGATACAAGAGATGTTCCCATCTTACTCCGACAACGATTTCGCCGATTTTAAACCACCGACGCTTGAACAAAAACCAGTAAAGAAACAAAACATTGACACGAACAAAACTAAACTGTTAATTTCACCTGAAGACGTGTCTTTGGTGTACAAATGGCATTCGAGCTTCGTCCGTGCCATGACTTCGGCGGAATGGCTGCCCGCCCGAAAGAAGTTGGTGACCAACGATGTCGTCAGTGTGCTCTTGCAGATGTACCCTATATTTAGCAGGATTATAGATAAGAGGTGGGAAGCTTTGGACGCTGATCTGGAAGGAGACTTGACACCGAGCTTGTTGGTGCTTGTATCGCAGATCAAATCCAAAGTTGACGGAAATGGTGAGTCTTCTTGATTTAGTCATTTTGCTACGCCAACTTTTATAAAACTGTGATAAATTTGCCATCATCGAAAAACATAATGCTTTACAATATCATGTTGCAGACACGTCAAGTAATAAGGTTGACTTTTATCGGGCTGCTTGGGTTTCCGAAACGAGGCAGTGCGTTCCGTTGCTGCAAAGGGTCAAAGAAACTACAAACGAGATGCTGGACCAGTGGCCAGATTTCCCCACTTTGAAAGAAGTAAGTTTTGCATTGATCCTCTTTTAAGATGGATGGTCCAGTCCAGAGTTGCCAAGAGATAGCTCTGGACTGGACTATCCGCCTTAAGATACTTATATGATTTTCCTGGGGTATGTTGCAACCCTCAAAAGATAAGAATCCGAAAGGACAGATGTTTTCTGCCTCTTCTAAACAGTTTACTTAAGATAAGCTCGTGATTCTATGAGCTTGTGGTGACTTAGGCCAAGTCGTTACGTAACATCACCAGGGTAAGGTCAGATGCACGCAACACAGATTTCTTCTAGGTAGATTGCTCCTAGACCGCACCATTCCTTAACACCAGGCAGGCTACATGTGATCTAACGCAAACCTAAAAAATATAAAGCGCTTTTTAAAAAAATACAACCGACTTCAGCTTCGAATACCTGGATAACATCATCATATTTTCTACTAATTTTGATTTAAAAACCAAACTGCTGAACCGAATTCGATAAAATTCATATGGGACCACCTCTGAAATATTACCTAGCAAACAAAAAAAATATCATTAAAATCAGTTCATAATTGGCGGAGTACTCGCGTAACATACATACAAAAAAAAACATTGTCGAAGGAGGTTCTCAAACCTCCGTTTTTGCAGTCGGTTGAAAAGAATCCAACTTCCTTTAGTATCTTGCCATCACCAGCCCTTATTAAAAAAAAAGCGTATTATATCCATAAATAAAATAAAATATTATCAAGCAAAATGTGTTGTATTCTAACCATTCTCCTTTCAGATCGTAGTGATTGTGAACAGAATCCTGGCGTTCCCGGTCACCAGCCCCATATCCCGCTTCCTAACCGGCTTGGAACTGCTCCGGGATAAGATCGAGGAGTGGAATAAAAACGCTCACAAAGGAAACAATATGATCGAAGTCTCGCTGGCCGTTGGGCAGCAGATCATTAACTGGCGGAAATTAGAGATGGCGCATTGGAAAGAGTGCTTGAATAACTTGTATCAGAGGTATGTATTTGTTGGAAATTAGTAAGATCAATTTATACCACCACGTCATCTACTTGCCTCTTATAGTACGCGACGATATTATCGATGAAGCAAGCTGATTTAGAACTATGAGATAACGTGAATGCTTTAAATCAGGGCTTGATAACGTTACTAATTCACGTTAAGTTTACCGGTATGTAACGATATTTTCGTAAAGACGGTATGATTTGGCACATAACGTAAATATAACGTTAAAATATCGTAAAAAATAACGCTATTTTAAAAATTAAGCACATACCGTTAGCAATATAACAATATGTCATGCGACGTTGCCGTTTTACGGTGAAGCGGCCTGCGCTGCGGCACGGAAAAACGCGCGCGACCGCCCGCCCACGCCGAGGCGCACGCTCTCAGCGTCAACGCAGTCTGACAATCTTTGCGATTGGACGAGTGAGTGGGATTTTAACAAAACTTACTCATAACGATAAAAGTTATCGTTAAGTATGTTAACGTTAAGTATATTTGAGGATAAAATGTTCCAGAAATAACGTTATATTTGATAACGATACTTTTAAATTAACGTTATCTGCATCAAGCCGCTGGTAACGATACCATTATTACCGGTATTTCAAGCTTTAAATTACTTAGAGTTCCGTGCTTCTTAGTCCATTCGCTAACTTTACTAAATGACAACAATTTTACCTGACAATATCATAGAAAGTGCTGTGAAATATTTGTTAAGTAGCGATGCTCTACATATTTCTCTGTATACTATAGAAATAAATTGTTAGTAATTCAAAATTAATCTGTGCTTATACCCTAAATGATGTCCAGTTGTATTGATATAACAGGTGAAATAAATAATTTGATTACACTATTATTCTTATTTGGCATGGCAAAGCTTAATTAGTCATAACCTTAGAGCAAAACCTTCCGATAATAGTCTCGGATCTATGCCAATCTTGACTAGGGGCCTTACATAACCTCTATTTCAGTGCATTCTAGTTAAGATAGTCACATAAGATTTGTCCCGAAAGGGTTGTTCTAAGGTTTTTTTTACTTATCAAATCTTAAACATCTATTAAAACAATATTTTATTTATTTTCTAAAAACCTACTTCTGGACAATCGTATAAAAAGTATTTAACATGTAAACAACTTATGAAATAATAAAGTCAATCAGTCATGAATCATGATACCTACGAATACGCGAGCACACAAAACAGCTACAGTAGGCAGGGTAAACTATAACAGGTTCTGTCTTATCTACCTTTGACTGCCTACCCCAGCCATTACGGGGTTGCGGTAACACAACTTTTTAAATATTTCGCTTCGGTTCATTTCAAACGCACTAGTTCCATGATAAATGGCTCAACTTTACTTCATTGTTAAATTTTTTCAGGCTACAATCTGAAGCCCACAAATACTGGTTCTTCCTATACGCCGTTATAAACACATATCTCGAGCCTGAAGAAGTCGAGGCCACTGCGGTTCCCGCTGACAGGGTGATAGGTGTGCTGAAAGATTTTATGGAAAAATCCAACTTGGCCGAGTATGAAGTAAGGCTGGACATCATTTATACGTACCATTGTCATTTGGTGCATTTGGAGCCGACTCAGAGACGAGGTAAGTTTATAAACGGAAGCAACCTTACTGTATTATAGTACGATTCAAACTTAATGGTGGCTGTGAAGTGCGCTGCAAGCGAGACTTTGCAATTGTACGCACACCGCACGCCTTATTTTTGCTACTGCGCAGCATCTCGCGCCCAACTTCACAGCCGCCATTAAGTTTGAATCAGTCTGTAATAGACGTAAACCCAAACGAGAAGGAAACTCATTTTATCACTTTCTTCCTCGTTGATCAGACGGGGCCGCCGTGGTTTGCGGAAATAAATAAATTTATATATACATTCCCTTGGTGAGCATTACAGGTTGCCTCCAATTCACCCACCCCACCCTTAATTAAACCCTTGCATCCTTATTCATTATTATTGATTGTATGGGCCATCACTAATGTCCGACTGAATACCAAATTTAGTTATCGAGCTACATAAAACAGATCTGAACAGAAACTAAGAAAAAATACTATCACAAATTTGATCAATACCTCTACTAATAAAATGTTTGACGAAACTAGAACTTGAATTATGTATGTCTCGTTTTCGCGAGGTAAATAAAGTGGATGAAATTGCGACTAATGTCCTTGGCTGGTTAATGTCTTTCGCCTTAATTTTTGCACACATGGTACTCAAAATAGACTCGTTAGTTTGATTCACAGATAATATAATACTAAACTAGTAGTTAGAATCAAGTTATATTGATACATATTTATTTTTCATACACAGATGAGCTTTTATCAATACTATGGAACACATACAACTACTACTCACAATTCAGCGCTCAGGTAGCGTCGCATATAAAGGAGAAACGAGCTCCTATAGAGAAGAAACTCAAAGACTTTGTCAAGATTTGCACTTGGGATCGCGACTTGAGTTACTGGAGCGTGAAAGATACCGTGGAGAAAGCGCATAAAGCGCTGCATAAACATATGAAGGAATTTGAGGTAAGCTGTAACCGTGCTACACTTAAAGCCACAGATCTAAAATGTATATGTCGCAGCCAAATTGCAGATTACGCCGTAATACATAACGGCTAGCCATTTCAAAAAACGGGGTTGTTTTATAAAGCGGCGTATTTTATTATTGGGGTTTAGCCAGATTGTATTACGGCTGAAAGTAAGACCGCCGCGTTGTAAGCGTGCTTCGCGTTCTATAACACGGCTAGCCATAATGTAATTGAGCGGGTCATGATCCGCTGCTTTGGCAAAATTTAGTTAAAATTTTGGGCACTCGCGGTGCTTTGGCGCTTTGATAACCTAAATGCCACTTTTTTATTTGGTTCAAACATTTTGTTTGCCTGCTACTGACTTAACAAAGTGCCCTTTTAAATCGTTTTTATTTACTGAATACCATATTATTTTGTTAATATGGTAAGCATTTTGCATTGTAGGCAACTTTATTACAATTTGGCTAAGCATACGCCGCCGTATTGTAGAACGTATCGCAATGACAATCCGGCTAAACGTTGATCCGCCATATTACAAAACGGCTCGGTTTTGTAAATGGCTAGCCATTATACATACGCCGAATTCTAAAATTGGTGTTGGTCGACCACATATTTTTTCTAGTTGTAATCGAATTGGAGCCTGTCCTTACTAGACTTCGACTCGACTATATGACCCCTGACTTAAAAGCTGCATCCGCCCTTGCAGAGGGCACGGGACCTTCCTTCCGGGTATTTCTAAAAAAATACCCGGAAGGTAAAACTTGTCCAGTTCCCAATAAACAGTATGAGTTTATCCTTCTCAATCTTGTTTCCATAGAAAGTGCTAAAAGAGAGCGTAACTAGATGCCTAGTGGACAACAGTACGGACGTGAGTGGAGACGTTCATGTCGGTATATGGGACCGGCCGAAGCGAGCTACAAACGCCGCGGCGCCATCTGGTGGCGCTTATATGATTGATGTTGCTAATCATGTCGTGCTGGCAAGAAATGTGAAGGTATGAGTCTTGTCTTCTGGAACTTAACCTACTAACATCGTGAAACTTTCAAACTTTCGCAATTTCAACAAATAATTATGTTTATTACCGGGACTTAATATTTACCTCGACAGTTTCAATGGCCGTGGTCACGGGCTGACTTGGGGGGTAATTGGGGTCGTCTTGACGTAAAATGAGTCAGCCAGTCAGTTCGTGAACATTTAAACGATTCATGCCATTTTCGTCCCGAGAAAATTCGCCCCACATTAAAAAAATTGCTTTCGTCCATGTCCGTAACGTCGAAATAAAAATAAATTTGTTTGTGCGCGATTAAGTCCCGGTGATGAACATAATTTCTGGAATACTCATGACTAATTTTATTGATCTTGATAGACTTTGTTTAGAAAGAGAACTACTGTGGCCAAAAAGTTAACTAACGTTTCGATTTTTTATAGTACTCCCTGCTGGCAAATTATGCCGAACTTAGTTCCAATGTTAGAATTGCTTTGCTATGGTGTTGCCACTTAAACAACAACAGATTATTTTATAACACAGCACCCAATTCCACGATAATTCTCTATCTGCACAAACTGTACTATTTAATAAATAATACGATAGTTTGGCAAAAAAGTCTTGAAACGGAAGCTTTTTTCTTTTCTGTCAATATTCCACAGAAAATCACGCCAGTAGGTGCGGTGCATCCATCCAATCATTTTGATCTGTGTACTAGAGGGTTGCTAGTATTTAGAACTATTTGCGTTAGTGGCGCCCCTATCAGTTCTTTCTCTTTTATGCCAAGCTATTGATACTTTCGCTAATCCAGTTGGTGTAAATTATTTGTTTGTACTCGTATGTGATATTGTGTTCTTTTTCTTTTGATAACGTTGATTCTTAATTTAGGTTAATATTTTTTTACAAACATTTATTTTAATCTTGGGTATTTTGGGCCCTACTTGAAATCAGCTCTTAAAGTTAAATGACGTTTGTTAATATTGCGCACTTAAGTATTATAATGCGCAGAACTTAAACGACGTTTGTTAATTTAAGCAGCGTTTTTAAATAAAGGCCCTTTAAGTGGTGATGGTAAATCTTTCAGTTTTTCTATCACTAATTTTCCTCTTTTTTAATTTACAGCATCTGCAGGTAGTATCCTTTGATTAACTTTTCTTCACTTAACCTACAAGTATCGTGGTGTGCATGCTAACTGTATAATAATTAATTTATTTGGTTGTATTGTCTTTTGTGTCAAAATAGCGTTGATTGTTTCAACGTACCCTGCATCATTTGATAGAATGAGAGCATTAAAAGGTGGTTTTCTAAGGGGTTATATATGTTAAACCACAAGGAACTCATTGCACTCTTTATTTAATATAGTGATGAAAATAATAATACGGAAAACCCCTAAGTCGCGAAAAAATATCAGCTGTTCCATACAAAAATATACTTTGCTCTTAATGATGTATGGAACGCCTTGTTTTTTTTGCGATTTCGGATTCGGTTCTGTAGTAAAAGTTGCTTGGACTCGTAAATGCAATGAGCTCTTTTCGTCTTAGTACCGTTACCGTACAGTCCGAGTCCGGTATACAAACTATTCTTATGGGGTCTTGTGGATTAAGCTGGCCATTTAAGTTTGATAGCTATAGAATGAGTTCGTTTTATGTAAAGTTGTGAATTGGTAAAGCGATATTACAATGTGTAACAATAAGGTTCAACAATACTGAATGGTATGTATATACTCATCATTAAGAACAACTTTTACTATGGGGCCAGCATTGAAATATAGAATAAAACAGCTGCTCCATTCAAAAAATTAATTGACCTTGAACAAATGTTTTTTTTTCGCGATTTCCGGGTTGGCCCCATAGTCAAAGTTGTTTATAATGATGAGTACATACCTACATACACTTCAGTATTCTTGAATCTTTTTTGTTACACATTGTATAACTAATTAAGATATGATTAGCATGTCTTTACACATTGTATATGCAAAAAATGTAATGTGTGGTGGAGGGAAGCAGATACAGATTATTCTATTAGGAATTGCTTAGCACTAGAATGAATAGAGAATGTAATGCACAGTGAAAACAACTTTTCTTTCTTCTTTCTATTTTCTACCCTGTTGTCATATACTTAGAGTTGCATTACAATAACCCAGTAAGTTGAAAATAAACAAGTAGTAATGCGAAGCGGGCGGAAACCCTAGTCACAGCTATGCAAAATGAACTCTGCTGTAATAAACATAAAGACCTAAGCGCTTGCAAAAGACCCGATGCCGATTGTGTTCTTGTAGAGCAATTACAAATTGTGGCAAAGTTTGTTGTTCCCACACCTATCTATCACAAGTCTATCTCCTTTTTAGAAATATTTGGACGAAGCGGAGGAGCCATCCAAGATTTTGCCAGAAAATGGTCTACTCGGTAAAGTGACCAACTTGCTGAACAAAGCTAAGACGCTTTGTAAAGACACTATTACGAACACTGGTTACCCGTCGCTGGTACAAGCTTTGGATGATTTCGTCACGTTAGTCATTGAAACAAGCAACCATCTCGGGAATTTGGAGGTATGAAGATATTATCTAGAGCAACATTCGTACAATACGTTTGTTATATGGTAATTTTAGTAGTGGTAGAACACTACCGTAAGACGCAGCGTAGGAAGGGAGACCTTCCTACGCTGCTAGGGGGACGACATTGTAAAAGTCGCGGGCAACCGGTGGATGCAAATGGCAGGTTGTCGTACAGTGTGGCGCTCCAAGGGGGATGCCGTTCAGCAGTGGACGTCTCCGGGCTGATGATGATGATGATGATGAGAACACTAAGAGTCCGGCTGGGGGAGTACCACACCCTTTCCAGTTATTCAACCGCCAAGCAATAGCGTGCAAGCATTACTGTGTGTCTGTTTAAAGGGCAATGTTACTAGAAAAATACTCTGTATGAAGAGTTTTGACATCTGATACCTCAGGGTGACAAGCGCTGTGCAGTGCGGTGCAAGATTTTGTTCGGATCACAATTCTGGCACTGCTACTGCTATGAGCATGCGTGATGCTTACCACTAGGCGAGCGTCTTTCTCGTCTCGTCACTTAATTGTTTAAAAAAAAACATATCAACTAATACTATTTTGATCTAAGTCAAAAAATAGAGAAATTAAGAATATTAATTTTCATTAAATATGAGAAGAAGCGAGCATTTGCAAACGTTATTTTTGAAGTTTATGTTTTGTATTAATAGTGTTCGTATTAAATCGATAAGTAAAGCACTCAAAAGGTCAATCTTAATCTTATGGAATTTTGTATGAATGGCAAAATTTGATTCCATCTTATGATTCTTGACCATCATCCTAAATCTTTTTACGTTTTAAGGTCGACGCATCTTCCCCGAAAGAGAAACAGATATCTCAAGCGAAAAGCGTAATCCAGCAGAAGCGTAAAGCGCTTGCAGATCTTTTCAAGTACCTGCACAAAATGGGGCTAAACTACCGCACCGGACTCGTCATACTAACCGCTTCGGAACAGGAGTTACACGACTTTACCATACCGCCTGTCGATCTGGACGCAGCCATGAGCTATTTAAAAAGCAGGTTGGTAATAGTTATTTATGATACTAGTGCGGTAAGTTGGTTTTTACAAACGAGTAGACGAATGTAAGCCCGAAACGAAGTCGAGAGTTTACCATAGTCACGAGTTTGTAAAAATCAATACCGCACGAGTGCCATACAACGTTTTACAACACATTTGCGAGAAAAAACATAACAGAAGAACAACAGATAATGAGCCTATCTTTATTATTTTGTTTTTATTATATCGAACGGAAAGTCGCAACCAAATACCTACTTGACACTGGCAAATGCTCAAAGTGCGATGCCATAATCCTCCGAGGAGGAAAGAAGAAAAAAATACTTCGTTCTAAAGTTCGTCTTCGTTAAAACGTTTCTAATATGAGTGTCTTTTCGAATATGAGTGTCTTTGTCCAAAACTCCAAAGAAGCTAATAGTAAAGTTGCCACGACTTTACTAGGGCATGACTTACTAAGTGTGACATCACTTTGACTGTGACTTAGACTCATTCGACATGAAAATTATCAAAAACTTGAAACAAATAATTACTTGACACTGGCAAATGCACAAAGTGCTACGCCATAATCCTCCTAGGAGGAAAGATGAAATGGCGCGAATTAACAAATGGCGCTACGTGCGCGTGGTGAAAACTAGCAAAAAAAATAAATTAGTGGTGAGAATTTCTTTCGTCACATTTTCTGTTTAGTATTAAAGTAAAACAAACGTATTGAGCAAAAACGCTTCCAAGGAGGTTCGATCATTCAGCTTAATTTATTCTCGTAATGTGAAACTCTTTGGTGGAGTTCTTAAATTATTATTATGGAAATTTAAAAAATACCGTAATGTTTACGCACGGCGCTATACAAGGGAGTGTGCGGTAAAGACTTTTCCGCACGCTCCGTTGTATGGTGCGTAATGTTTGACTTTCGAACGATGTATACAGGCTTCGTAAATGCACTTTTTGAGCAAATGTGTTGTAAAATAATAAGTCACGGCTTGGAGTTTCATTTTAGGGTTCCACATCCGAAAGGTATCCATCGTGCGCATATTACCAAGCCCACGTCGTCTACCTGTGTCCGTCCAACCTATAATTTCTAATAGATTTTTGGACGTTTTACTAGTAAGTCGATTTGCCACTCAAGACACCATGTAGACGTTTTCACGTGCCGACGTTCTGCAAACATCGTCATTTACCTTGATAGTCCTTTCGATACGGAGCCTATTATTTAGAGCACTTTTGAGATTTTTTTAGTTGAGCACGCAACCGGTTAATAGTAGAGGTAGCCCTCCCTTTTCAACCTACTTCCAAAAAGGAGGAGGTTCTATGTTTGAAGGTATGAATGTATTTTTATTTTTATTTTTTTTCTTTTTTCACCGATTTTTCCGTTATTTGTGGACCGATTTTGAAAAATCTATTTTTATTTGAAAGGGTATACACCCGAGATGGTCCCATATTAATTTGAAGTTGGTTGGTTTTATTTTTGAAAAAGTTACTTGTTTAGACTGGAGACCACGAATCTGCGGACGTGGCCTAGAAAACTTCTGACACTCGATCTAGTCAATATTTTGGGAGCTTTGTGTATTGATATTGACAGGGATAAGGAATGAAAAACCGAAGATCAGGCTAAATTGTGTGTGTGTGTATTAGAAGAGGTTTATCTCCACCAATATACTGTAAAGCTCAGATGAGTTAGTCGAAAAAGTCACTTTAAACCTTTATCTTATCCCGCAGACGGTGCGACGCGTCCTTGGCCCTACTGTGGTCTGGATGCGAAAAGTATTTCCAGAAGAATATAGCGCGACACAGACTTCTTTCAACAGCATTGCTGACTCCACATCAAGACTTAGGCATTCCAAACATCGAACGATGCAAAGGTTTCGCTGCTCAGTTGGTGGTAAGAATAGCTTTTTATGGGGCCGTGGAGGTTTTATTTAATACCGCTCACGCTAAAGTAAATATATCAATGGAATATTTTGGCGTAAGCAACCAAAGTGACACTACTCGATTGTAAGCAAATTTCCATCTTAGCCACGCAGACAATAGGATGGATTTTTGAAACTTGTAGCTTTCGGGTCTTCATCGTATAAAAACTCGTTGTCAGACGATTTAAGTTGCGTCAACCAGATCAATCTACAAGGGCCCCAGGGCACACCCCTTCTGGGGTGCCAGGGCAAGTCTGACCCCACTCCCGGCGACGGCCAAGCCGAGGTTCGTACCGTCTGAGGTGCCCTTGAGCTAGTCGCCTTTAACCTAAACTAGGCCGAGCGCCAATTGCGCTTGCCTAAAGTCCGGTGACGCTGTAGAGGCCATCTGAGGCCAACAGCATCAGTCATTTAAAAAAATGGTACGATAACACGAACAGTCCGCTAAAAAAAATATTATTAAAGTTGCAGTGCATCCACAAGCGTGTTAAAGAGGGCGCGTCTGGTAGCATACACATTCTTCGATTGAAGTATATTTGTTTAATTTCAGCAACTAACAAACACGCAAAAGAAATCAATATCGAAATATTCTCGCCGTCTCTGCGACTTACGAACACTCTCAACAAATCTAACCAACGCCCTGGAAATCGATTCGACAGACGCAAACATACTAACGCTGAATCAAAAACTGCATTTACTGATTGACTGCTACGCTAAAACTAGCATAACGCTCGAACAGTTTAGCGTTTTACTGAAATCTCTCCCAGAAAAAGGAATCAGTGCTGATTATGAGGCAGATTTTGACTCAGTATTGTCTGATTCGAAAATTGTTAGATGCTACAAAAACAGTGACGAATGGAAGGACTTGTGTAAACAAGTAAATGGTTTGATTTCTAGTGCGAATAAACAAAAGAACGCGTTAAACAAACTGGCAAACGCTAATCCTAAGAAACTTAGGCAGAATACAGATGCCCCAGTTATATCGCAAATCCATATAGACGTTGCTGAAGAAGCGAAGAAAAATATTGAAATTATAATTGAGACCATCCAAGAAATTGTCAATGAATATCAGTTCAGATTCAAAACTTTGGTAACTGATTATGAACCCAAACACCCGATTCTAAGAAGCGTTATGGAGTTGTCCACATATTTGAAAGATGTCACCACACAAATTGAAAAGTTGGACGAAAACAATGACGTTTCAATGGCAATTTCTAGTCAAAATTTGGTCAACCAAACAGAAGATTTAGTTGCAACCATGCTTCTAATCATTCAGTCAGTTTACAAGAAGCATTTGCCTCACGAGAACGAAAATATAGAAGTCATAAATGCAATTGACGAAATCATACTTAGCGGAGAAAAGCCGCCAGAAGAACCTACAGATATCCTTGAAGACAAACATTTGAAAGAACTTTTGCAAGAAAAACTAACGAGTGACACCAGAATGCTTCAAGTAGACGCGCTTATAAACAAATTGAGCAATTTGCTATCAAACTACGTGGAATATCTAGCAAATAACAAAGATGTTGAAGAAACAAGAAGCGTGGTGATGAGATTGGTGCCAATATTGGAGCAAACGGTGCTATTTATCCAATACTTTGTCACGCAGAAAGTGGCAGTGCATAGAGTTTCGTGCAAGATGCTATCAGTTTTGTTGAAGATATTCGCCGATTTGGCAACTAAAGGGTGAGCCTATTCATTTTCTTTCTTATTTCCATTGGCTGCCTTTAGTTAGGTTTCAGAATTGTATTTTTCGCTATTCATAATTTTGAAGCTAATGCAATCGACCTTCGTAGTATTGAACGCTGCTAATTGTCCCCGTATAAGTCATGCTAATAGCAGAAGCCATAAGACGTCCACTACTGGACGAAGGCCTCCCCCTTAGTAGGGGGCGTGTCATTGGTAAGGAGGAAATAATGTTAGTAGAAAAGCTCTTAACGGGTTTTTTTTTGTTTTCCTTAGTTATTGGCATCGCACGTTGTGCATTCTGCCAGTGACAAGTTTTTGAATTTGCAAGTTTTATATTCAAATCAAGTCAAATATGTCATGAAATCACAGTTAGTCACACGAAATTAGTCATAGTCGAGTCCAAGTCATGCCCTAGTAAAGTTGTGGCGACTTTACTATGAGTTTCTACGGAGTTCTGAAAACAACACGAAAAGACATGTTTCACCACATTATATCACTTGCCCACACTCGTGCATGTAATTCAACACTCAATGAATAAAACACCACCATTTTTAATAATTAATACGCGAAAAAACAAATATAAGAAAATAATAGAATGCAACGGCATGATTTTTCCGTGTTCCCGCCAAAAACTCTCTTAAGGGGTTATCTGACAATGCGCACTAGGTTCACAAATATGAGAGAGGAACGAGAGTTTTTATAGTAACGATTTATAAATTAATAGTTGCAGCTGAATCGATACATGGTATGTAGCATAATTGCAATTATGTATCCTCACAGGCATAACACATTTCTTGGCAATGCCATATTGGTAGATATTTATGTGTTTATTTTTTATTGATTTATAGATATTTTAACTAGTCACCAGCGTTCTTTACTTTTTTTTTGACATTAAAAGTATCATGCCTTGTTTTAGCAAGGAGCATTAGCGCACTAGCGTCATTTAGAGCAACTTTAATTTCTTGTTACAAAGACTTCTTATTTTAGATTCTGCAAGCCGTCGGACTTGGACATGGAAGAGGGTGACGGCGAAGGTGGGCCGGGCAAGTTGTCAGGTGGGACCGGCCTCGGCGAAGGAGAGGGGCAGAAAGACGTCTCCGAGAAAATTGAGAACCAGGTAGAGTAGCGATTTATACCTTTTTATCACACCTATTCAAAAATACCTACTATGTTCCTCGCAAACAGGGCAGAAATGTGCTCTTTTTCGCCCTAGGGAGGAAAATCAAGTTTTCCTCCCGCCGGGCGATGATTTGAATTCGGAATGTGTATATTGTTAGTAAAAGTTCCAATCATCAAAGATATCAACCACGGACATTCTATGAACAAGTAAAAGGCTGTTTGAAAAAGGAAAGCGCGCGAAATACTAAAAAAAAAGAAGTTTGAGAAAAAAAAACAAAAACGAGCGAAATGCATTCCGCCTTCGTTCGTAATTGTTTACTCATATTCGGATTTTACTTGTTATAATTTGACTCAGTGTATCTTCCTCAATAAAATGTGAGAAGTGAGAGTGAGTAGTGAGAATGAAATAAACGTAGGTACTATTCTTATACATAAGCTGCACTTGCTTATTTTCTCATAGAGGGTGATAAAAAGCAGAGTGCCCACCTCGGGATCAACACTATTTTGAAGCTTGAGTACTTTGAATCCCTTGCTGCGTTCAGGATCCTACTTTAGAATCCTTCGCTATGCTCTGGATTCAAAGAAACACTCTCGCCTTAAAAATAGTGGTTTCCTCCCTTGGTAAACAATCTACTATTTATATTGCAACTAAGTGCAGGAGTCCTGGTCCTGGTGGACCAGCTATGTATGTATGGGTATGTCATTAAACTGCAACCAGCCCCACCGGAGGACGGAGCGTCCTCTTGGTTAACGGTGGTGAGTCTTCTGCGATCACCAAGCCGCCTGCCAAGAGTGGGGATTATGGCAACACCTCTCTATTGCGAGGCCTTCGTCCAGCAGTGGACGTCTTCTGGCTGACGACGAAGTGCAGGAGTCGCTTGCTTAATGCTAAGCTTCTCACTTGCCCACAACAGTTTAAACATGAACTTTGTTGAACCAAAATTTTGTTCTATAATCGCCTCGTTGAAGCTTCTCAAGAACTTTTTTGAGCTGTGTAATTACTACGTTAACAGTAAACGTTACCCTTCACTGCGCTACATAATAATGTTTGCATTTGTATTACACAGTAAGTAAATATGTGATGCAGTTGAACTAGCAAATGTACGAACAAACAAACCAACAACTTTTTCGGACTCTGGAAAAAATATAGATTCTTAAATCTGTTATTTGATATTTTAACTGGAAAAATATTTGAATTATGGGTTGACAGGTCAAAAGCCTGCCAAGCGTGGGGATTATGGCAACCCCTCCCTATAAAGGGGGAGGCCATCGTCCAGTAGTGGACGTCTCCTGGCTGATAATGATGAGGTGAAAAGCTATGAAAGTTGTGGCAAAAAAACCTTGTCAATACATGACACTACACTAGTGTTTCCCCTACAATAGCGACCGTTAAGCCATGTTAGAGGCTTTCGGCGACATAACTGAGCGCTTATACGTACATCGGACGACTTGTTGTTTTTGATTCAACGTCTTCTGTCTTCGTCGTCTGATCTTCCTAACTGGCATCTTCATCTGCTCCTAGGATCAATTGGACGACGCGCATCGTCCTGGCGAAGAGAAGAAAGACGAAGAAAGAGATTGTAAAGAAGAGGAAAAAGGAGTTAACATGACTGACGATTTTGATTCACATTTGCAAGACGTTGAAAAGAAAGGTAAAATAGCAAACTAACTCTCACTTGTGTTTTACATGGATTTATAAAAACTCTTGACCTAATATTTTTATCAAATAATCACCTCTTTATATTCTGTTCATGAATTTAAAATTGTTCCAACGCATTTAAAGAACATTTCCTTAATAATATGCTCTTCATTGCTGCCAAGCGTGGGGATTATGGCAACCCCTCCCTACTAAGGGGAGGCCTTCGTCCAGCAGTGGACGTCTTCTGGCTGATGAGAATGCTCCTCAATCGGTTTTTTATATACAATATTAATATTTCAGAAGGCGATGAATCTGATCAGGAAGACGAGAATGACGCTGACAAGCAGATGGGAGACACTGATAATGCAGCAGAAAAGTAAGTGCAAGACAGAGAGGAGATAATCACAGTATTCTAAAGATGAAACCATAATACGCCTCAAAAAAAAAATACAACCGATTTCAACTTCGAATACCAGCAGGGCTAGCATGCGCACGGCGAGAAAATTTTCTCGATTCTTAAAAACAGGACAAGGCTACGAATCTGTGTAAGTTTGTCTCGTTTTCGCACGACATAAAGACACGACAAAATTTTTTCGCGGTGCGCATGCTAGCCCGGCTGGATGACATAAATAGAAATAGAAAAGAGTTCATAAATGGCGGAGTAATCGCGAAAAATACATCCAAAAAAAACCGGTCGAATTGAGAACCTCATTTTTTGAAGTCGGTTGAAAAGCCACAATCTTAGCCTATTCATCATACATATACTAGGTAAATAAGTCTCATATATCTCGTGGACTCACTCACGTCACTTTTGATTATGGCTTGGTTGGAACCCTTTTTGAAGTTTTTTGTATTTATTGCTACCTAACTAGTAACTGAGGGATTTTAGGGCGTCTGAAGACAAGGGTCTACGACCAGTGTGTGTTGCCAGTGAAGACATATGGAACCGAAACGTGGTTTTTAAGTGCTGGCCTTTTGGAGAAACTCAGAGTCACGCACACGGGCAATGGAGAGAGCTATGCTCGGAGTTACTTTGCGCGATAGAATCCGGAACGAGGATATTCGCCAAAGAACCAAAGTTACCGACATAGCTCGCAAGGTTTGCAAGTTGAAGTGGCTGTGGGCAGGCCACATCGCTCGAAGAACTGACAACCGATGGGGAAGAAAGGTTCTTGAGTGGCGACCGCGAACAGGAAGGCGCAGCGTAGGCGCGGCCTCCACTAGGTGGACCGACGACATTATAAAAGTCGCGGGCAACCGGTGGATGCAAATGGCAGGTTGTCGTACAGTGTGGCGGTCTAAGGGGGAGGCCTTCGTTCAGCAGTGGACGTCTCCGGGCTGATAATGATAACTAGTAACTACAGTGGTAGATTTTTGATAAATAGATGTGTTTATTCTATTCCAACGTACCACTGGCTTCTCGAAGGAAAATATCGTGTGAAACACTATTATAACATTATATGTCTGAGAGTATGCCAAATGTGGCCTGATGACCCTTCAAGGACCCTTCTCAGCTGTGGAATGAATATTTTATAACTTACGAGTCAAAGCTACGTCAGCTTTCATTACTTACTTATAATCTTTCTTTCCAGATTAGACCAACAGATCTGGGGCTCTGAAGACGAAGAAGACCCAGAACAGAGCGATAAGAAAGAGAAGGATGATAAAGGCAAGGGAGAAAGCACGGGCGAGAAAGAGATGGCAGCCAAAGAACAGGAGCAAGGGACTGACGACGGCGAAGAAGGAAAGGATAAGAAACAAAAGAAGGATATCAACGAAATGGAAGAACCGGAGGTTGATGATGATCATGTAAGTAAATGAATAAAATGACCTTAATTGACTTTAAAGCAAACAATATCTCCAATAAACGCAGCAAAAAAATATATATTTAAGAAGTCAAAGAAATTGTTCTTGTATCGCCTCTTTTTTCTCTCTCTATTATATTATCTCCACTCAAGCTATACCGGGTAGCGTGATAGGCCTTTTATTTGATTTATATCTATTTAATAAACTTCCCGCAACTAAACCAGCGTGGGGGATGTGGCCCAATCACCCTGCGAGGGTAGACCTAAGTCTATACAGTGTCTAGTCAGTGGACTATAAAAAGACTATGCTAGTAATATCTTCTTTAACATGTGATCAAATCAACATTATCGTCAGTGGCTAAATGGATCTCACTGATAAGGCGATTCAGTTTTCCTGTAAAAAATTGCAAAATGCTGCAACACACAAATAGTTGGCTTTAACATTTTATAATGTAATTATTACTTGGAATAAGTTATTATAAACATTATAAAATATGTATGTTTAGGTGGATCCGTACCACGGAAATCATCCGCAATACCCGGAACCAGAGGACTTCGACCTTCCAGACAACATGGACGTCGACGGGGAAGACGGGGAAGAAAAGGTAACATTTACTCATTGAGCTAATATCTATAGAGTCAAAAACGTGCAAAAAACAATGTCGGCGCCTAAACTTTTTGAACGACTTGAATTACGATAAGACACAAGCGCCCAAGCATACATTGAACACTATTTAAGCCACATATCGTCTAAATTCGAACAGTAGTGAAATATATAATGCATGTATAGGTATATACAACGGCACTCGGACGTTTTTTGACTGTTTTCACTTAGAGATTGTGACTCTTTACACCATGCCCATGACCGTGCAAAAATACTTCATCATCCTCATCATCAGCCCTTCATTGTCCACTGCTGGACATAGACCTCTCCCAATGTACGCCACTGAGCTCGGTCGGCAGCTCTTTTCATCCAGTTTTTGCAAAAATACTTGCAAAATCTAATATACAAATATTACCACCCTAGTTAAACACGAACACTCCGACGCTTCGTTTTCAAAGTAAACTGTTTAATCGTACATGTCAACACAATTGTAAAATTGTATTTACAAATAACTAGTGTATGATTAGTCTGATCACTTGAAACATGTCTTGAAACATGAATATTGAAATTCCATCTCAGGAACCGGAAGGCGAGACAGAATCAGAGAATCCTTTCGAAATCGACGTCATGAAGGACATGCCAGAGGAAACTGAACCTGAGAAGGACAAAGAAGAAAATAGAAACGGGCTTGATGTATCTAGTGATGAGGAAGGTGAACAAGATGGCGATAAGGAAGGAGGGGTTCTAGAGGTTAGTGGCACAGATCATATAGCCTGTTGATGGCTCGTGAACATAATTTCTCTAACAAACACGACTCACCGTTGCGGGCAGGGGCGAGGTAACATTATATGCTTGCCATACATTGCCATATATATACATACATACCTGACGTACTCGCCATGGCTAGCAGTGGTTTTTAAACTATGTACAAATTTTCGTTTGTGGGGAAGTCGGACGAGCAGTCAACAGGATTTATAGTCTTTCGTTAGTGGCAACAATAGGGTAGATGACTGATGTTTAAATTGAAGAATTTAGGTAAATCTAGTATGTTTATTGAAAACATAATTTAAATCGGTTAATAATGTTCTGATATATGAGCGTTTAAAGTTTCTGGTAGAACCAACTCTGTCCCTTTCCCACAAAACAAAAAATGTCGTCACGACTTACTTGTCAGAAAATAATTTATATGGCGTACAGAGAAGTGATGTCACGATTTGCTGTTTCGCCTCTGTCTAGCATGATATTAAAATGCTTATAAGTTGCTTATTTTTGATCAGATTCATTAATCAGCTACATTTATGGGCCACATTTTAATAAGACAATAAAAAAAAAACCAGTCATCTAGCCTATTATTTTACCTTTTTTCTTTTTTGGGGTAGGTCCAATGCAGCGCTGCCAAGAGATGGCGCTAGAGACAGAAAGTCTTTTATGTTAATGTTTGTAGTGTTCTTTCTTATAGTGCAGTGTAATACATTTTTTATGGTTTACAGGAAACGGTTCGATTCCACTTTCTTTATTCGAACTGCTAAACAGTGGGTAGCGCTGCCCGAGTGGGTGTTTCCCGATAATTATAATCTGGGTGTCTTCAAGTCGCGAGTGAATCGGTTTCTTCTAGGCGAGCGTGCTCCATCGTAGACTGCATCTTCGTTTATCATCAGACGAGATGGCAGTCAAACGCAAGCCTATAAACATATTTAAAAAAACATATGGTTAGGTACCACACACAGCCCACAAGCAGGTGGTAGACAACGGGAATAATCGATATTACGACGACGACGGTACGTGACGGTATCGTCGAAGATGTGTGGTAATTCAAGTTACGCCGACGTCAGTTCGTCACACACGCCCGTTATCGGTTTTGGCTATTATCATTAATTGACACTGACATATCCACAGGATAAAGAAGATTCGGAACAACCAGATAACAAAACAGGCGAAGACGACGACAAACCAGACCCTGAAGAGGCTGAGAATCCAGACGCGATGGGAGAAGATAAAATGGAAGATGATAGCGCTGAAAATGCTGAACAGCCCGAAACCGAAGAACAGGGCGAAGAAGAGAATGAAAACGAAAACTTGCCTAAGAATAAGGAGGACATCGATAAAGGTAATTAAAAGATTTACCTACTTACTCTAGAATTGAAAACACCCAATATTCGTTTGTTTTGGAGAACACAGACTCCGACAGAATTCCACAACCACAAATTACAATACCGTCATTTTGAAAACTCACGTGATGACTATAATGGGAGTAAATGGAAATAAACTAACATCATTAATATTTTTTTAAGTATTAGTATGTATTAGAATCAGAATGTAGGTATGTTTATGATTGGTACTTCTTTAGTGCACGTTCTTTTCGCGCTTCTTAAAGCCTATCATGTTCATAATTTTCCTTCATCCTAAGGTGGCATGAAACAGACGGCTCCTAGCGATGAGGCCGCTATTTGGCACACTATTTAATCCTTTGTGTGAGCAATAAAGAGTTTATCTATCTATCTAGCTCAATGCGCTCAGACCCTACAACAACTCTGCGCCCATTTGAGTAATTTTTGTATGCCCCTTGGTTCTGCGAAGTGACCTTTTCCCCGCTGCGTCATTAATGTAGCATTGATGAGATTTGTTCATCGACAGAAGATGAAGTAGAAGAAAAGAGCCACGAAGCGAATCCCCAAGCTAACCCATCAAGCAACGACCCGTCGGCACAGGACCACGCAGAAAACGCGGAAATGCAGCGCGGGACCAACGACAACGTGGAAACTAACGACGAACAAGCCAAGGATGAAGAGGCGGCACCTTATGTAAGTATCGTCGTCAGCCATAAAACGTTTACTGCTGGACGAAGGCATCCCCCTTAATAGAGGGGCGTTGCCATAATCCCCACGCTTGGCAGGCGGCTTGGGGATCGCAGAATGGTCACCACCGTTAACCAAGAGGACGCTGCTGCCCGTCCTCCGGTGGGTCTGGTTGCAGTTTAAGAACATACCCAGGTCAGGTTATGTAAGTATAGCATTTTCTTTTTAATTTACACGACCGGTACATAATATACTATAATAATATGTTTTTATTTGCATTTAACATGAGTGGAAATATGCGTTTAGTGACATTATAATTGTTACATATACGTTATACAATTTTATTAGTGTATTTAATATATTTTTGACAATAACATTTGTGAAATTAAACAACGCCTATGATCAACCTCGTGATAATCTAAAAACAAATATATGCTATTTCAAACTATGAACTTGAAGAGGTTTATATTGATTATTACATTATTTGGTTCCTCATTACATTTTTCAACCCCAACATATGTGTAGACATGTGCCCATGGTAAGGTTATCATTTTGAATAACATTTACTAGAAAGCCGACCCAGGAATCGCGAACAAGTTAGCGTTTCTATTTTCGTTGGTTGTGAATTAAATTTTTCAATGAAACAGCTGATTTTCTTCACAATTTTAGAGTTGGTCCCTGTTAAAATGTAGTAATGAATAGGATTGCTACTGTCGCAAATAGTTATAAATACTTGCAACCCTTTAGTACGTCAGAGGAACAAGACTGAATGAACACACCCGCTGACACGATTGTATTATCCACAGTATTGCCAGAAGATAATTTAGTAGTGGTAGGACTCTACTGCAGAGTCCGCCTGGGGAAGTACCACACCTTTGCCAGTTATTCAATCGCGAAGCAGTAGTGTGCAAGCGGTTTGAAGGGCAATGTTACCAGACAAATTACTGGGTACGAAGAGATTTAACATCTAATATCTCAGGGTGACGAGCGCGGTGCAGTGCGGCGCAGGATTATGTTCGCAAGTTTACAATTCTGGCACTGCTACTGTTAGTGGCAGGCGTGACGCTTACCACCAGGCAAACGTCTTGCTCGCCTCGTCACTTGATAGACAACCAAAAAAAAATGATAAAAAAGTTTCTGTTTCAAGACGTTTTTGCCAAGCGTTAAGCGCGTTTCAAAAATCATTACGCCGTTCTTGTTTAAAGTATTTCCACTTTCTGCCTATGTTCATTTTGTTTTATTTTGTTTACAGGAGCAAGCGCAAGAGCAAGTGGGCGAAGACAAGCAGTCTACGGGTCGCGCAGAGCTGGACAAGAGCGAGACCGGCCACCGCGGGGAGAAGCAAGCCGCCAGCCGAGCGGACTCCACGCGCGAGAACCAGAAGCGACACGAGAACAAACCTGGCAGAACTGACCAACAGCGGACACTAGGTAAGCTTGATTCAAATTAAATGACTGATGTTAAATCGTTGAAACTAATAGCTTTGATGAAGAATTTAAGTAAATATAGTATGGTAACTGAAAACATTATTTAAATCGGTTAATAATGTTCTGATATATGAGCGTTTAAAGTTTTTGTTAGAGACAACTCTGTCCCTTTCCCACAAAACAAAAAATGACGTCACGCCTTACTTGTCTGAATATAATTTATATGGCGTCCTGAGAAGTGACGTCACAATTTGCTGTTTCGCCTCTCTGTCTAGCATGATATTAAAATGCTTATAAGTTGTTTATTTTAGATCAGATTTTAATTTTCTTTTCATTAATCAGCTATA
Organism: Erannis defoliaria; assembly: GCA_905404285.2. NCBI lineage: Eukaryota > Metazoa > Arthropoda > Insecta > Lepidoptera > Geometridae > Erannis > Erannis defoliaria. The sequence continues at coordinate 10,273,812 of FR990087.1, forward strand.
TTTATGGGCCACATTTGAATAGGACAATTAAAAAAAAACAGTCATCTAGCCTGTTGTTGGTCCCGGTTGATTGTTCTAGTTTCTATAACAACAACATTCAGCCATGTCAGAGGCCTTCGGGTGGCACATTCACTCTGACACTAGGGCTGGCCACTCAGCCTATACGAACTTACTTACACTAAGTTTTTTGTCAGTTTTTTTTGTGGCCATTGTTACTAAGTGCCCTAAAACACGCCGCCGCGTCTGAATCTGGATGCAGAAAGAGGAGATAAATCCTCCAAGGGAAGTTTCTTCTAAGGGATAGCGCGCGACGCGAGAGCCACTTCCACCGCGTGCGGCGAGTTCATGTATGAAAACTAGCCTAAGCTAGGCAAAAATAAATTGTTGTTGAGGGGCAGGTGCCTGGGTATGTCCTAAAACTGCATCCAGAGCCACCGGAAGACGGGCAGCAGCGTCCTCTTTGTTAACGGTGGTGAGCATTCTGCGATCCCCAGGCCGCCTGGCAAGCGTGGGGATTATGGCAACCCCTCCCTATTACGGGTAGCCTTCTTGCTTCAGTAGACGTCTTCCGGCTGATGACGTACATTTTTTTGACACAGCGCCATCTTGTCATTAACTAAGCACAGCTTGTACTATGGTATGGGTTTTTTTTTTGTAAATGTATATATACAATTACTTATGATACATATAAATGTGTCAAGGCCACAGCTCAAAAGCAAATAGTAGTTGCTGAATGTATGCCACGCGGTCACGCGCAACGGTTGAAAGAAGGCCATAGAATAGAATATTATTGTTTTCAATGTGTACATAGAGATGTTACAGAGTATGTGGTATCAACAGCGTGTCCATTAACACATACCATAGCATACATTATTAAAAATTTTTTTTTACAATTAACAATAAATTAACTATAATGTAATATTATCAATTACACAATTTTTTTTACTAAGTTTTACTAAATATTTTGCATGCCATGGTGCTAGAGCATGGCGATCTCAATGTTGTACTAGTTTATAGAATATTTCCTTAAAACCCATGTCTCCGCAAATAAATATTTTGAATTTGAATTTGAATTAACATAACATTTGTAGCCTTATAGCTCAGTTGGTAGCATGTCTGCCTTCAGAGCTGTAGGGCGTGGGTTCGATCCCCACCCAGGACAAACATTTATGTGACGAACATAGATGTTTGTTCTGTGTCTGGGTGTAATATGTTTTATAAGTATTTACGAGAAAAAATAATAGTATATATGTATTCTATCAGCTATCTGGTTTCCATAATACAAGCTTTGCTTAGTATGGGGCTAGATGGCGCTGTATGTAAAATGGCCCATATATTTTTATTTCGACATTGTCATCATGATTGTGAACAACATTTACTATCGGGCCAACCCTGCAGGGCTAACATGCGCACCGCGAGAAAATTTTGTCGTGTCTTTATGTCGTGCGAAAACGAGACAAACTTATACAGATTCGTAGCCTTGTCCTGTTTTGTAGAATCGAGAAAATTTTCTCGCGGTGCGCATGTTAGGCCTGCTGGAATCGCGAAGATTAAAATCTGTTCCATCAAGCATGACATTTTGTAGAAGTATGTAACCCGTATCGGTGGTATGGTCCCGCTGGGTAGTCTGAAAACGTTCTTTTGGTTTCTTCTAGGTGACATAAACGAAGAGAAGCAAAAACAGGCACAAACTCTAAACGTGGAAAGGGAAGACGATAACGCGGATGATGGCGGTGATGGTGATAACCAAGAAAAAGAAGCGGACGCATTCCAACACGTGAAACAAGCCAAAAAGGATGACTTACAAGTAATCACCTACTTTACTACAAAAACTGACATACTGTTGACTATAGTTTTTTATTATGGAATTGAGTGACGAGAAGAGCGTGATGGGATGGTGAGCGTAAAGTCTGCCCATAACAGTAGCAGTGCCAGAACTATGAACTTGCGAATACAACCCTGCGCCGCACCGCACTGCGCTCTTCACCCTGAGATATTAGATGTGAAATCTCTTTATGCCCAATAAGTTATCTGGTAACATTGCCTTTCGAACCGGAACGCAATAAGTTAAATTAAATTAAATTGTATTCATTGAGATTAAACACGGTCAGGCCAATTACATTAGATTAGAATCTCACAAAAAATATTATAACAAAAAAGTAAAATAATAATAATAAGGGAATACATCAATACAAAAACAGTAAAATTATAACAGTTCAATCAAAAATAATAATAATATTAAAAGTAAGAAATTAAAATATAAACTAAACATGTCAAAATTCATTTAAATGTCAGAAACACAAAACAAACTAAAAGTCATCAGAGTCAGAGAATCTTATTGCATCGATCCCACTGGTCAGTTAAACTTTTATAAAGCTTGCACACTACTGCTTGGCGGTTGAATAACTGGCAAAGGTGTGGTACTTCCCCAGGCAGACTGCAATAAAGTCCTACCACAGTCGGAGTATTAAACGTGAGTAATCCCGTATACGTAAGCCGGGAGGCACCTCCTCCCTATTAAGGGGAGGCCTTCGTCCAGCAGTGGACGTCTTCTGGCTGATGATGATGAGGAATCCTGTATTTAAAAAAAAAACAAAAAGTACCTAATTTTTGGATTTTCGGCGGGAATATGAAAAAACATGTCGCATCGTTCTTTATTATGTGATTTATGTGTAAAACTTGTGGTTTTCCTAGTGTTAATCTGTAAAAGGTATATGGGAATGTGCATACAAGTGTTGGCAAGTGATATTTTATAGTGCGATGTAAGATGTATTTTCGTGTTGCCTCCAAAACTCCACCACTTCATTGAGGCATGACTTGGACTTGACCGTGACTAATTTTATTTAACTTTGACTTCGACTTGTTTGAGGCATGCAACAACTTGAATATTATTTTTAAACTTGACACTTGCAGAATGCTCACAAATAACGATGCCAATATTTTGAAAAAAAATAACCTTAGTGGTGGTCTTAGAATATTATCAACCTATCTCGTACGCCACGGTGGCTTACGGAAGTAAATTAGCGTAACTTTATAACTTTAATATCTTCAGGCGGTAGACGCAGCGACCAAAGAACAAGCGGAAGAACAGCCGGTTCTACAAAAGGACGACGATGAAGACGGTGAAAAGCTGAAAGAAGACGACGAAGTGGCCATGGATGTTGATGACGATGATATTCAGGTACAAAACAAAAAGTACATACATGCACGCCAGATGCCATGGGCATGGACGTCGCCAGGGGGGTGCATGGAAAGGCAACTGAAAGAGATGAAAAAAAAATGCAAAGCAAAAAGTCCCAAGTAGCGGACTTAGGACTTTTCGCTTGACTTGTTTGACAGATCATTCACGCACTTCGAGATTTTGAGTGAATTCACTAATTCCATTCCAAGTTTAGTATTTCGCGCTGCTATTAGTCTTAAGTTCTTTCGTCAATGCAGACTTTTCCCATATTGCATTATACAATAGGCTAGATGACTGTTTTTTTTTATTGTTCTATTAAAATGTGGCCCATAAATATAGCTTATTAATGAAAAGAAAATGAAAATCTGATCAAAAATAAGCAACTTATAAGCATTTAAATATCATGCTAGACAGAGAGAAGAAACAGCAAATCGTGACGTCATTTGTCAGGACGCCATATAAATTATATTCTGACAAGTAAGGCGTGACGACATTTTTTGTTTTGTGGGAAAGGGACAGAGTTGTCTCAAACAAAAACTTTAAACGCTCATATATCAGAACATTATTAACCGATTTCAATATTTTTTTCAATAAACATACTATATTTACTTAAATTCTACATCAAAGCTATTGGTTTCAACGATATAAACATCAGTCATCTACCCTATTTAACTCATCAGGTCATCTTCAGCTCTGGATGAATCACTGTTAGACGAATTTTACCATTGGCCGAGATGCAGTGTAATGTTTTTCGCCCATAAGTAAGTCGTTTTCGCCCATAAGTAAGTCGTTTTCTCAGATATACAGGGTTAGTACTAATCAGTTAGTTTTAAGGCCATATCAAAACAATCAACTTTTACTATGGAGCCAACATCGAAATCGCAAAAAAAACAGCTGTTCCGTACATTTTGCACGAGGTCGATGAACTTCTTGTATTTAACAGCTGATATTTTTTTCACGATTTCAATGTTGGCCCATAGTAAAAGTTGTTTGTTTTGATGTACAGGGAATGCACTTAAAAGGATGCTAACTGATTAGAACTAACCCTGTATAAACATGACCAAAAGACGATGTTTAAGTCGTACCTGCGATGCTATATCGATGAACATCGATGTCATTTTTTAATCGTGTTCCTACATCTACTGACTAAATATCTATTGACTGCCATATAGCTCAGCGGTAGCGTGTCTGCCTTCAGAGCTGTAGGGCGTGGGTTCGATCCCCACCAAGGGCAAACATTTATGTGACGAACATAAATGTTTGTTCTGTGTCTGGGTGTAGTATGTATTATAAGTATGTATTTACAAAAAAAAATGTATATAAGTATTCTATCAGCTATCTAGTTTCCATATTACAAGCTTTGCTTAGTTTGGGGCTAGATGGCGCTGTGTGAAAAAAAATGTCCTGCGATATTTATTTATTTATTTATTTATTTATTTATCTAGGTCTTGTGTAAAATAATTAATACATTCGGCCTAGGTTCCGTAAAGGATAATATGAGGAAGCCTACATACTACCGGAGAAAAAAACAATGGCCAACCCCTGGGCCAACATGGTGTACAGTACATGGCCCAATCGCCCAAGAGGAGGCCTATTTCGGCAGTAGAATATTAAACAGGTTGATTATGTAAGAAAAATCTTTGTTCGAAGTATCTTAATCAGTAAAAATTTCTTTTAGGTCGAAAAATCCGAAGAACTAAAATCCGACAAAGTCAAAGAAGGCGTTGACAAAGATAAAGAAAAGTCTGGCAACAAGAAGGACGGTGGTGAAGACCCTACAGGGGAAACGGGGATGGAAGTCGATGGTGAAAATGTGCTAACGGAAACTGTACCTAGAGGCATTGAGACTAGCTATCATACTAGGTAAGCCGAAGAACTATGCTATTCGTAATCTATATATATATGTTACCGGCCAAACCCGATTTCAGGATAAATTAGTTTTGCCTAGGCTAAACTAATTCTTCCTACATGCAATAGGATAAACTGGTATAGCCTAGGCTAAACTAGTTCGTCCTAAGCTCGATAGGATTAACCAGTTTAGCCTTAATTACATTGTATTTTATTCAATTTACCTATTTATTATGTCGTTCTAGGTATTCTATAATGTTTATACTAGACCATACCAGTTTATCCTAAGAGTATGTATTTCTATCAGGAGTTTGGCCTAGGCTTAGGCTTATAATGATTCAATAGATAATAGACAATCATTTATTATGGCAAATAATAAATAAACACTGATAACAATAACTCATGATTAATGGGTTATCTTCATCGTGGTTAGATATCATATCATATTATATTACAAAAATATGCTCTGAGCCAAGTCAGAGCATCCTGACATGAGTTACATCAAAGTTGCATCAAGAAGTCAGTCGATAAAGTACATTCCTAAAAATGTTTTCCATACTTAGCCTCAAATATCAATTTTACTGTTTTCTCGAAAACTGTAGGTTTCCGCAGTCCTCCCCTTTTAGAGGCAGGTTCCCCTATAACCCCTCTCTCACTCCCCCCACCCCAACCATTATACTAATTACACATATGGAAAGCCCTTCCCATAAATACTTGTCCTTTAAAATACTTGTTATAAGATGACATTTTATAAAACGTGAATTTGCAAAACAATCAAAATATGAAATGAAAAATGCACAAAACGAAAATAGCATAAGACACATTTGATGAGAGAAGTGTTTGGCTAAAAACGTTCCTCAACACTAGTAAAAATAAATTGAATTATGTTAAATTTTCAGGTTAGACACCTCGTCCATCCAAACAGAAGACATGACAGTTGACCAGTACATGAGCATACGAGAATGGCTGACTAGTAAACCGACGCAAGGAGGGATATCGGCCGGTGTATGGAGATCCCTCTGGCAACAGTCCGGCGGAGCGGCGAGAGCTCTATGCGAACGGCTGAGGCTTGTTCTAGAACCTACCATGAGCTCTAGGAGAGCTGGTAAGATATCAATGACTTCATGCAGTTTCTTAAAGTTGCACCACCCGACGGCTCGAACTCATCGGTGGGCGTGGCTAAAAGCATGCTCTCTTCATCAAACAAAGTGTGGGAAACGGAGAAAGAAAGAGAAATGAGCGCCAAATTTTTTCATGTTGACCTTTGGCTGCAGGATTGTGATGAATAAACTACTGAACTAATTTATTCCAACTAAAGTTATTTGAAATTTTAATGGACTAAACTATGCCGCTTGATATATTATTTTAGAGTTTTCGTACTACTTATGTTATTTATTTGCGTTCAAAGTAGCGTTAAAATTGAGCTAAAATACAAGATGTTTCCTGGCTCATAACTTTCATGTTTTTTGACTATATTATTTCTTATCAATGTACAATCCTAGATAATGAAGAGACAAATCGATATAATTCATAGTCTTGGACCTACAACATTACATAGTGGAGTAATAATACTTCTCCGTTTCTATGGAGAAGTGACCGGCTTGTTTACACATAAGGCAGTATCTTGGGGTTTTCTTTCACTTTTTGTAGGACTCTATTGTAGAGTCCGCATGGACAAGTACCACACCTTTGCCAGTTATTCAACTGCCATGCAGTAATGTGCAAGCATTACTGTGTTTCGATTCGAAGGATAATGATACCAGAAAAATTACTGGTCGTGAAGAGATCTGACATCTAGTATCTCAATGACGAGCGCTGTGCAGTGCCGCGCAGGATTTTGTTCGCAAGTTCACAATTCTGGCACTGGAAATGCTATAGGCAGGCGCGAGGCTTAACACCATTCGAACGTCCCGCTCGTCTCGTCACTCCATTGCGCAAAAAAACCTACCATGAGCTGTAGGAGAGATGATGATGTATTCAGTTCTATCAATAGTTTGCTTTTTTTAACCCGAATTTTGTAAACAAAAACGGCGGGTTTACAACCATTCATAGCCATTTGTCAGGATACTGAGAGCTGTCATTGGTTGTACTCGGCCATTGTTCTGTTTACAAATTTTGTCACTTAAGGAAAAACGGCGTATACAATACAATGTCGAATGGTGTAATATTAGGAGATATCTATATTATATGGGGTATATTATTATAGACATATTATATAAAATGATTACCATAATTTGAACATAACTCTGTATGGTAACATCGCACGTGAGCCCCAAGATACAGGCCTCGCGCCTAGTTTGGGGCTCACCGTTAATTATCTTTTATTAAACCTGGATTTTTAAGTCTGTACCTCTTTTAAGTAAAAATCGTACTACCCTATTTGGTTATAAACTATTTCTATTTCTTCCCTCGAGCTACAAACCAGGCGGGGCAGTGACAGCTCTATACACGTCATAAAGCCTTTTTTAAAGCCACCTATCATTCCAGGTGATTTCCGCACCGGTCGAGCGATCAACATGCGACGCGTTATCCCCTACATCGCGTCACACTTCCGCAAGGATCGCATCTGGCTGCGACGCACCAAGCCAGCCAAGCGCGAGTACAAGATAGCCATCGCTGTGGACGACTCTAGCTCCATGGCCGACAATAGGAGCAAGGAACTCGCGTTCGAGAGTCTAGCGTTAGTCTCACAAGTAAGTACTAAGCCCTCATAATGTTGTTATCTTTTCATGCGCTTTCTTTAGCATACGCATAAAATCGGGACTCAACATGAAGCTTGCACCATAACACCTGAAATAGGGGTGGCACAATTTATGCAAGTGACCCAAGGCGGTGCTCCGATATTTTAAGGAGCTGGGTTGGTTTGGGTAGACAATAGTCCCCAAGCGGGACGTCAGTGCAAGACTCATCACCCCCATTCAAAATTAGTAGATGTGCTTTCTTTGTCTATTTCCACTAAGTTGAAAGAGAAAAAAAATAACCATTAGAGCATCCGCCATCTCCTTCCATTAGGAGAGAAAAAGACAAAATATTGAGTAACTATTCCAAGCCTACTACGCGTTTATTGTAATGTCCTTGTAGTACACTGTCATCTGACAAAGCGATAACACATTCGTATTCGTACATCAATCATAAGTCATGAAAAGGAAACTTTTTGTCTCTCCTGGCAATACTGTGAAAAATCACGTTATTGGTAGTAGCAGAAGCCATAAACCCAAGAAGTCAAGTCAACTGAAGTGAAACTTATGACACGACTAAAAGGACTAGAATTCAGGCCGGAAAAACATTAAAAAAAACTATATTGGGTGAATTCATCCAGACATATTTTTTTCTTTTTTCCTCTACTGGGGATTTTGGCTCCGCGAAATCAACGCAATTGCCTTTATGCATCCAGGCATCTTCGTCTGACATACTACAGTGTTGGAGTTTTGGCGGGAACGCGAGAAAATCATGTCGCTGCATTGTATTATTTTCTAAAACTTGTGTTTTTTCGAGTGTTAATGCAAAAAAAAAATGGTGGCGTTTTATTCATTAAGTGCTGATTTAGGAGCAAGAGTGGGCAAGTGATATAATGTAGTGAAACGTGTCTTTTCGTGTTGTTTCCAAAACTCCGAAGAAGCTTGTAGTAAAGTTGCCACGACTTTACTAGGGCATGATTGGACTTGACTGTGACTTACTGTGTGTGACTTGGACTGTGACTACTACTCATTTAACTGCAGAAAGAAGAATCGATGAAGAAATATGTATTCGGCTGAAGGACTAGTATCCATGGCCAGGAACTATTAAAAATAACAACTACTACAGTGTTGCTAGTATCTGAAACTATTTCCAATCAACCCTATTATTTTTTACTCTTTTTCCAAGCTATGTTATTTTGTCCACAGGCTCTAAACCTACTCGAATCTGGCGACCTTGCAGTCCTGAGTTTCGGCGAAAAACCAAACCTCCTCCATCCGTTCACAGAACAATTCTCCGAACATTCCGGGTCGAAGATTCTCGAACAATTACAGTTTAGCCAGACAAAGACCAAAATCGCACAATTACTGGACTTCTGCTGTGTAATGTTTGAGGAACAGACCGTGAGGAGTGACGCTCCTAACGCGAAGCTGCTCGTCATTGTGGGAGATGGGAGGAATATATTCGCTGAAGGGGAGAAGGTGGTGTTGCAAGCGGTGAGGCGAGCGAGGCAGCAAGGAATCTTCTTGGTGTACGTGGTCGTCGACAATCCGGAGAATAGGGTACGTATGTCATGATAAGTTGGCACTTCACGTCAGTCATAAAGCGTCCACTGCTGGACGAAGGCCTCCCCGTTAATAGAAGGGTGTTGCCATAATCCCCACGCTTGGCAGGCGGCTTGGGGATCGCAGAATGGTCACCACCGTTAACCAAGAGGACGCTGCTGCCCGTCCTCCGGTGGGTCTGGTTGCAGTTTAAGGACATACTCAGGTGCCAGGAACTTGGCACTTCGATGCCGGTTTATTGTTGACCTGACAGAACTGTAATCAGCGGCTGCGGAACTGGGGGGCAGAGGGGCCCAAGTGCCCCCTCCCTCCAATGCCGCTCCTCCAATCAAACTTCAATAAGTTTACTGTGACAAATGTGTAATATACGTGTTTACATTTTAAGCGGCGTAAGTTACGGTAACATTTAGTTGGCCACGAGGACGCAAAATGCCTGGCTCTGAATAAGCAAATTAAATATTTCTGAATTTTGGCGTTTACCTGAAAAGTGTGTTTTTTTTCAGGATTCTATAATGGACATCAGAAAGCCGGTAATGGATTCAGTGACGAACAAACTGAGCTTCATATCATATTTGGACGCTTTCCCGTTCCCATTCTACCTCATTCTTCGAGACATGGCAGCCCTTCCCAACGTCTTGGGAGACGCCTTGAGGCAGTGGTTCGAACTGGCCGCCAATACTAGCTAAAACTTTTCATTACAAATACAATGCATACATATACAATGGGCGATTTTCTGACAGGAAATAAAATAAAATGTAGTTCTCTTCAACTCGACAGACGGCGCTGAGTTTTCGTGAGTCAAAAACAGCAATATTTTTGATCTGTGGCACTAAACTAAAATAAAAAACTTGACACTGTTGTCGATTCTGTTGCACTAACTTTGTTGCTCACTGAACTAAACTAATCTGACAGGACTAAAATTATACGCGTCTCATTTCATTTCAATATGTTATAAAAGGATATCAACAGGTTTCGTCCTATTAAATTAAGTTTAGTTTAGTGAGCGGTGCAACAGAATAGACACCATTGACAGCCACGTCTGGTCAGCGCACTCAGCGCCATTTACAAAGAGCTTCTTTTTTTATAAATTGCCTGTCAGAAAATTGCCCAAAGAAATTCCAGTAAGTGACTCGCGACTGACCCTAGTCCAAAAATTCGAAAGACAAAATCTAATCAAGAATCAAGATCCAATTAATTATCAGAATATCTTGCTATATACGATCAGTATTTGCAGGAAAGCTAGGTATAATGTAGATATAAAGTATAAAGTATAAGGTATAAATTAATATGCAGTGAAAACAAGCTCAATATTATAATACAATAATCAATTTACTTGTACACGCCTGCCTGTGTTAGAAATAGTTCAGAGGGCAGTCTTGTCGCTAAGAAAGTCTTCCAGACAATTAATTTGTATTAGCATCGAGAACTTTAACAATATTATTACCTTGTGGATAACGAATCAAAGTTAATTTTATTTATAATGGTAATAGTAATATTTTGTATTAAAGTATATTTAGAAATATAAATATAGTTGTTTGAGCAGTGATTCCATATTGGATATGACTGCTGTTAAAATGAATAACCTTGGAAAACTACATTTTATTATACAGATGAGTATATTTTGTTAGAATAAATGTTTGCTAAAATAATCTTGGTTTTTATTTTCTTATTCTTGTACTTTAGGGTGACGAATTTTGTAGATACGATCGTAGTTTTTTATGACGAAACAAAGTCAAAATGAACGGTAACATATTACTTCTGTAAGATGTAAAAACTTTAGTGGAAACTGTTCTGGTGCAAAGATAGATTGATTATATAATCTGGATGGCTCACATTAATCATCTAAACGACAATAATAAAACCTATTGACTAATATAAAGATATCACTGATATTGTATTATGTATAGTACGTCTTTTAAGGTTTATAAAAAGCTGAAAAAAATTCTTCCTGTCTATGCTTTAAAAACGTAGGAATCTTAGGTCTACATAATCTAACATTTTTAAATATCTATTTCTAAAATTATTGGCTTATTCTACAAAATTATGTAAGGGGCAGCTCTGATTTTTCACAGCTTCATTATATTCAAAATTCAAACATGTTGGAATGCGCGAGCGAAATAGTGGCGCGCGCATTCTGAGCCTAGAACTTTTACTGTTAATGATAGAGCACCATAGATTCTTTGTTTTTACCCCGCGTGGCTCCAGGGCCCTGATTTATAAAACTACAAGTACAAGATTACAATTGTACTAGCTTCTTGTACCAGTAACTTCAAGTTATAGGTCGCGTCATGTAAAAATAACGCTGGAAGAAAGTAGAGGGGGTGTGTGCGCATGTGTACACTTGCGTACAAAAGTACTAGGCCTATTTTTTTTTTTAATTATTAATTAGCCTTTTGCTCGCAGCTTCGTATATTTGTTATTGCTAGGTACATGGCAAAATATATTAGATATCGCCTAAATCGCCTACTGCGCAGCTTAACCGCCAGCGTTCTTTTTACATGACGCGACCTATACCAGTTACATGGTTTGTCTTTATCCTATATACAAGTGCTTGTACTTGTACTTTGTACACTGGTTGTCTTGTAGCTTTAGAAAACGCCGTACTCAATATTTTTATGCGGTGTTGCCAGTTTTTCACTACAATTACAAGACTAACGTAGCTGTCTATTAGCTTAGCTTTATAAAACAGGGCCCAGAGACTTGTTTGTGAAATGGAACTTTATCCAAATAGGTTAGTGTCGTGGACAACAACTATAATAATTAACTAATTATAGCTAGGCCCCTGGCGACAACTAGCGTTGTCGGTGCGTTGCGTCGAGAGAGAGAGAGCTAAATCCTCCAAGATTCATCATCAATCTAGGAATACTGGGCACTTGTTTTTTCAATAAGGTCTTAGAAAAGAAACCACCAGAATTTTTAAAAATATTGTATATTTGTCAACCGAAAATTAAACAATACCTTAACATATTTTGCTTAGCTATATTTTGGAGTTAACAAAAACAGCACTTGTAGTTTACACTTTAGGCCTATGTTATAAAACTTTAATAAATTAACCGTAACATCATTTTCGATATGATAACCTGCAAGCTATAATTGCGTAACTACGTTCATAAATTCAAATGTAAAGATACAATAAAACGTAATAATCGAATGAAATTCGTCCCGCTTTGACTCCGCATTCTTTTCCTAAACCGGTTAAACAGACTCGACAAATTTTAAAAACCTATCAAAGCATGACTTACAAATATTGTGTTTCAAAATGAAACAATTCCTTTAACTAATGCACCGCTTACAAACTAACAATCTAATATACAAATAAAGAAGAACCGCCGCAAAGGTGACTGGACCAAATGTGATGTTGTAACAAATATATCTCACTGATGTTAAAATTCAACTTGGTATGTTGTCTCGAATCAATTTACAATAATCTAATGCAGTGGTTCTTAACCTTTTTGTAACGAAGTACCATTTGACTGAATTTTTGTCTTGCCATGGATCACCAACTGTTTCGCGGTGATATAAATAATTATTCGGTTGTAAATAACTAACTATAAATAAAAAATTGTGTAACATTATTCAGAACCAAGAATATTGTTTTCGATATTCTTGTCGGCTCGCTCCCACGCCCCTCCCCGGCGCTCCTTCTGCTACCGGCCCATCGTTGCGTCCCCGCGTCTTCAACACGTTATTTATTTGATCATTTTATGATGATTTCGCGGAGCACTTCGAATGGTTTCAGGGATCACTAGTGGTCCACGGACCACCGGTTAAGAACCACTGGTCTAATTGAATCGAGTTTTATCATATTATGCCACCTTTGCAAACCATTCTATAACTCGTATAGCAAAATATAAAATTAAAGTTATTATAAATATAACGCTAACTGCAATGTAAATATTTAATATGCTGTAACGTAATATTAAACTAAGCCTAGAATGTTAAAACATCTGTTAGAACCATGATAATGAAACTTATTACCGAGCAATAAATATGAATTTACAAACTAAACTACCCCCTCTTCGTGTTTGAGCGAGTTAAAGCTGATCTGCAAACCGATGTTTGGAATTCGAAACTAAACATAGTTTGTTAAAAAAGTAGTGTCTAAAGTTCAAAATTTCGTTATAAAAGTAGTGTCTCCACCTCCAGTGAAGGCGCCGGTAACTGGAACGGCTGCTGGTGGTCATCTGAGGCGCTTTAAAAAAATATATATAGGGGCATTCTAGTTAGTTACTATCACCCGGCAGTTTTCGAGTTTTCATAAAAGGAGAAAGGTTAACCTCCGGATTATTGCGCGCCGCTATCTCGCTTTGAATCTACTCAAAGGTTTTTGGTACCTCCGGCAACCGCTCCAATAAAACAATTCATTGTTGATAGTTCCGGCACTGGAAGAACAGCCTTAAAGTATGATAAAAATTGGACTTGTCTTTAATGATTTTACCTAGCTTGTTCTATCTAATGTAAAAAAATCTTTGAAGGCCATCTCGGTGTTATCGAGACCGTGAAGTGGTAGAACGTTTAGTTCTAAAAGGGACTAAGTAACTGTCGCCTACACCTTAACTAAAGGCATTATGACATGTTGGCCTAGTTGATACAAGGAGGTATGGAAATTTGTACCACTATGCCACTTATGGGAAATGTCCCAAGCCTTTAATTTTATTTAAGTTGGAAGTATTTTTCGTTTATTTATACAGGTTTGGTTTGATAAAATCGGATACCCCGACTAAAGTTACGATCACGTCTGGTGAACGTTACCAAGGACAAAGTAAGCCTTTGCCTTTTCAAAGTGTTCCTTTTATACAATCAATGTAACGAAGGCTATATAATAATATATACAAATGCAACGTGTTTGGTTTTGTATGGATTTTCATAGGCATTATTCAAACAATACAAGCTTTATGTTGTATTGTATGAAAATGCATATGAATATCCGTACAAAAAACTGCTCTTACCACTTACTTAAGACTGTACCCAGAACCACCGGAAGACGGGTAGCAGCGTCGTCTTGGTGGTGAGTATTCTGCGATCCCCAAGCCGCCTGCCAAGCTTGGGGATTATGACAACCCCCTCGGGGAGACCTTCGTCCAGCAGTGGACGTTCTCTGGCTGATAATGTGATGTGTGATGTGAAGCTTTATGTTTGGACGTTTTCGTTTTTGATCAAAATGTGTAGCTGTTATAGAAAATATACATTTAAGGCGACAATCACTGGTCCTCTAGTTGCCAATAAGACAATAGATTAGTTTTGGAACTTTGTGGACAGTATGGTATCAATTAGGGCTTCGCAGTGGAATCCTTGGACGAATGATTGTTGGTCTCTTCAGTCTTATCGCTGTCACCGTAGAACTTTGGCGGCTGGAAGTAAAAAACATACACGTTAATGTTTTGCTTAAAAAAGTTTTCCTACGTCCGAGCTTGGCATAAAGTAGATACAATGGAGGCGCCACTATCGCAGATAGTTTTAATACTAGCAACTCTAGAGTATGTCCGAGGAAGATATATGGAGGAATTGACCAACTGAAGTATTATCCACAGAATTGACAGGAAAGAAAAAAATTACGTTTCAAGACTTTTTTGCTAAGCTCACTAACAAACAGTTCAGTTTGAAAACTAAATAAACCTACACAAATAAATTAACTGTAAGGCACCAAAAAACTTAGGTAATGATAAACTTTAAGTCGTAGCGCTGAGGGTACATCTTTCAATACACATTACATTCATCTGTAAATGTGTTCGTGGTTACGGCGTTAAATAGATAAAGTTGAATACTGTTTTTTTTTACAAGCTGCGCTCCATACTTAATGGTTTTTTTTAATACAATCGAGTGACGAGTCGAGCAAGAAGTTCACCTGGTGGTAAGCGTCATGCCTGACACTAACAGTAGCAGTGCCAGAATTGTGAACTTGCGAACACAATCCTGCGCCGCACTGCACTGCGCTCGTCACCCTGAGATATTAGATGTTAAATCTCATACCCAGTAATTTCTGGTAACATTGCCCTTCAAACCGGAACACAGTAATGCTTGCACACTACTGCTTGGCGTTTGAATAACTGGCAAAGGTGTGGTACTTCCCCAGGCGGACTCTGCAGGCTTACTTCGGACATACATACATACTTCGGCCTTTTACCTATACCCTTGCAAAAAAAAAAACATCTTTCCGTTGTTGTGTGAAAGGACAAATACACAAATAAACTGACAATCTCGCACACATTTATAATATTAGTAAAGTAAAGAGCAAATAGTAATTTAGCACTTACTCAAATAAAATGGGTGACAATAGCCATAATGAAATCTACCTACTACTCAAACCTACTTTTTAGTTACTTCCAAATTTATGTATCAGCGTCAAAATATCATAGGCTAATAATTTGTCTAATTTATGAATCTGCATCTATAGGTTAATAATTACAACTAGGCAAATACATGAGCCATATAAATATAAACATTAAAATGTTTATGGATAAGTAAAAAAACAAACAGCACACCAATTAGTGAAAAATCCTTGACTATGATCAAACGTAAAGTCAAAACATACTTGAGAACAAAATATTCGTAAATACTTTAGTTGTATTGTAGATGTACGAAAACACCCTTATTCGTAAACGTGGAGTAATTAATCCGTCCTTTTTGATTGACAAGGCATATTATTCCATATTTGATTTTATAAATGATAAATTAATAAATAAGGACATCAAATAAATAAATAATGTATGGACATAAATAATAATTAGTCTTCGTCAGCCATAAAACGTCCACTGCTGGACGAAGGCCTCCCTTTTTATAGAGGGGTGTTGCCATAATCCCCACGATTGGCAGGCGGCTTGGGGATCGCAGTATGGTCACCACCGTTAACCAAGAATACGCTGCTGCCCGTCCTCCGGTGGGTCTGGTTGCAGTTTAAGGACATACCCAGGTCCCACACTAATTACCATTACCACAATAATTAATAAATAATTTTAATTATTTTATAATTACAGATGTTATTATGAAAACTGACGTGGTTTCGACACATTTTTGTTTTATTTATACGGGAATACTCACGTTTAATTAAATCGGATACTCCGACTATAGTTTCGAACACATCCGGTGACCATGATAAGCAGGACGCAGCCGCACGCGCTTCGGGCTCTGTTTTCACTCTTTGAAAAAGGTCACCGGTATCCGATTTAATTACACGTGAGTATTCCCGCATAAATAAAACAAAAATTACTGTGATATCTAACTATAAATGCCGATAGGAAAAATTATGATGTATATCTTCGTTACTTCGTCAACATTATAATAATATTTTGCATGTCTAACCGGCTAGAGCATAGCGATCTATTAACTTTCTATTACCTTCTATATTCCATCTCAATGTACCTATGATTCAGCGAAATAAATATTTTGAATTTGTCTTTAACCACCGATTTACAATTTGAAAGAAAAGACAAGACAGATTAATTATTTCGAGACTTCTCCACGTTTATTAATAAGGAATAGAACAGTCCTTTGTTGCGCCAGGCTACAAAAACGCTATCATTGTAAAGATATTTTACCACGTTATAAAATCTAAAAATATCGGGAAATATCCCATTAATAAACATAAAACTGCATTTTACCACGATTAAAAATATACCAATAAGCGTTTACCCGAACAAAATAGAAAATGTTTTTGGGACATTCTACGGGTTTTAGAGGGTAAAGTATAATATTTTGTTCTTCAAGTAAAACCACAAAACAACAATACCTGAGCTAATTCAAAATACGGACGTGAAGGAGTACTCGTGCCCTTTGTTGACGTTTTTATTGTGATAAACTATCTTATCTAATTAAACTGTGATGGACAGAAAGATAGATAAACAATAACGCTTCACACTCGTACTAGGATTCCATGTGGCAGGGTATTATACAAAATCGTCATTCAAAGATCTTACCGGACGGTAATCGGACCCGAGACTCTTAAGGGGGCGACTAATGCCAAAAATAAGTAAAAGGTGTATTTTTAAACACATAGTTTAATGATAAAGAACGTAAATATTCAGATAAAAAAAATACTCCAGGTAGGGGAAAAACCTAAAGAAGCCGAGTAACCGAATAGAATATTGGATAATAATCTGGTTTATAAAAATAATTAAAAATTACCAACCAAAAAAAAACCTGTTTTAATTCAAATATCTAAATTATCAGCGACATCGCCACATTATTTTTTACGAATTACATAGCCAAACTAATGTTTTAGCACAGTAGCCGTTAATTTTTTTTATTTCATGCCATACATTTTGAATAATTAAATAAAATCCCACCTAAATTGCTCAAAGCTATCATCATCATCAATTGTATCATGCGATTTTTGACTCTAAACTAATGCAAAACGCGCGGGTGATTTATGATATTTCTCTGGCATTAGTCGCACTCTTAAGCTCCTAAGTATATTTTCAAAATTTATGACCTGATCTATAATAGTACATTATGATACAAATATGCTATGTTGGTCATTACACTCGAGACGGTATTATGCGCGCAAGCCGCAGGCGAGCGCGATAAGGGAGCCGGGAGTGTAATTACCAATGCACACGCGTTTCATACGACGTTTTTCATCACACTTGCGAGGATAAAACAAACTTGTATTGTAAATAACCTTTTGATAATAATCAACCACACAGGAAAAACGTTAACAAATATTTGTGGAAAATGGCGCGCAGGTTTTTTAGCCACAAAAGCTCTTTGTTAGTATTACAAAAAATACTGTATTACACGGTTAAATTAAGAACGCTTCGTATACCTATACGTACTAATAACTTGCAGTGAGGTACATACTTAACCGGGTTATACCTATTATAATACTAGTGCTTTAATGTAAAGTAAAAAGCATGCATGTGTAATATCTTTGATTATGAGCCTAAGCCCGATGTAATAAGATCAACTTTACGAGCAAGTGTGATGAATAAAGTATTTCAATCACAAATGAGGAAATAGTTCAGTTATAGTTATTACTTTTTACTATATTTTTTATCAACCATCTCTTATCGGGGTGATGTCACTACAATAATAATGTAAGTACGTAAATGACAAACCATCTCTAATAGCTCAACAAAAGGGCAGAGTACAACAAAATGGTCATGGGAATAACAACACAAGAAAACAATCAAACACCAAAACGTCTGGAATGTTCTGAAGCATGATGTATGTCTAGCGATATCGACTCGACTTACACATCTCATTTTGTACTATACAGTTGTGACTTTATTCCCCAATCCGTTTTTCACACCGTTATAACTTGTAAATCCCTAGAAATAAAACAAGTTTATATTTATCAGAGAACTCCGTTTTAGAAGTAAAGAGTTCTTCGAATAGCGCGGACCTACTCAATAGTGTTTCAAGTGTTTCTCCAAAAATAAAACACAGATAACACAAGAGTAAGACAGATGTTTACAAGTGTAATACAGACTTTTACAAGTGTAGGGTAAACTTTTACAAGACGTGTAATGTAGATTTTTACAAATGTGGGGCAGATTTTACAATAGCTAAACAAAACAGTTGTTAAATCAACAATTTTTGTAAACTTGATTATTACATTTTAAACATAAATCGAGCTTTCTGAGGGTATGCGAACCACCGCCCATGGACACCTGCGACATCAGCGATGCATGAATTGCCAACTTGGAGAGACGTTAAAAGACGCCTTTTTAAACGCTCAATTTGAAGCCATGACAGAGGCCTTCGGGCGGCTCATTAACTCTAACACTAAGGCTAGCCACTCAGCCTATACGAACTTATTTTGAACGCTGAATGTTTGTAACTCTGCGGAGATTCCTTCCTTTATTTCAATGTTTTTTAGTGTAGTACTTATATTCTGTGGCGTAGGCTCTCTTTGTATTACAAGAGATTCCCCAAAAACTATGGATATCTTGAGGTATTCTTGTATCGAACCCGGTTTTGATAGGAAGCATTACACACATACAATGAAGGCTGTTAAAATACGCAGAACTTTACTAAAAGCCCCCCTTTTCCCCACAAGAAGAAATCAATCTCGCTACAGACATCAACATTAGGCAGCCCCAAATCTTAGGAAAAATACCTCAGCAACTGGTTATTTTAAAAACGGTAGTTAGGATCGGCGACATCTTTGCTGTTCCCATTTTTTACTGTATAATCTGACACATAAATCGACATTGGCACCATAACCTAAAACATAATGTTAGAACTACAATGTCAAGCTGGATTACAGTACAGTTTATAAGTGAAAGCTAGCGATTTATAACATATACAGGGTTAGTTCTAATCAGTTAGCACCTTTTTAAGGGCATATTCTGTACATCAAAACAATCAACTATGGGCCCACATAGAAATCGCGAAATAATATCAGCTGTTCCATACAAAAAGTTCATCGACCTTGGGCGAAATGTATGGCAAAGCAGGTTTTTTTTCACGATTTCAATGTTGTCCCCATAGTAAAAGTTGTTTGTTTTGATGTCCAGAATATGCCCTTAAAGGATGCTAACTGATTAGAACTAACCCTGTATATTATATATTGGTCTACGTTCGGCCGTCAACTCGCTCGATGGAAAACGTCGTTACGTCCAAAGATGGTCGCAAACCTAGAAATAACTTATTGCGTAAGGTGTACGTAAGGATTATTATTAAAGTTATTGACTTTTATGTGTAGTTACCTCGTCGTGTTTATCGTCATTGTTGGTGCGTTCGTCGTCGTCGTCGCTGTCTTCGTCGGCCGACGACTCGCCGGCGGAATTCGCCGCCTCGGGTTTGCCTGTGGTAAGAACTTTTTAGCATAAGTATAGGCATTAAGAGGCTGACAATAGCTGATACTCCGCGTCTTAGCGGTCTCTGTCTAACTACATAGGTAAAAAAGAGAAGCGAGACGTCATCGACGCGCTTGCGCCACGTATTTTTTTCTTCTTATTTTTTGGCATCACTCTTTTTGCATTTTGCCAGTGTCAAGTATATTATGCATTTTCAAGTTTATAAAGTATCTAGTCAAATATGTCATAAAATCACAGTTCGTCACACGAATTAGTTAGACGAGTCCAAGTCAAGCCCTAGTGAAGTTGTGGCGACTTCACTATAAGGCTATATAAAGTTTTGAAAACAACACGAAAATACCGACATGTTTCACCACATTATATCACTTGCCCACACTCGTGCATATAATTCGACACTCAATTAATAAAACAATCATGGAATTCGCGAAAAAACATATGTTTAAGAAAATATTAGAATGCAGCGACATGATTTTTCCGTGTCCCGTCAAAACTCTTGCGCCACGTTTCGTGCAGTACAAAGAAAAATGTGGTGTGTGTGCGAGAGTACTTATGACTGGTGTGCGTGTGTGGGACAGTACACCTACAAAGATGTATGTGAGAGACATACTTAATTACTTATGAGGGGTGTGCGTGTGTGAGACAGTACCTACAAGGATGTGTGTGTGAGTGTGTACCTGGCGTAGGCGGCTGTCCCTGCACGGGGCGCGCGCGCTCGCGGTTCAGGCCGTCGAAGCACTGCAGGCAGACGCGGAGCGGCTTGTCGCTCTGTCCGCGAAGGACCCAGCGCTTGGAGGAGCACGGCCCGCACACCACCGAGCCGCACTTGCGGCAGTGGTGCTGAAACAACACACATAACATCACACACCTCTATTCAAGTATGCCTCAAAGGGCTACCTATAAAACTACGCGGTTTGAATAATTAATCGTTTGGAAGAACGTAGTTTCTTGAATGCCAATATATTTCTAAAGCTTTCTAACTTTTTTATGAGTAATGCGTTTGACAGCCATCTCGGTTAAGCGAAATCTACGATGGACCACGCTTACCTTAAGAAACCGATTCACTCGCGACTTAAAAAATATCCAGTTTGTAACTATCTGGAACCACTGGCCGTTTCGTTAACCGTTTTAGTATAACAACCATGAACCGGTGTCGTTTTTTTTTAAATCCTAGCCGTCTGATAGAGAAATAGGCAGATCATGCAAATTTGAAGCACACTATCCGAAATATATCTGCTAAAATCCGACAGGCTAGCTACATCATCGACGTTCAAGAATTGACGACTAGATTTATAGAAAATTAAAGTGTAATACTTATATATATCGATCCAGCAGCGAGAGTGCGCTTCTATGTCGCTAAATTTGATTGTGTCGGTATACCAAATGTCTTTAGACGATTTTGAGAATTTATCGATTTTTACCGATTTAAATGTCAAATATACGATTTAGATGTCAAATTGACGATCGTTAAAGAACGGTACTCGCGCTGCTGATGTGGATCGAATATGACGATGAAACAAATCCACCAGTGGATTCTAGTGGAAAATTAAAGTATCCCCAGATCTACGAGTGGAGCAAGACTGTGGATCCTAGTGGAAGGAATTCGGAGATTAGCCTGAACCAAGGAGTCCTCTATGGTAACTTACCCTTCTGTTGAGCACAGTGAACTGTGTTTTTTTGCAGTGCATGCATATAGAAGCTTCATTGTCCGGAACCCACACCGCGGCGTGCTCGGACGGCGGCTGCTTGCCGCCTAGAACAAAAATAAACATGTTTTTTTTATGTGACCAACGGAGCTTACAAATTCTAATTGTAGTAGTAGGACTCTATTGCAGAGTCCACCTGGGGAAGTACCACACCTTTGCCAGTTGTTCAAGCGCCAAGCAGTAGTGCGCAAGCATGACTGGTTTTCGGTTTGAAGAAAAATGTCACAAGAGAAATTACTTTCACATCTAATATCTCAGGGTGACGAGCGCAGCGCAGGATTTAGTTAGCAAGTTCACAATTCTGGCACTGCTACTGTTATGGGCAGGTGTGACGCTTACCACCAGGCGACCGTCTCGGCCGTCTCGTCACTCTGTTGCATAATTTAAAAAAAGATCTCTTAACCCTTAATACGTTTACGTTTACGCGTAGGTAGTACTTACACAGATAACATAACAATACTACGTACATCCACTATAGTACTGAGGCGCGCGCGCAGCCGGCTAGAGCCGCGTGAATTCAAAGAGCCAATTAAGCGCTACAGTGGCAAATCGACACACTGACTTATATAAATAAAGTACAAGTAAATTACCTTGCACTGAAAATGACATTGCTGTAGTTAGTTATAGATATATCTAATACGTTTAGAATCTAATCGGCGGCGGCGCTGATATTGCCAACTATATTTGGAAAAATTACATATAAATAGTAACTTCGGTGTGGATGCACCTTATAGCCCAGTCATCTAAGACATCTTAGGTCGCAAAAAATATTGCTTCGTACTGTTTTTTTGAGATCTTGTTAGGATAGATACCAATAGTGTAAAACTAAGTTTGCAACTTAGAAAGACCTGTGCTAACTGCTTGGTGCTCGAAAACATCGAAATTTTCCGGCTTTTTACAGATCGGGGCTTTTAACTACCAAAAACGGCATCCCACTCAAAAGTGCTCCTGCCCACTTTTAAAATAGGCATAATTTGCTACAATTTGAACTAAACCACAGCACTATAGAGCTGTAGCACAGAATAAATAATAGTACTACGTACAGAAAGTTCACTCCGCAAAGGAATTGAAATAAATAAGGTCTTTATCTACTAGGCAATAAAGTAGGAATTCAACTCGCACAGCGCTGGATACCGCTCGCTATATTCACCTAGATATACCGCTCTCTTTCTATTACGTATGCTTAGTTACGTGCGACCAGGATAGCGTTCGGGCGGCCAGTGGCCGCCCGCACGCTATCCTGCAGCCTTGCAATGTCCTCCCGGACGGAGCGCCGGCCGAACATACCTAAACTGCGGAGTGACACCCCCCTGGCTATAGTCCCAAAAAAACAGTATGGTGCAATTATTTACGTCCTAACGCGTTTTGATTTTGTCTAAGATGACTGGCCTACTAAGTCTTCATCTCTTCATGATCATGTGTGTCTACTCACTCTTTCTTAGCAAGTCTTCTATGCATTTATCTATGTGCGCCATCCATTCTTCTTTCTCGGTGGCAGTCGCGGCGTATACAGCGAAAGACTTTGAAGCGGTGCGGATAAGCCAACCATTGCGGTACTCTGAAATGTAAACGCATACATCTATATTATTATACGTATTAAATAATATACACCTGGGACCTGGGTATGTTCTAAAACAGCATCCAGTACCATCGGAGGACGGGCAGCAGCGTCTTCTCGGTTAACGGTGAACATTCTGCGATCCCCAAGCCGCCTGACAAGCGTGGGGATTATAACAACCCTCTCTTAAGGAGAGAGGCCTTCGTCCAGCAGTGGACGTCTCCTGGCTGATAATAAAATAATATACAGGATGATGGGGTTGTAGACCGTTTCCTTTCAGGGCATGCTTGGACTATATTTTAAGCGATATTTTAGTTCAGCGAAAATGTATGGTCTCCGATAAAAAAACAAAATTTACTTTTTATATTTTAAAGTTTAATTTAAATAAAAACGTTCTGTACCATAAACACATGGATTCTAAAATAAAACCATCTCTGAACCAGTTTTCAGTATTTTTTTTGCATAACAGGAACTTTAATGCAAATAGAAATAAAAATAGGAAACCTAATTAACACATAAATATAACCATAACTAACGATAGCTTTTAAACACTGATCCAAAACTTTTTTTTTTTACTATTTGTAGAACCCAAAAAAAATTGTTTTCTCGAAAAGTCGACTGTTTTTTTTCCTGAATATCATATTAAAGACATATCTGAAACTTTTAAACTTTCGCGATTTGAACACATAATTATATTTATAACCGGGACTTAATCGCGCACAAATAAAAAAAAATATTTAAAAAAAAAATTGTGCGCAATTAAGTCCCGGTTATAAATATAATTAAAGACATATCTGTTTCAGTGGCTTTCTAATGTGGTACTTATTTTGGAAAAATATGGCCAATCCGAGAGGTTCACCCCCCATCAAATCATCCACATGAATAGTACGTAACAAGTCGTGTTTCAAGTTCCAAAACAAGAGATAGCAGTAGAAAAGCGTAATGAAAGCCGTACCTTTAGGCGTAAAGTTCCTTCTATTTTTATATGAATTGTTTGCACACTTTGGTTATTTCTATGTTTTAAAGCATAAACAGTAAGAATAATACGCTTAAAGAATACAACCGACTTCAACTTCGAAAACCTGGATGACATCTGCATACTTCCCCAGGCGGACTGCAGTAGTCATACCACGAAAAAAAATATTATATTTAAATTTTGATTTAAAAACCAAACTACTGAACCGATTTCGATTATATTGATATGGGACCACCTCTGAAGTATTACCTACTAAACAAAAAAAGAATAATCAAAATCAGTTCATAATTGGCGGAGTAATCGCGTAACATACATACAAAAAAAACATAATCGATTTGATAACCTCCTTTTTTGAAGTCGGTTGAAAATTATGACCTCTGGCAGGACTTGAACCTGCATACGTGCTATCGTTAAATACGTCTATATTATTATTTAATAAGTCTTTGTTAATATATCGAAATCACTTTGGTTTGTTCGTTATTTTTTTATTTCGATATAGGCATGCGTTTGACCGGTATCTCGCCTGATGTTAGTTTAGCGATTAGCGATCCAGATAGCAACTATTTGTCAATATTACATTAGGGGGACATTTATACCGTTATTGTTATCGTAAATAATTAACCGATGGACAATAAGTGTCGAAGATGAAGATACGTAAGTAATGTTAAAAGATAATTATTGCTAATAGGGTATTTTTTTATTGACTCGCACAAGAGCTGACTGGCAACAAAACAACACATCAAAAAAAAAATATGTGTGCACAAATAACGAAGTTATAAACATTTTAGTTTCATGTTAGACAGGGAGGGCACTATACTAGCAAATGACGTCAAAGTCCACGATTCCAAACAAATTCTACTTTCCACGTGCCCACCCCATATTCATACAGGGTTACCGATTCGAAATTCTAGGCCTAGCTTAACTCGGCTGCATCGGCCATCGCATCTCAGGGGCCAGGCCGCCCCGCTGGAAAATAGCTCTAGATACGCCAATACCAAACTTAGACTACTTTTAAACTGTCCAAGTGTCCACATTACAACAAGTTCGCTTATGAAGCAAGCTAATTTAAGCATCGATGAACCTTGAATTTTCAGTTTTGATTTAAAACAATGTTAAACGTCCAATAATATATACAAAAGCGCTTCACATAAACCACAAACCGAAAACGCGTTTCAACTTCGCTTGTTGAGTCACTTTAGTTTCTCAAATCTCAATACATTAAATAGAATTGATAATATTGGTGAGTCATAGTGGATATTCACATTAGTGATTCATATGTACACCATACATCATATCACGACATAGATATTAGTATTACATAGACTGCTGAAACATATGTAATAGCTTCGCTTTGCGGATTCACCCGCTCCCTATGACCAAAGGAAAGCGAAGGTCTCTGAGTCTACCGGGCAGATCGGCGTTTGTGTGTATGTATGTTTGTTCGACAATCATTTGCGAACCGTTGATCAATGATGACAATTCATAGAGGTTGCGTTGCTCTATGAAATAGGGTAGATGACTGATGTTTAAATCGTTGTAACCAATAGCTTTGATGAAGAATTTAAGTAAATATAGTAAGTTTATTGAAAAAATAATTTAAATCGGTTAATAATGTTCTGATATATGAGCGTTTAAAGTTTTTGTTAGAGACAACTCTGTCCCTTTCCCACAAAACAAAAAATTACGTCACGCCTTACTTGTCAAAATAGAATTTATATGGCGTACTGAGAAGTGACGTCACGATTTGCTGTTTCGCCTCTCTGTTTAGCATGATATTAAAATGCTTATAAGTTGCTTATTTTTGAACAGATTTTCATTTTGTTTTCATTAATCAGCTATATTTATGGGCCACATTTTAATAGGACAATAAAAAAAAACCAGTCATCTAGCCTATTGTACAATGTGTAACAAAAAAAATCACAAATACCGAAAAGTATGTATAACTCAATATTACGAATAACTTTTATCATGGGGTCAACCTTGAAATCGCGATAAAAATGTCAGCTGTTGCATTGAAAAAGTTAATTGACCTTGGGCAAAATGTATGGAGCAGGTGACGTTTTTCGAGTTTTAAGTGTTGGCCCCATAGTAAAAGTTGCTACTCCAGAATAGGCTAGATGACTCGTTTTTTTATTGTCCTATTAAAACGTGGCCCATAAATATAGCTGATTAATGAAAAGAATATGAAAATCTGATCAAAAATAAGCAACTTATAAGCATTTTAATATCATGCTAGATAGAGAGGCGAAACAGCAAATCGTGACGTCACTTCTCTGTACGCCATATAAATTATATTCTGACAAGTAAGGCGTGACGTCATTTTTTGTTTTGTGCGAAAGGGACAGAGTTGGCTCTACCAAAAACTTTAAACGCTTATATATCAGTACATTAATAACCGATTTAATATTTTTTTTTTCAATAAGCATACTATATTTACTTAATCAAAGCTATTGGTTTCAACGATTTAAACATCAGTCATCTACCTTATTATTATTAAAGTTAGAATAAGCTCTAGTTTTACTTACTTTCATACCACATCAAACTAGCTTGAGAAATGCAGGCTATCAAGAAAAGTTAAGAGCAAAATCAGATCTTTGCTACAAGATTAGGATGGCAAATGCACAAAATGGTTAAGCGTGACTGTGTGACTCAGAAATTTAGCATCTTGAATATTCCCAAACCCCTGAAGTTATATAATAGGGAATATTATTATTATGCACATATCTGTTTGATTTCTTAGATTTTTAAGTTTTTTACAATTCATATAATATGAACATAATAATACAAATTATAAAAAACTTTAAATATAAAAGTGCCGCCGGCAGCGGGGCTGGGCTCAAGCTGCCGGTGGTTCGGGCTGCAGAGTGAGGAACCTCCTGACAATGGGTGCAGTGTCAAGGACCACTGCCTTTAGTATCAGACCCCTTGACCCAACCGCCTAGCGAGAGCCTCTTAAGATATTGGAAGAGACTCTTCTCTTATTATTATTATTATTATCAGCCTATTCCGTCCCATGGGAGACAATAATGTACGACACAGATAATGTACGGCATGATATTGTAAAGCATAATAATGTACAGCATGATAATTGGTGTACATGTACATCAAATATCATGCTGTGCAATATCGTGCCATGCAATATCATGCCGTACATTACCGGCTCGGTTCAATAATGCACACCCCGATTTTGTATAGACTGATATTTGATGTACAAGTACACGAATTTCTTATTTGTATAGCAGTTAGGTTCAGGTAATTTTTTTTAATGTCATTTTGAGAAATGTACACGGATTATTTGCTGTACAATATAGGGCCGTACTTTATAGACATGAGCCGATAATGGACAGCCAGTATTGTACGACATGGATTATACAGCATGATATTCGATGTACATGTACACCAATTATTATGCCATACATTATCGTGTCGGCAAATATCATGTTGTACATTATAGACACCCCCATCCCACTACTGGGCAAAGGCCTCTCAATTCACTAGGGAATATGCATGTGTTTTTTTTATTGACTCACAAAAAAGCTGACTTCATCGAAAGTACAATTTGAATATGTGCACAAATAACGAAGTTATAAACATTTTAGTTTCATGTTAGACAGGGAGGGCACTATGCTAGGTTTATGACGTCAAAGTCCACAATTCCAAATCAGATTCTATACTATGCACGTGTTTTGCCAGAAAGGGACAGATAACTCCCTCCCAAATACTTTGTACGCTTATATTTTAGAACTTTACCAGCCAATTTCAATGATTTTTTCAACATATTATTTTTAATAATTGAAACACATGCTTATTCCCTATTATAAAAACAGTTGTTACCCTGTTGTTAAAGTAGGTAAGTTTTTTTAGTACTAATAAGATGTAAAATCTTGTTATGCTTTTGTAATTGCACCAGAAACACAATAGTAAGCTTTGGACCTTATTGCTAGGCGATAAAATTCACATTCACATTATTCGGCAGCTGAGCATATTCGGTCCCGGAATAAGTGTTCATGGTAGGGCCCCTGAAGCTATTAAGAGGCATTCCAGTACTTTTAGTGCTTTTTTTTGATTATTTCAGATTAGTACCATAATATTTTCTTTTTCTACACCCCAACAGTAATTAAGACTAGTGTCCTAAACCCAAATAATAATGACACTAGAATGTCTTAGGTTAATTTAGTAAACTTACATTATAAAAGTAGTTAGGGCAGGTTTACATGATACCGCGGAATTAATAAATGCCTGTCTCTGCTTAGCGCTGGCCGCATGCCTGCCTAAACCAGTATGTATTTTCTTCCAGAAATTTTGTTTTTATAATAAGTACACCAAGTGGACCTGGGTATCTCCTAAAACTGCACCCAGAACCACTGGCGGACAGGCAGCAGGGTTCTCTCAGTGAACAGTGGTAAGCATTCTGCAATGCCCCAGTAACCTGCCAAGCATGGGGATTATGGTCAACCCCCTTAATATCTAGGGGGAGACCTTTATGCAGCAGTGGACATCTTCTGGCAGATGACGAATAACTGCTATAATCTTGTATACTTATTATGTAGTTTACTTACGCCCTTCATCTTTTAGCGATTCCAGTTTGACCTCCTCGAGTGGAATGACATGTTGTTTGTTGTATTTCTTCTTGTTAATAACAATGTTTCCATATACAAGTATGTCATTAAAAAGGAAGAACTGGCGAGCTTTTGGCTTCTTTCGGCACATCTTTGTGAGTACTCCCTCACCCACTAAAACCCTGCCTTGTTCTGCTAGAGGCTGGAAGTAAATTAAACAATTATTACGAAGAAAATAGAACATTACATGATGTCATATGAGAACTTAGTCACAACTAAATTAAATTAAAATGGATATTCACTTAATTATGCATTTGTTTTTATCTAACTTTAACTTTACTTTTAACTTCTTCATAACTTCATAATGGCAGTACTGAATACTCGTACAAGTTGAGCTTGTCAACGCTCTACCTAGCCGGAAGGCTTCCCACACAATTTATTCGAGATAATTCAGTTAATAATCCCATATGTAAGTGGTGAGTAAACACAAAAAAATAACAACTATCGAAATTATTCGCTGATAATATCGTGATATCTAGTTTTCAGGCAAACCCTCCCATCGTATAGAAAACATTATCTCTGAGTTTGCACACTGATAAAGCGACTGGCGACCAACTTATAGAGTGAGCACGAGAATCCTTACAAAACTATGCTCACCTGTCCTGAACTGCCAAAGCAGTTTTCCACCATAGCGATGCGCCTCGCATTGGCTTCGCTATTTACTGGAAAGGTGAAAATAATTACATAAATTGCAGTATCAAAGCAAAGTTTGACGTCAAAGGAAAGTGGTCGAACAAGCAAACAATGAACGCGATCACCCACGTAATTATGCGTTTGTACATGAAACTTTTAGCACATTATAATTTAAGGCGTTTTGTTAGAATAAACGAATAATATACCTAAACGGTCCACCATTATCCGAGATTAATTTTTAATAAATAATTCACGAAAATCGACACGAACAAGAGAAATGTGTCATTGATTGACAGGCTGCCTACGACTGACATGTCTGGTCTGACATAACCATGACATGCATGACAACAAACTGTTTTTTTATTGTTTTACCTGCCCGATGGCATGCTCAAGTCATAAGGCCCCAGTAGAGTCGTATGCTTTTTCAGGGGCTGCATGGGTAATCACAACTCAATCGGCAAGCTTTACCATTCATTTCATCCATTGATATCATTCCTGTCTTCCATTCAGGAGGTAGATTACTGAACTTCTGTATTTTTCACTTAGAAACTACAGTGTATGAGGATCACTATATTTTATGTTCAAAATCGGTAGATTTGCCCTATAAAATCGGTAGATGTTTACACTGTACAACAAAAAAAAAACTAAAAAACTAGTAAATTTCTCTGCAAAAAAATACGTGTAGAGCTAAATCCTCCAAGACTCAATGACCAAGACTGCAAAATTGCAAAAATTGCAGTTTTGGCGGGAACACAGAAAAACCATGTCGCTGCATTCTATTATTTTCTTAAACTTGTTTTTTCGCTTATTAATGATTTAAAATGGTGGTGTTTTATTAATTGAGTTTTGAAACATGCACGAGTGTGGGCAAGTGATTTATTGTGGTGAAATATGTCTTTTCGTGTTGTTTTCAGAACTCCGTAAAAGCCTACAGTAAAGTCGTCATAACATTTCTTGGGCATGACTTAGGCTCGACTGTGACTAATTTCGTGTGACTACCTGTGATTATTTAATACTTTATAAACTTGCAAATGCATAGAGTATACTAGACACCGGCAGAATGCACAATGTGCAGTGTCAAAAGCTAAGAAAAATAAAAGACTGCAAATATGTGAGATTTTCCGACAGCCAATAAAAAAAAAATAAGAACCTCGGCTCATTGCAGGCTCTGAATCAGGAAACTAAGCAAAGAAAGTAAATTTCTCTGAAACTAAGGGCCTTACTTGAAAACGCCGCTCAAACTTAGTCGCTGCTTAAGATGCTTTGTCAACTTCTCACCGACGTGAAGTTGCACGTGCTAGAAAAGGACAGAGAAGTTTATGCAGTGACTAAGGTTGTAAAGTTTTTTTAAGTAAGACTGTAAGCCTAAGCGAATCTTCAAACCTCCTTTATTGCAGGTGACTCTGACTTTGCGCAGATCAGACGTGGCTGTCATTGTCAAGTTTTTTATTATATTTATTCAGAGAAGTTTTACTAGATTGTACCACTTAAAAAATATATATACTGTCTTTGACTGGCACGTATAGTCTGCGCTATCTATCGAGTTGAAAGAAAAAACTTAAAAAAAAAACATGTTTGGAAAATCGCTCATTATAAAAATCATAAGTTTAATCCCGATCCCGATCAAAGACAAATACAATCAAATTTGGAGGATTTAGCACCTCTCTCTTTTACTTAGTCCCTGCAATCAAAGCACTCCACAAGATTTTTTAGGTGGCTGGAAAAGACAGATCCTCCAATGTGCACCGTAAAAAAAGAAATAGTTGCGATCCTGCACGGTCATATCCGGCAACTGATGCAGTAGCCGGCGTCTTGCCGGCAGCACTGCAAGCACTTCCTTAAGCTGACTGATACCCTGCTTCTGTCTGTGGCTCCGGCACCGGAGGCACACATCCAACCAACATCTGTACTTTCATAGACAAGAAGAGGTCATGTGAGTGTCCATTTTTGACACCAGCTGACAGGCAGTGGTTGATAGAATTTATCCTTGCAATTCGAAATATTGCTAAAATACTAACAAAATGGCCTGTAAATTCTGTGGACCAAAGCTGTCGCTATGCGGACTTGTGTTGAGCGTTTGGGGAATCATACAATTGGTAATTTTCAACCCAAGAGCTATGTTTCTGAGGACATTGATGGTTGGGTACTTATCATATCTTGTGTTTTTCAGACCTTGATGGGCGTCTTCTACTATATCAGAGCAGTAGCTCTGTTGGAAGACCTGCCACTTGAGGAAAGTCATGACATGACCATTGAGAAGTTTATTGCTGAAGTCGAAGTAGGCTATACTCAGGTGAGGCTCTACAAAATTTGGCTACCATGAGCTGTCAAGTTCATAATTGTATTAATAAATCACATACAAATGATAACAAATTATAATCTGTGAGATCTCTATCCTTGGGTAGAGTTCCCAAAATGCTGGCCTATTACCACTGTGTATGACAATACTCGCCTACTGAGCAAAGTAAAGGGCAGCATTTTGGCCAGCCATTTACACAGTGATATATCTACAACCTATACCTAACTCACCTAACTGTCGAACCTATGGCGTTGAGTAAAAATATCTCAAGAAACATAAATGCTGTGTCCTTGAATTGCTAATTATCAAGTCTAGAAATTAGCTATATGATCATGATGTATGACACATTCTAGATCGAAGTAGGTACCTACGAAACC
Source organism: Erannis defoliaria (assembly GCA_905404285.2). Classification (NCBI taxonomy): domain Eukaryota; kingdom Metazoa; phylum Arthropoda; class Insecta; order Lepidoptera; family Geometridae; genus Erannis; species Erannis defoliaria. The sequence continues at coordinate 10,306,007 of FR990087.1, forward strand.
TGTCTTAAATTCCCTTAAATGTACATTTCTACGTAAGGACAGGGCCGATAGACTCAGGTATCCCATCACAGCTATCCTGGCAAGTATTTAATGTTTAATATCATAACAAGTGCTATTGCTCGCTGACTTTGTTGGAGAATTTTGACATAGTATGATACAGGTGCAGGGATGAACAATGAAAAATGACAATTGTCCTTATATTTGATGTCTTAGTGTTAGTAAAAGATTTGGTAAAGCTAGGTAGGTAAGAAACTAACACCTGCTTCTAAATTGTATATTGACAGTTAATTATGAAATTATACAGGTCATTATACTCGACTCTATGTGATCTGTTCAGGAAGTGTTTGAACAATGTCTATTAAAACAAAGATTGCAAAATGCCAATAGTTTACTTTCAGTGTTCAAATGAATAGGGCTGTGTTTAAATGAAACACTTTCTATTAACACAAATATTGTAAAATGCCAATAGTTTACTTTCAGTGTTCAAATGAATAAGGCTGTGTTTAAATGAAACAATTTCTATTAACACAAATATTGAAAAATGCCAATAGTTTACTTTCAGTGTTCAAATGAATAAGGCTGTGTTCAAATCAAACATTTTCTATTAACACAAATATTGTAAAATGCCAATAGTTTACTTTCAGTGCTCAAATGAATAAGGCTGTGTTTAAATGAAACAATTTCTATTAACACAAATATTGAAAAATGCCAATAATTCACTTTCAGTGTTCAAATGAATAAGGCTGTGTTTAAGTGAATCACTTTCAAATGTTAACTAAGATTTTAAAATGTTTACCGCCTTACTATAAAACGCCGTTCAAACTTAGTCACTGCTTAAACTTCTGTCTTGTTCTCGCACGTGACATTTCACGTCAGCGAGTTGTCAGAGCATCTTAAACAGTGACTAAGGTTTGAGCGGCTTTTTATAGTAAGGCCGTTATAGTTTACTTTCATTGTAAAACATATAAGGCAGTGTTCAAATACTTTCTATAAAAAAGAGTGCAAAAAGCAATAGTTTACTTTCAGTGTACAAAAAAATAAGGTAATGTTAAGACACTTTATTCATTCAGAGATTGCAAAATGCCTATCATTCAACTTAAGATTCTCTAAACTGAATTAACTTGACCATTAAAATTATCTCCTTTTCTTTTATTGTAATATTTGAGAATGGTAGCTTGCGTGAGAAACATAATTTAATGTGCTTAAGAGGAATAGGAGTAAAAGCTGTGTTACACTAATAAAAGTCATTTGACGGTAGTCTAATGGGAAGACTTTGAATTATGAGGGCCCTTACCAATGAGCTCTTTAAGAATAGGGTAGATGACTGATGTTTATATTGTTGAAACCAATAGCTTTGATGAAGAATTTAAGTAAATTTAGTATGTTTATTGAAAAAATAATTTAAAATGGTTAGTAATGTTCTGATATATGAGCGTTTTAAGTTTTTGTTAGAGACAACTCTGTTCCTTTCCCAAAAACAAAAAATGGCGTCGCCTTACTTGTCAGAATAGAATTTATATGGCATACAGAGAAGTGACGTGATGATTTGCTGTTTCGCCTCTCTGTTTAGCATGATATTAAAATGATTATAAGTTGCTTATTTTTGACCAGATTTTCATTAATCAGCTATATTTATGGTCCGCATTTTAATAGGACAATAAAAAAAAAACAGTCGACACATGACATCTTCATATTTTCTAGTCCGATTGCGATAACATTTATATGGGACCAAATCTGAAATCTACCAAACATTTTCATCAAAATCAGTTCATAATTGGCGGAGTAATCGCGTAACACACATTAAAAAAAGAACATACAGTCAAATTGACAACCTCCTTTTTTGAAGTTGGTTGAAAAAGAAGCCAAAACACTTCTCAACTAAAATAGTTTTTTATGAGATTTTAGTGTTTAATGAATAAGGCGGTTTAATTGTTACAAAGAAAATAAAAATGACATACTTACATCAATACTAAATATTTTTCTTTATAATTTTTCAGAACGCCTACAACTGTTGGATTGCAGCGCTGTTATACGTAATCACACTTGTCGTCTCCGGCCATCAATTCTGGATGAACAATCGTTCTTCAGTTAGTATGTAAACTATAATGCCGCTACAATGGTAACATTTTCAGTACATTTTGTTACTGTTAATTCCATTCCAATCTAAGTTATTTTTGATAGTCAAATCGGAGGATGTCTGCTAAAACTGAGTTTGTACTGGGTGTTCGGTATATGAAGGACAGCCGTTGTATAGCCAGAAACGCAACCAGTGTAAAATAGGCACTAAAACAGCATATATTATATGGACTTCATATTTGATCCGTCTGGTCCACCGTTGCAGTTATAGAGAGGTCAGCAACCCAACTTCTGTCACAAAGCATTGACCACTTTTAGTGCCATTGCCAACTTTTATGGCAATTATTATTTTAAAAAATAACTGTCTTAAATTGTCATATATGAAATGTCCATTTTCTATCCCAACACGCAGTACAGTAAAAAACTCCATCTCAAGGTTTGAATAACAAGAGATTTGTTGTAAGCCAATGACTCCAAATAGTACATTACTCACCTAGGGAGCAAAAGTAAAGAAGTCTTAGAACATATGCATATGTCTCCCGAGGCAAAGCCGAGGGTATCAAACATGAGATCTCTGGCTTCTTTACTTGCTCCCGTGGTGTGTATATGATTTTACGTGCCGCTGCGGGGAGGAAGTGGTTCCTTTCGCTCCGCGTAGTGCTAAAGTAGCCACTTTAGCCCCACAGGCACGTAAAAGTTTTTTCACCCACTACTGCCCACATATCTACACTGTCAGAAATTTATTGAAAACCGTTAATCACTTTTCTCCTATGTATTCAAATATCAATGTTAAAGTAAGCAAAGAATAAATGTTAATTATTGTTTTTCCTGTGAATAGCTTTTAATCTTATCGAGTTGGGTTAAAAAAATGTGCATAAGTATTAATTCTATGGATGATCGCTAATAATTGTATATAAAAATAATCATTTGTTGTAGGTACTGTTGATGAGTTTGCCCGATCAGTTTTGAGCATAGACTTGTTTAAGTTTTAAGTTCAAAATGGGTAGGTAAGCTTTGACAGCACATTGTAAGATGCTTTAGGTTTTTCTTGAAGTAAATGTAATAATGTTAACCAATATGTTGTTTGTATTTGTAGTTTTTAGGTAAGATCTTTGCGGTTAGGGCTTTCCACATTGCAAGTGCGCGGAAGGAATAAGCGCCTTGAACCCAGTGTCGTAATCAGACTTTAATGTGCCCGGTACGAGCTTCTATAACTGCGCCCATGCCGGACCCAAAACTTGTTCCTGGTGTGGTCATATCTGCATGTGGGCACATCTCACCAGCATCTGCGCCTTGTGCCTGAGCACCGCTGGCACCGCCCTAGTTACGGTACTGCTTAAACCGTACGGTACGGCACTTCCAGACGCTTTACAATTCTAGCCCATAACAATAAAGATTCCCATTTGTTTTAAGAATATTCATTTAGTTTTAGGATAATAATTTCGATGCAATAGAGCCTAATGCTAGGGCTTCACCTATGCTATTGCTATTATTATATATATGCTATTATTTCGCGCGGTATTTTATACAGTACGCAGATATGGCCGGGTACTATCACGCTAATAGGCTAGTGGCATTATTAACGTCGTTAAACGTTAGCCGATATTCAAAGTCTAATGATGGTGTGGCCACCCATGTAGCGCATTGTTTATGCATCATATAATGCACGTTGATTATTTCGATAACTAGACGTAAAGCGTCACGCAGGTGAAGCCCTAGCATAATAGAAACTCAACAAAATGGGCGCAGTCTGAAATGTTTCAATAGCATTGGCGACCGATGCGAACTTCGATTATATGGAGGGAGAGAGAGAGAGAGAGAGCTAGATCCTCCAAGGATGCGAATCACAGCACGAAACTGTTGGTTCTCTTTCTCGTTACCAATGTTGATCTACTTCGGAACCTTACCTTTTTTAGGAGGTAGGTAGAGTTTGGCAAAAAAGGGTAGAAAATAATAGGGCGCCACTATTGCAAATAGTTGTACATAATAGGCTAGATTGGCCCTCAGGTAAAGTGACAGACGTATGCCAAAAAATGGCAGATTGCAATGAAAAAGGAAGAGCGTAAATCAATTATAATAAGCTCTATATAAATAATCTAGAGGGTCAGATTTAATCTAAACAAATAAAATCATTTACCAGCTTTTATAGCTTATATGTACACGTATAAGTAGGTATAATAATGGGTTTGTGGACTGTGTGGTACATATTTTCTGTGTGTGGAATTTTTTTGAGTATATGGGGCGTAGCTCAACTGGTAAGATATAATTTGTTTTTTAAAGTATGTACCTAATCGAATCAAGATTGTGGTAAAAAATACTTGGCAGAAGACGTTCCTTAAGTTTAGGAGTTGTGGATTCAATTCCAAGCCCATACCTACCCCATGACCTTTCTTTGGCACTTATAAGTTTGCGTTTCACCACCAACTCGCCTGTTGGTAAGCGACGATGTTGTCGAGGATGAAGCACGCAGACTTAGAACGTACCTATTCACTCTGACGTTGAAGAGGTCTAGATTATATCTCCCAGTAAACAAGTAAGCCGGTAGCTTGTTCCATTCCTTGGCTGTACTAATTATTAATTATGTTTTTGTATGGTTTGGAGTGACGAGATGAGCGAGACTTTTGCCTAGTGTTTTTCTTTTTTTTCTTTGTTATTGGCATCGCACGTCGTGCATTCTGCCAGTGTCAGGTTTATGAATGTTCAAGATTTTATAGTATAATCAAGTCAAATATGTCATGAAATCACAGTTGGTCACACGAAATTAGTCATAGTCGAGTCCAAGTCATGCCCTAGTACAGTTGTGGCGACTTTACTATGAGCTTCTACGGAGTTTTGAAAAAACGAAAAGACATGTGCACCACATTATATCACTTGCCCACACTCGTGCATTTAATTTAACACTCAATTAATAAAACACCACCATTTTTAATCATTAATTCGCGAAAAAACACAAGTTTAAGAAAATAATAGAATGCAACGACATGATTTTTCCGTGTTCCCGCCAAAACTCCTTTGCCTGGTGTTAAGCATCACGCCCATAACAGTAGCAGTGCCAGAATTGTGAACTTTCGAACCAAATCCTGCGCCGCACTGCACTACGCTTATCACCCCCAGCTACGCTTATCAAATCTCTTCATGCCCAGTAATTTCTCTGGTTTTATTGCCCTTCCTACCGAAACACAGTTATGCTTGCACGCTACTGTTTGGCGATTACATAACAGGCAACGGCGATGTTTTTTTTATTGTACTTCCACAAGCGGACTATTAAATAATATAAATAAATATAAGTGGTAATTTTTCAGACAGCGCTATCTAGCCCCAAACTAAGCAAATCTTGTAATATGGAAACCACACCCACGACAAGACACAGATCAAACATCTACGTTCGTCACATAAATGTTTGTCCTGGGTGGGGATCGAACCCACGCTCTACAGCTCTGAAGGCAGACATGCTACCAACTGAGCTACAAGGCAGTATTGCAGAGTCCTCTTCGCCTATTTAATTATCAAAATTGTTTTTTCTGTTAATTTCTTGTGTGTAGTGTGTGTGTGTTTTATTTCAGGTTTAATTATTTTTTTGTTTCAGGTTAGGTGCAATTTCAATTTACGTTGATAATTGCAGTAGATTTTAGTTTGTCCCTTCATCCTATAAGTACTCGAAACGATATTACAGCGGAAAAACACTAGAAATTAACAGAAAAAACAATTTTGGTAACAATAGACTTCCGCAAAGTAATGCCTGAATCAATCACATCTATGTAATTATGCTTGACAAGCATTTTAAAAAGACACAATAAGAACCCATTTTTATTGTTTATTGTTTGTTATACTTCTTTTACATAATATTACGTAGATTATTGGCCAATATAGTCAAATTATTGCTTACAGGCAGTACTGGGCTGGGCTTTTGCGAGGGAAACCGTCATGTTAGTCGAAGATGTCGAGCCCCAACTCGGAGAATACACCTCTTTCGATGACTACCTTATAGGGTGTGAAAGAAATTTCAAGATCGTTGGTAATTTTGAAAATGTTCTCTAATGCCAAGGCTTCACCTGCGTGACGCTTTATGTCCAGTTACGTTATCGAAATAATTAGCGTGCAATAAATGATGCATTAAACAATGCGCTACATGGGTGGCCACACTATCATCTGACTTTGAATATCGCCTAACGTCTAACGACGTTAGTAATACCACTAGCCTATTAGCTTGCTAACACCCGGCCATGTCTGCGTACTGTATCAAATACCGCGCTAAATAATGGCATTACACGCAGGTGAAGCCCTAGCATAAAAGGAACCGACTTTAAATTCGTTAGGCGTCCGAATAAAATGAATCATAGAACTGGAGCTAGGTAGGTAAAAAAATTACATACAAACATACATAAAAACCTCTGAATCAAAGCACAAATAAATACGAAGAGGATAAATTTCCGGGACTCTACACAGTAAAAAAATTTACAGATAAGTACGTAAGTAAGTACTTACCTACCTAAATCGTTATATATACGTTTAAAATGTCAGTTTTCATCAAAGATTATATTTTTCTGTGCTGTGTGGGCTGGGAATGTCCTAAAACTGCGTCCAGAACCACCGGAGGACGGGCAGCAACGTCCTCTCGGTTAACGGTGGTAGCGTTCTGCGATCCCTAAGCCAATCGTGGAGATTATCGCAACCCAACTTTATTAAGGGGAAGGCCTTGGTCCAGCAGTGGACGTTTTCTGGCTGTTGATGATGATAATGATGAATATTTTTCTGACAGCTCGCTTAGGTATACTTACCTATATTTTGTGAAAAATCCCGCTGACACAGAAAATACAAAAAAAATTCTACTTTTTAACATCATCTTCATGTTTTTCTTCATCAGGCCGGTGGGCCGTAAATGTCTAAGCTAAAGCCGTGCTAAAATAATAATAACGAAGCACCATTATGTATAAAAACATAATAAGTAGTTTTGACGTGTTTTGGTTTGGGGCTAAAGTTGCCACTTTACTACGCTACGCGGACAGGGCCGTAGTTAGACCTGAATTGAAGGTAGGGAAGCTGTTGTTACAGGTAAGGTAACACAGTACCTATTTTCTTATTTTAAGGAGGGCATTGGTATTTTAAGGTAGGACATTGCCCCTCAATGCCCCCCTAGCTACGGCCCTGTACGCGGACCGAAAGGAACTATTTCTTCCCCGCAGCGGCACGTAAAATCGAATACGCACCACGGGAGCAAGTAAGGAAGCCTCAGATCTCATGTTTGTCACAAAATACATGAGATCTGAGACATTCTTTACTTTTACTTCCTAGGTGAGTAATCTACTATTATGTTAATAATGCACAGACAGTATGAAAAATGAAGGCGTCTGACAGGACACGAACACTATCTTTTTTCCGTCTCGACTGCTTAATCCGTCTAATATTTCATACTGTCCATGCATTATACAAGCTGTTGTTTTCATGTTAGCATCGTTATGAACAACTTTTACTATGGCATCAAACCTGAAATCGTAAAAATATATCTGCTGTGCCATACATTTTGTCGAGAGTCAATTAACGAAAATTAAAGTCAATGTATGGAACAGCTGTTTTCTTTGCTATTTCGGGTTTGATCCCAATACTAGTTGTTTATAACGATGAGTATATTATCTATCTCTGTAAATATATATGGAGAGGATGCAAAACAACAGTTTGTATTAATAACGTAGAAATACCCATTACCCAAGTGTGGAAACACTTTATATAAAAATATTCTATAATAATATAATATTATCATCATTTACATTTTCCCATGTGTTGTACTTACCTCCGCAGGAAGGGGTCGGCTCCGTGAAACGGTATGTCCGGAGTCCGACACATCATTTCATACAATCCTCATTCCGAGCAATTAATATGTTTATCCAGCATTTTTTATTTTAAATGAACTAGGTATCCAAATCCAAATTGATTCATGACAAAGTCAAAATCCAAAAGCAAAGGACTTTCATACAAAAGTCCACCCCCCCCTTAGGGGTTGAATTTGGGAAAAACCTTACTTAGTACACCCCTACGCATCAAGACGAATACACCCTCCAAATTTGAAGTCTGTACGACCAGCAGCTTGGGCTGTGCGTTGTCTGTCAGTCAGTAAATCAATGCGTCAGGTCAGAGCCTTTTCAACCGACTTCAAAAAAGGAGGTTCTCAATTTGACAGAATGTTTTTTTTAGTATGTTTGTTACGCGATTACTCCGCCATTTATGAACTGATTTTGATGATTCTTTTTTGTTTGGTGGGTAATATTTCAGAGGTGGTCCCATATAAATTTAGGTTCGGTTCTGTAGTTTGGTTTTTATATCAAAATTACTAGAAAATATGAAGATGTCATCCAGGTATTCAAAGTTGAAGTCGGTTGTAATAATAATAATAAATATTTACACATACAAAAATTAGAAATTGTATTTTATTTAAAGCGTATTATATCTAAATAGATTTATACTGATACTGTAACTATATTTTATATTACGCATTGTTCTCACATAATGTGGTTATGCAACTATAGTTGGATCAAATAAACAATTATTTTTATTTTTATTTCCGCAGCAAAGAATTGCTTCGTAGCAGCGTACGTCTACGTATGGGTATTGGTTGGATCGGTGATTTCGATGCTCCTAGCTCGTTTCCTTGACATGCGGTCTGCTCGCAATCGCCTGGAGAAAGACGAATTATACTGCATCGATTCGCCATCCAAGTGGAATGAGCTTGAAAAGAAGAAAAAGACCCACACAAATTAGTTTTATGCAACCTTGGAATGAAACAGAGGATTTTGCACCAGCCGCTCGCCCGCGGTACTCTTGAAACTCTCCGCTGCATAAGTTTGCATTTTAAGTTTAAACCTTATCCTCTTAGCTCAGAGTTGCTATTTGTTTGAGTAGATAATATGTGCCACTATTTTCGCTGTATGTAACACACTCCGCTTCATTTTAATATCATCATTATCGTCATCATTATACTCTATCCACGGAACAGAGTTAATACCAGAAAAATCACAACGTCGCGTCGCCATTGGTTGGCGATAACGAGCTAAAGAAGCGTGTTTACATGACGGCTAAATGTCAGTCTATATCTGTCGCTTGTACGGTTCGGACGCGTTCATTGTTCTTATGTTCATTGTTTCTGTTCACCCTAAGAATTACTTAGGTATTCTTTATATAAGAATAAGTATTCTTATATTTATTTTATTTAATATAATTCGGTAAAAATATCTACCTTTAGGAACATGTTTGTATGGATGATGATGATGAGTTACTGCGCATAACTAAAAAGTGTCCGCTACTTTCATTTAATTTTGAGCAAGATTTTTAAGCAAAGCCCTTTTTGTATTAGTACTTACTTTAATTTGATTTTAAGCAAAGCACTTTTTGTTTTAGTGATTTCGTGTAATTTTAAGCGAGCTTTGCAAAGCTCTTTTATGTTTTAGTTGTATTGTGCTATCAATAAAAAAATATTTTGACCTGTGGTCTTAACAACGTAACTGAGAATAATTTTTATACTTATGACGCTTGTAAATTTTACGTAACATCAAGTGTTTTGCGCAAAATATGTACCTACGTATCTCATCGATCATAAAAAATGCGGTACTTCCTCTTAGTCATGTGAGCAGAGTTTCTTAACGCGTTTAAACAAAAGCGAATCTTAATGCTGCGAACGTTACTTCAGTCAGCCTGCGCAGTCTCTGGGTATTAACATAAAGTAGTAAAAATGTTTGTAGACAATACTAATTGAAAGGTAAAGTATAAATAATTAAAAAAGTAAAGCCTTTTTTGTTTACGCTAAGCTTATTAACCGGACGACGCAGCGTACGAAGGCCTCCCACTAGGTGGACCGACGACGTTGTAAAAGTCGCGGGCAACCGGTGGATGCAAATGGCAGGTTGTCGTACAGTGTGGCGGTCTAAGGGGGAGGCCTTCGTTCAGCAGTGAATGTCTCCGGGCTGATGATGATGATGTAGCTTATTAATTTAATATTTAATTTTAAGTATATAATGCTAATAATTACCTAAGTTCAAATATATCTTTAAGTGAAAATAATAATAAAGAAATTGTAATTTGCAGATAAATTGTGCTTCATTTATAAGGGGGATGGGCCAGGCCAAAGTTGCCAAAAGACGGCGGCAGAATAATTTTGATAGAAAATATATTTTTTACGACATAGATTCCAATACAATTTGAAATAGACCGTTAATCGCCATCATGTACCGGTGCATTGATTGCGAATAGCCCATAATTTTCATTGTATAACTAACAGTTAGATATATTCGTTCCTTTATCAATGGGATGAAGATGATGATGATACTGAACGCCTGCAGAAAAGGAACGAATACTATAATGATTATAATACTATGTTCGGTTTACAGTCAAAAATATGGGCGATAAAAAATCACTGTACCGGTACACGATAGCGAATTATGATCTAAGTACTTCAAATTAAATTGCAATCTACGCCGTACGAAACCACGTAGGGCTAAAAAAGTTTATTACCTACTATGCTATCAGCTATCTGAGGCCGTACCATGAACGCTTAATCCGGGATCGAATACGCTCAGCTGCCGACGCTGCGCGACTGAATTTTATCGCCTCGCAATAAGGTTCGGTGTCGCGCAGTGTCTGCAGCTGAACCTATTCAGTCCCGCTAATAAGCGGTTCACGGTACGGCCCCTGGTTCCCATAGTACAAGCTTTGCTTCGTTTGGGGCTAGATGGCGCTGTGTAAAAATGATCACCCAATATAACATAGTAACAAGTAACTTAATAAAAAACAAACAACCGACTTCAAATTAATATGGGACCACTCGGGAGTATACCATATCAAATACAAAAATACTTTTCATCACACTTGCTCGTAAAGTGGATCTTATTGCATCGGTTTTAGGCACATAATGCAAGCTATTACGCACGTGTGCTTTTTACTATACATTACGGCACTAGTGCTATAATAGGTATAACCCGGTAAAGTCAAGTTTGTACGTGACTGCAATTAGACGTATGTATACGAAGCACTCTTAATATAGCCGGGTACCTAATACTTACAGTTTTTTTGTAATACCAACAAAGAGTTCTTATGCCGCTGAAGTAAATGTCTACCTGCGCGCGCATTGCTGGCTTGGGCGCCATTTTCCGCAAATGTTTGTTGACGTTTTCGCTGTGTGGTTGATTATTAACAAAAAAAGTTTGTTTTTTCTGGTTTTTTCCTCGCAAGTGTGATGAAAACAGTCGTATGAAACTCTAGTGCTATGTTTCAATACACTCTCGGCTTCCTTATCGCGCTCGCCTACGGCTCGTGCGCATAATACCGCCTCTAGTGTAATGACCAACATAGCACTTGTATCAATATCAATATCTTATATCTTGATAACATCTTGTATCTTGTATTGTGTACTATTTCAAAATAGATCCATAATAGACGGAGAAATCGGAAAAAATCACAGTAGTGTCCTCACGAAGATATTTCACGCCGGAACAGTTGCTTTCATTATACCAAGCACAAGTTCGGTCGTGCATGGAATATTGCTCGCACCTTTGGGATGGATCGGCTAAGTACCAGCTTGAGACGTTGGAGTCAATCGATAAACGTGCCAGGAGAATCATTGGCAACGACTGTCTAGTTCGGACCAAGCTACAAAGCCTCGATCATCGTCGAAAAGTAGCTAGCCTATCGTTATTTTATCGGATACAATTCGGAGAGTGTGCTTCGGATTTGCATGATCTTATTCCCCCAGCCCATTCTTCTTTCGGGCGGCCAGGACCTCGAAAAAATAAGGTGTTCTGTTTTCTGTGGAAAACATACGAAAAAAATGGTTATAAAAGGTTGATTTTATATCGAGAGACAGCTAGATCCAATGATATTATATGTTTCTTATCTCAATGGCTAGATCCTCCAAGATTTTATGTATGTATGTAGTTGATTCGATTTATTATCTTTTGATGCTGCTGCTGCTTTTTATGGCTGAATCGTCAAGAGGTAAAAAAAATTCTGGCCAAAAATATCTGGATCTCTAAATTATTTTACCAAATGTGGCTTATATTTTATGAGGTCTGATCATTGTACAAAATAATTTAGTAGAAAGCATCTTTTGGCAAATGCGTAGGTACGCCCAGGCATAGAGTAAGTAACGTAATAAGAGACGGGTGTTCCATAGAGTTAAACGAAAAAAACAGTCACTCAAAATGTTTTTTCTTAAATACCAATAAAAAAACAATTAAAAGTATGAAAAAAATATAAAAGGATATTGAAAAAATAACTTTTGACGTAATGGCAGAGCTGACATTGTCAGCCTGACAATATAATCACCTCAAATAGGGATGTACATATTTTTTATCGATAAATTTACTACAAAAATGTAGGGGGGGTTGTGGGGGGGGGGGGCGTAGGATAATGTAGGGTATATTAATTTAAGATCTCTGTACACTTAGTTGCAAATAAATAAATAAAAATGTATTTTATTTCATTTTTGGCAGTTTTGTTTTATTTTTATTTAGTGAGTTTATCCATTACATACAAACATAAATCTAATCTTACAAAAATATCTAATCTTTTTCACTTCTCTCTTTATAATATTAGTAAGTAAGTAGTGTAGTTTTTTTTTTGATTGTCTTCGATTTGCTGAAAGAATCCACTGATGGTGACATCTTCGATGACGTTGTATCTCAAGGATCTTGTGGTCAAGCATTATCTTCGCGCTCTTGGCGGTGATTAAAATTGAGTCATTCGAGGGTATCATGTGTTTCGATCTTGCTGTTCGCTCCATCTCAGTCTCATGCAGAGTCGCAATACCACTTTCTGCACTGCAAGCTGCCATAAGTATTGTCTTTTCATGGCTCCCCGGATAACCTGGAAAGTGACGTTATTATTATATTATATGGCTGCTTCCGCCTCCTCTAGTCCCTCTTAAATTAGATTATTGCTTCCTAGCCTGTTTTTTAATTTTATTATTATTGCGCTATGAGCGCGAACACCAAGCGCGTACTGGCGCTATTTTGTATTTTTTTTAACGTAAATAATAAACATCGACAGTCGATAAAAAAATGGACAAACACTATTGTTAGACTATTTATGGCTTATTTTCTTAATATTCCTTATTCTTTAAGCTAAAACTGTAAATCAAGTAATTCTTATTCTATAACAGCCTTACAAAATTAGTTTTTGATGCTTACCTATCTTCATCCAAAGGAAATTTTGCCAGGAAGATTCGCTTTTGGTCATTTGACTGGCCGGATTTAATACCACATATTTGACACGTTTTCATTATTTTTCATTATTATTAGGTTACACTCATTGAACTCATTCACATAATACCATGTTTTTACGTGATAAATTTAGGAATTTTGGTTAAAACAGGAAAATTATGCTTAACAATAACAACAAAATTTTGACAACTAAATTAAATATTGACAGTAAAACGTGCTTAAAACTCTTTGGTTGGCGACTGCGTAAATAGATAACTAACCTAAGCACTTTTATTCCGGGAGTTTTTGGCGGGAACGCAAAAAATTATGTCGCCGCATTGTACCTATTATTTTCCAAAACTTGTTTTTTCGGGTTTTACTGCATTAAATTAGTGGCGTTTTATTAATTAAGTGCCAGTTGACGTGCACGAGTATGGGAAATTAGTATAATATGGTGTAATATGTCTTTCGTGTTGTTTCCATAACTCCGAAGAAGCTTGTAGTAAACTTGCCACGACATTATTAGGACATGATTGGACTTGACCGTGACTTACTGTGTGTGACTTGGACTGAGGCTAAAACTCATTTAGTCGGAATAAGAAGGATCGATGAAGAAATATTTATTCGGGTGAAGGCCTAGTATCCATGGCCAAGAAACATATAAAACACCATTATTCCTAGTGACTGTTTCATATATGTCTTGTCTATTCATGTCACTATGGCACTCTCGCCAGGCTGCGCCCAGGTACGCCTTGACTTCCCACCTCCAATGGCTGATACTTTAACCATAGAGTAAGTAAATACTACGTAAACTATAACCTTACTAAAACTCATTGCTAGAATAATGATGACTGATGAATGACACTATGACGTATAAAATTACCATAGGTTTTTATAACCTAAAGGTTTGTTTCTTATTCTGACAGAGAAAGAGCTATGAGCAAGTCCTGAGACCAAGTAGGTTTGAATATACGCTTGTGCTTTAGGGTTAACCCACGCGTACCACAACCACACCACAACCACAACACGTGATCGGGCGCATATATTGTATTGAAAATGAATAGTAGAATTTACACGTACCACATATTGCCGTCGTTATCGACCGCGTGGTTGATACCGACCACATAGCAACCACGTAACCACCCGCAATCGCCAGCTACACAGCTGCCAGACACATCGCAGATACAACGTTGCGTCGACGCAACGACAGTGCGCGCTCTATGAAAGCCAGAGTCGAACTGTGTCTGCACACGACGCAACCACATCGCAACTGCTAACGACAATGCAACCACATCGTCATTTTGTCGGTACCACAATCGTCAACTGCAAAAAGCTGCAGTGACACTATTCACTGCGTCACCACATGTTGACGTTGCGATGTGGTGTGGTTGTGTACTACAACACATGTGTGGGTTGACCCTTAGACCTGAGACATAACGTCAATGTTTGAAATGTATTCACCTCATCGGCTGGCAAGTTACCTTGCGCGTCCCTACCGTTTTTTTTTTGCTCGCCATCTAACTTAATTTCACCATAATCTAAGCAATGCACTGCCTCAAGCGCTGCGTCAAGCCGCTCATAGATGTCGCTACTGACGCTACTTAGCGCTGTCAGTGTCTATTCTTTTTTCCTCCTAAGAGGATTATGGCGTTGCACTTTGTGCATTTGCTAGTATGAATTATCTAAATATTAATCAAGGTTTTGATGTATTTCAAGACAAGTTAGTCACAGTCAAAGTCACACTTAGTAAGTCCAGTCATGTCTTAGGAAAGTCAACTTTAGTACAAGCTGCGTCAGAGATATGGAAACAAAACGAAAAGAAACTTTCGACTTTGTACTACATTGTAATATCATTTTCTCACGCTCTTTCGCGTAAATTACTACTTAATGAATAAAACGCCACTGTTTTCATGCATCAACATTCGAATAAACACAAGTTTTGGAAAATAATCAAATGGAGTGACATGATTATTTCTAGAGGTGCGCCGAATTCTAGTTTTACCGAGTAACGAGTATTACTCGGCTTTAAGTTTAGGAAACCGAGTACTCGGCCGTGTAACTCTGTTTAGTATACATAATATAGTATACCGGTGTATCTGATAGATACACACTTATGCGCAGGTACGTATGCGCTAGTTTATAATATTGAATTTTGAAAAAACTGTTTAAGTTGCTAAAAAAGTAAGCTAGATATATAAGTGAGTAACTATTTTTTTCTGTATCATTCCCCGCTGAATAATTATGAATCTGCCACTTACCTACAATTATGCGGGATATTTTGCGGCGCGGGCCGGGGTAACTGCGATACACATTTATTCGGCGGACGTTGAGCGGTTCGCGCGCTGAAGTTGCAGACCGCGCATAGTCATTATTTTCGTCAAAAATATCAAGCAAGTGATTTCGGAGTAAAAAAAAAGGTGCCATGTACAAATATCAAGACCAAAGAAAAGGTAAATAGCTTTCTTTATTAACTGTTGTGCTATGTGATTGTAGTTTTTGAGGTACCAGCGTAAAAAAGTAAGTAACTTCGCAGATCTATATTTATACGTCGGGATTTCATTAATCAATAATTTGTGTATCTAGGCACTTACATGTTTGTACGTTGGAAATGTTTTATTACTTAAAACTGTATGTGACACCTTATACACTTTTACATCGGTATAAGACTGCATCCATCTTACACTTAGATAGCTGTTATACTTCTATTAAAATAACTATTTTGCTTATTATTGCACAGTATATCAGAAATTTCTTAATGTTGGTATTTTTTAATGCAGATCTTCCTTTTAGAAAACATTTTAAAGAAGAACATAATAATATGCGAAAAATTTCAGAAATCGTTGAATATCAAGAAATTGATGAAGAGCAACCAAGTAATAATTTAGATCATTCCCATATTTTCTGCACAGCCCAAAAATCAGCCAGAATAGCTCTAAGATAGATAGGTATTTCACACTGCTAATCACACCAGTCTAATATCGTAAATAATAAGTATGAATTACAGTCTTACTTAAAAAAAACTTCTCATCCGTTAATCACTGCTTAAGATGCTCTGCCATCTTCTCTCTGACGTGAAGTGTAACATGCAAGAACAAGATAGAGAAGTTTAAGCAGTGAGTAAGTTTTGAGCGGCGATTTTAAGTAAGGCCGTAAAAGTTAAAGTTTATATGTGTGCTTTTACCTATTTATTCCCTTTTCACGCTGAAATGGATAGACATGCTTTGATGAAATATGGAATGGAGATGATTACTTAGGTTACTTAGGCCATGATAGAACAAATAAGTAGGTTACCTTTTTACCCCTGAAAAGTAACAGATTTTCCTGGAATAATCGACAAGTGATTTATTGAAGTGAAACATATCTTTTTGTGTTGTTTCCAAAACTCCGAAGAATCCTACATTCAAGTTGCCACTGAACTAGGGCATGAATGGACTTGACTGTGACTTACTATGTGTGACCTTGACTATATCTAAAACTCATTCGACTTGAAATTCATCAAAAAAAAATGATGTACCTAATAATTATAAATACCTGATTGACACAGGCAAATGCACAAAGTGTGAAGTCATAATCCTCCAAGAGGAAAAAAAAAAGTCATATTTGAACAGCCGTCAAAGTCAAATCCTTCAATTAAATTACTAAATTTTTCGGTTGGGTTTATTTTCCAGTCTAAATTCTAATAATTCTTTACAATTACGTCGAGTACAGTAATAATAATAATTTTTTCATTAGTAATTGCTTGTTCGCCTCCCCGTGAATTGAACAGTTATTCGTCTACAGTTTCGTCGAGTTGAACTTTGACTTTAGTGCAGTGTGAATATTATGTGCTCATGAACTAATAATTATATTTTAATGTTATCAGTAGTGTTGTAATTTTCGAGCTGAATTAAATATATTGAAGTGACCAAAGGTGTAATTATGTAGTTTTAGTTTGCCCATCTAATATGTATCTACCTATAGCGCCTATATCTATATAAGCTTAGTATAGGTAGGTAGGTATAGCAATAGCAGATGTACTATTATTTATTCTGTGATATCTGGCGATCCTAGCACCATCTTTTAGAAGTTCACCAACATCTGCTATTGCTAACGTTTAGATTTTAGGTGGCATTCAAAACTGATGAGAGGGCCCTCTATTCCCAGTATATTACTCTGCTCTATGATTCACCTGGTTTTCACGAAATCCTGTGATTTTGGGGTTCTTAAAAATTTGAGACATCTTTTTTTTAGATTACCACTATATAATTATGGTGTCATGCTATGCATGTTCAATAGCTGGCATGTGTATAAGTGTATGGGCTATAATTCAACTGGTAACTATTACTTTTGTTTTTTCTTCCTGCAGCGCTCCAATTATGACTTAATGGACACTACATATGGGCGATAAGCCTAGCGAGTCGATTTTACCATCGGCGATAAGTAGGCAAAGCAATTCAGCCGCTTCTCGGACCCTTGGAAAGCATAGAAAGGACAATCAATCATCAGCCCGGAGACGTCCACTGCTGAACGAAGGACCGCCACACTGTACGACGACCTGCCATTTGCATCACCCGGTTGCCCGCGACTTTTACAATGTCGTCGGTCCACCTAGTGGGAGGCCTTCCTACGCTGCGTCTTCCGGTTCGCGGTCGCCACTCAAGAACCTTTCTTCCCCATTGGTTGTCAGTTCTTTGAGCGATGTGGCCTGCCACTTCAACTTGCAAACTTTGCGAGCTATGTCGGTAACTTTGGTTCTTTGGCGAATATCCTCGTTCCGGATTCTATCGCGCAAAGTAACTCCCGCCCGTTGCGTGACTCTGAGTTTCTCCAAAAGACCAGCAGTTAAAGACCACGTTTCAGTTCCATATTTCATCACTGGCAACACACACTGGTCGTAGACCCTTGTCTTCAGACACTGAGGGATTTTGGACGAGAAGATGGATTCTTCGGGCGATTTCAGATGTCGAAGTTGAACCTACCTAACTGAAAAATCTGCCCAAGTTTGTTGTAGTGGTCAACAACTTCGAGAGTATTGTTCCTAACGACAACCGGTACGGGCACAACATGGACATTGGACATGATCTTTGTCTTGTCCATGTTCATTTTAAGACCCACCTGTTGGGAAACATTACTGAGGTCGCTGAGCATAGTATTGAGGTCCTTAAGCGACTCTGCCATGATGACTATATCATCGGCAAAGCGAAGGTGAGCGATGTATTCGCCATTAATGTTGATACCGAATCCGTTCCAATCCAAGAGCTTGAAAACGTCCTCCAATGCGTTCGTGAACAGTTTTGGAGAAATAACGTCTCCCTGTCTCACGCCTTTCTGCAATTGTATTGGTTTCGTGCTCTCGTCCTGCAACCGGATTGACATTGTGGCGTTTCTATACAAACACTTCAGCGCTTCGATATACCTATAGTCGATATGACATCGCTGGAGGGACTGCAATACCGCCCAGGTCTCGATTGAATCAAAGGCTTTTTCATAGTCCACAAACGCTAGAAATAACGGCCGAATATACTCCTCAGTCTTCTGTATAATCTGGCGAAGCGTGTGGATGTGGTCTATGGTGCCAAAGCCTTTACGGAAACCGGCTTGTTCGGGAGGCTGATGGTCATCAAACCTGCGTTCGAGGCAGTTCGTAATGACTCTCGAGAACAGCTTGTACACATGGCTCAGGAGTGAGATGGGCCTATAGTTCTTCAATAAGGTGTTATCTCCTTTCTTGAAGAACATCACCACCACACTCCTGTGCCATGCTTCAGGCGTAGTACCTTTGTGAATGACGGAATCGAATAACTTCTGGAGGACTAAAAGTACCGGTTTACCACCCGCTCTCAGTAGTTCTGTTCTACAGAAGTAGTTCTATAGAACTAGAAGGACAAATACCTACAAAATTATACCTCCAATCGTACAATAATCAGTACATGCCAAATGCGTTTCATATGTCAACCGAAACGGGGCAGTATTCTACTGAATAGCGTGGCTCGATGCCATCACACGAAGGTGAAAGGTTGAAAGTTGTAGGCACTGTTGTAGGTATGATATCGTCCAACACTGGTGTGGATGTCACCTTGCAAGGTTTCTTTCTCCTCTGCATGTTAGATCACCAACGATTACTAGTCAAACTTTGATGTAAACTTTCAAACTTGACCATTTACAACTCTAACAACTGAATAGCCGACATACAACCTTGACTTTCAATGGCATCGTTCGCATGTGCGCGTACGAAATGGTTAGCGCCTGTGGTTAGCGCGGTCACTGATCGCTCGTTAGGGTTCTTACAATTTATTTTTTAACTTTGTATGTAAGAAGTTATGGTTTAATTTTTAACGTAACGTGATTTCATTTTTAGGTATGTGATTCGAAACTGATTGTAGATGAACAACTTTAAAATATTGATGGACCTTTCTAAGACACCTTATATACGAATAATATAGCTTTTGTATCTGCAGTCGATAATGGGGTCGTGCTATGGAACTGAAGCCCCAACATTACTAGAAGACGCCGAACCTCATGAACTAGAGTATACGAGCATAAGAGATTTTTTAACGAAATGCAGAAAAAACTACAAGATTCTTGGTAAATATTTATAGCCTTATACGTGCATAGATAACAAGATTATTTTTTATAGATTATACAGGTTGACACCGAACTGTACATTATTATGCTAAAAGAAAGTTATTGTACTCTTCATTGTGTATGAATAACTTTTACTACGGGTCCAACCCTGAAATCGCGAAAAAAACTGCTGTTCCATTTAATCATAAACCAATGGAGGTGGTAAGCCAAGACGCAACCCTCGGCCAAAAGGTTTATCAATGGTCAGTGTCCTAGATCTACCCTTTGTGTATGTTGGGAGTTTGTGTTATGCATTCATACAAACAGGAATTGCTTTATTAGTATGAAACTTTACAGTGTCATAAAAATAACATTAATTTTTTTTAATAAAAAAATATCCCATCGAGTAACAGCGTGACAGGTGAGGGTGTTACTCGTTGGGAACAAACCGTGCTTTGCGTGTTTACCTCGTCCCCCGGAAATAGTGGTAGAAATCTTTATGTAGGTAGATAATCGTCATTTGCATCTCCAATATCCGTCATTGGTATGTGCTCCAAGCAGACCAGGATATCATAAAGCAGATCAATGATGACAAGATATTGCAAAAACAAACAACCGACTTCAAATAATTAAAAACCACTGAAAAGTCACAGGAAAGTAAAATAAGCAATTTTATTTACTTGGATTACATATTTTTTCAGTCATATTAATTTAAAAACCAAACCACAAAACCGATTTTGATGAAATTTCTATGGAACCAAAGTTTTTTCCAAACGGGTCAATAAATGACGAAGTATGTACTGAGGTAACAAACATAAAAAAAAACTAAATTGAGAACCTCCTCTTTATTGAAGTCGGTTAAAAATAAAATTGAAAATAGAAAATAGAAATACAAAAGAGTTTATTTGAATACCAACTATTTTTTCAGCGTTTAACAGCTTCTTTGTGGCATACCTCTACGTGTGGGTATTTATTATTTGTCTGTTTTTTGTGCTGAAATGTCGTCTATTGAATCAAAAGCTTGAGAGGAAACTCGAAGATGACGAATATATTTGTAACAGGCCGCCGAAGAAGAAGTGTTGCGAAAGGAAAAAAGTTATTAAATAAAAATGAGAAAACTTTAAAGGGGACGGTCCAGTTCAGCGTTGCCAATAGATGACGACATAACTTTCATTGAAAATATATTTTTATTACGTAGATTCAATTTGAAGTAGATCTTAGATGGGGAACATGTACTAACACATTGATTGGAAATTGGCCGTACTTTTGATTGTATAACGAACATGTTAGATATTCAGGGTTATTATTGGTAATCAGTTTCAAGGGAATTATTCTGTACATCAAACAAACAACTTTTACTATGGGAACATCATCGAAATCGCAAAAAAAAACAGGCTCTCCATACATTTTGTCCAAGGTCGATGAACTTTTTGTATGGAACAGCTGAATATTTTTTCGCGTTTTCAATGTTGGCTCCATAGTAAAAAATTTTTGTTTTGATGTACTGAATAGGATGCTAACTGATTAGAACTAACCCTGTATCGCGATCAACCTTGAAATCGCAAAAAAAAGCTAATTGCTGAAAAAAATACATGTTTAGTTGATATAATTATTTTCGCTGTTCAAATTGACCTCGTAATAAAAGTTGGTGAAAAGGCATGTAACATTTTGGCCTATTTCATACAAGGAGGTATGGGAAAATTGTACGATTAGGCCACCTGCGTATTAAAATGTCCTAAGCCCTACAATGACATCCTTTTGGCTTATTACCTACTACCGTTTCACGCAATGTATATTCCTTTTAGGACTAGGAAAGGTTTCACTAATTTTATGTACTTAACTACGTTTTTTTAAATTTTATAGCTCTAGGAGCCTTATTTTTTAGGACGCGAGCGATTACGCCACTATAAGATACTACTAGTTACGCTACCGGCTTAAAGGTATTATAAAAAGGTAGTAAAGGTATGGGTGTCCTAATGTGCGAGTCAATACAAATGTATGTGCGATGCTTGGTGGCGACTAGTCTCCCAAACTCGCATTGGATGCTCGTCGCCTGTGAGTAGATCCGCCTGTGAGTAGATTATCGTCTATGAGTGTCGTCTTCGGGACAGCGAAGACGCGGCAATCCGTCGCGAATCGCGATGAGTCATTGCGGTAACGAGGCTGGTCGAGTCGCGATGATTTGCAGGCGGAAGAATAGTAATAGGTAAAAATATAAGGCCCATCGCACACTGTGATACTCACAGGCAACGCGTATGTATACCTACTTATCACATGCGAGTCTTGGAGACCGCGCGTTACACTTGAATCCCCAGGGGATCAAAAACGTGCGCTATTCCACTCAGATCACACAAACAAGGGCTATTCCACCACTATCCCTACGGGATCTAAAAACACTTGTTGGGTTCTAAAATCGCTTCTTCCCCACTGCTCAACGAAATTGCTCAACTAGTTGAATAGTTGAGCAGTAGAATATAGTTTGTATTACCGAACATTATTTGCTCTCTAACTAAACAATTTTTTTGCTCTACTTAGTTGATCAGTAGGTCATCCTGTTATAAAATCCGCTTCTTCCCCGCTGCTCAACTAAATTCACTGCTACAACTCTGATCAACTAAAACTGCACATAGATAGAAATAACAAATTCCAAATCTCTTAATTCATATATTTCACCCACTACTAAGAGCTCTTAAAATTATAAAAAAAATACAATTTCTTCTTTTTTCTTACAAGTGTTAACGAACTTAGTAAAAACTTAATCACCCTTTTAAACGTCACCCACTTACTATGAAATTTTAAAGTTAAGTTAATTCTTTCTTTTTTCTTGAATGTTTAGGTTAGATTTTATAACAGGATGACCTAGTCATCAACTAAGTTGAGCAAAAATAGTTGAGCATTGGGTAAACCAGAGGTTATTACCCACCGTTGATCTTACCCACTGCTCAACTTGATGCAGTTGAGCAATTAAGTTGAGCAGTGGGAAAGAAGCGTCCTAAATAGGTACTCTTCATTTATTTTAAATCCCCTATTACAATCAAGGGCGAATCCAGGGGGAGGGTCATGGGGGTCATGACCCCTGAGCTGGGCGTAGGTCGACTACTGTTTTTTTTCTAGTTGTAATCGAATTGGAACCTGTCATGACTAGACCTCGACTCGACTATATGAGTCGAGGTCTAGTCAGGAGTAGTTAGGAGTCTCGGAGGTCTATAAAGAGCCTGACTTAAAAACTGGATCCGCCCTTGATTACAGTCCTTTTTAGCCCCCATTCTAGTAGAGACTAGTCTCCGAGACTCGCATTGGATACTCGTCGCCAGTGAGTATCAATACTCTCGTGGGTCTCGTGATAAGATTAGTCCTCGACGTTAGCAGGGCGGACTCGCGGCGATGCACTCGCTCGTGAATATAGCGACTAATAAGTATTATTTTTGTTAATTTTGTCATGCCTAATTATTGTTAAACATATTTTACACATAAAGTACTTAAACTTAAATAAGTTTTTAAAATGGTGTTTTATTTTTATAAGCAATTTTAGTTATTTATACTCGTAAGTCATATTTATGTTAGTTACTTTTGAGCTAACGTCTTAGCTAACTTATAAACTTAGCTAACTTTTTAATACGTCGATTGCAGTATTAAAAACTATCCAGTATCCTGTACCCCTAGCACAAATAAAAATACCTTTTACATAGGTACCTATATAATCATAATAATTTTAGTAGTGGTAGGACTCTACTGCAGTCTGCCTGGGGAAGTACCACACCTTTGCCAGTTATTCAATCGCCAAGCAGTAGTGTGCAAGCTTTACTGAGTTTAGCGGGACGAGCGCAGTGCGGTGCGGCGCAGGATTATGTTCGCAAGTTCACAATTCTGGCACTGCTACTGTTATGGACAGGCGTGACGCTTACCACCAGGAGCACGTGCCGATAGCCGCGGCACAAAATTTTTTTACAAAAATGTGAAAAAAGTTTTAATTTACGCCCACTATTTACAGTTGCTCTGTACATATAGGTGATATAGGTAGTACTTGCCCACGACTATGCGTTACACATTCCAAAATAAAAATACAAAAAGGCAAATGATGCACGTTTATTCAATAAAAAACATTTTTTTGACTTATATATTTTTGTTTCCTAAATTTTAACTTCTTCCAGCTTTCTATCAAATGTGAAGGTGCCGATGTTAACGCACTTTATTTCTTCTTTGCTTGTTTCTTTGATTTCCTGAAACACGAACCTATTTTAATAAAAAATATAAAAAATAACTAAATATTGGTGGACATTTCACACAGCGCCTTCTTGCCCCAAACTAAGCGAAGCTACAATAGCAACCAGATAACGTATACAGTTCATAATATACTTGTTTTTTGTAAAAAGATTAAATTACATATAACAGACTCGGACCAAACATGTAACTTCGTCAAATAAATGTTTGTTCTGGATGGGAAATAAATGTTTGTTCTGGATGAATGGGAATTGAACCCACGCTTTACAGCTCTGAAGTCAGAGTTACTACCATTAACTGCTAAAGCAGTCTGCTAAAGCATCGAACACATGATGCCGGGCAGCAGCGGGGCGGAGCGATCGCAACGAAAAATGCTTTGACGTGCCGGGCCTTGACGGATTGCGCATTGACGGATTTTGAGTACCTACAGTATTACTGCCGTACGCCAAAGCACACTGGTGACAGGGTACTTACAGCAGGGCGGGGCGGTCCGCATCGCACTTGCGGCTTCCGTCGCGCAATAAACCTGCGGCCCAGCATAGTGCGCGATAGTTCATTATAAAATTTATAAAAGCGATCTAAGATTTTTGCTTAGCGCTCCGCCCCTCTGCGGCCGGTCCTATAATGTACTCGATCCTTAAATGACACGTTGAGTGCTTATTAACTATGAACGTAAATATCATAAAGGTTTAGATGAGCTGAAATGAAATATCACAAGGTTTTTCAAGTTGTTCTGCAACTACATTTTGACACTAGGAAAGTGAAATTATGAAGTGGTCGCACAACTTCAGTACTCATCTACCTACCTAGAAAGAGGTTATATATGCATGTGTTTTATTTACAACTGAATATGACCATTTACTACTAAGAAATTAATATACTTACAGCGTTTAAAGATATTAAAATGAAATTATCTGTCCCTTTCTAGCAAAACACATGCGAGTAGGCGATTTTTCCAAACAAATCTCACGATAGGTACAATTTTGGAATCGTACCTATCGTGAGATTCCAAAATCGTACCTATCCATCATCAGTCAGAAGATGTCCACTGCTGGACGAAGGCCTCCCCCAAAATAGGGAGGGGTTTCCATAATCCCCACACTTGGCAGGCGGCTCGGGGATCGCAGAATGCTCAACACCGTTAACGAAGAAGACCGTGCTGCCCGTCCTCCGGTGGCTCTAGATTATCTGGATGTAGTTTTCGGACATACCCAGGTCCCGTATATATAATTGGAATCGTATATTCTGAAATAATTTTGTACGATAGAGCGCTCACTATTTATCATGAATCGACATTTCTTATAACTTCGTTATTTGTGTACATTTTAAAATTTTGTTTTTAATGATTTGTTTACGAGGGCTACACTAAAAGTATCGGGAATGGAATATTTCCACTGTTTCTGTCATATTAAAATCTTTTTAATTGAAAACTCCTTGGTTTTAAAAATCGAATACCATTTATTTATTTAAAAAAATATTCTCGGTCTTGTCACAAGGTTTTGTCAAACTTGTTTAGTCGTTGAGAAAATGGAATTGACTCGAGAAAATTCAAGAGCGATGATTTATTATGACTTTCGAAGTGGTTTAACACAAAAACAGTGTGTTGACCGGATGATTTCTGCATTTGGTGATAAAGCCCCATCCAAAACCACAATTTATCGCTGGTTTGCTGAATTTCAACGTGGACGTGTCAAGCTCAGTGATGATCCCCGTCAAGGTCGTCCAAAAACTGCAGTCACCCAAGAAAACGTTGATGCTGTGCGTAAGCTGATTGAGGAAGATCGACATGTGACATACCGCGGAATTCAGGCAACTTTAGACATTGGCATGAGTCAAATACAAATAATCTTGCATGAAAAATTAGGTGTAAAAAAGTTGTTTTCCCGATGGATACCGCATTCGCTCTGTGAAGAGCAAAAAGCGGCTCGCGTTACTTGGTGCGTCAGAACTCTCGAAAGATTCCACGCAGGATCCTCAAATGCTGTATACAACATCGTATCAGGTGACGAATCCTGGATATACGCGTACGAACCCGAAACAAAAAACCAGTCACGAGTTTGGGTGTTCGAAAATGAGTTAAAGTCAACAAAAATTGTTCGTTCACGGAGTGTTGCAAAAAAAATGGTGGCCACGTTTGTCTCCAAAACCGGCCATGTTACGACTATTCCTCTTGAGGGACAAAGAACGGTTAATGCAGAATGGTATGCTAGCATTTGTTTGCCACAGGTCGTTTCTGAACTCCGTAAAGAGAACTGCAACCGCCGCATCATCCTCCATCACGACAATGCGAGTTCTCACACCGCGCACAGAACAAAAGAGTTTTTAGAGCAAGAAAACATAGAATTATTGGACCATCCGCCGTACAGCCCCGACCTAAGCCCTAATGATTTCTATACTTTCCCTAAAATAAAGAATAAATTGCGTGGACAGAGATTTTCATCACCTGAAGAAGCTGTGGACGCCTACAAAACGGCCATTTTGGAGACCCCAACTTCCGAATGGAATGGTTGCTTCAATGATTGGTTCCATCGTATGGAAAAATGTGTCAAATTTCGCGGAGAATACTTCGAAAAGCAATAAATATATTTTTAAATAGTAATGTTGTGTCACTTCCTTGATTCCCGAAATTTTCAGTGCCGCCCTCGTAATCGCGAGTCAGTAAAATAAACATGCATATTCCCTATTACTAGCTGGGGCTTAAGATATTATGTAACTTATCTGTAATGTAAGGGGTCATCATCACAATTATAACCATAAGGTGGCCGACTACTGAACTTTCCCATCATCAACACCATCCATGGCCTTCCTTATCCCACAACCGGGCAAAGGCCTCAACCTTACTATGTCATCTGCCCCGGTCCTGTACTAATCTGGTCTAGAGAAGATACACGATATCATCGGCCCATCTGCCATTTGTGTGAACCCCGCCCTATTTTTTTTGTCTCGAATAAAGTACATTTTCTTTCTTTCTTTCTTTCTTTCATCTTGCGGTTGGACGACCAACGCTCCATGGAGCGTTGGTCGTTGTATCACCTTGCCTGGGTGACTATGGGAGTTTCCCAAAGTACGTCAATTACCCCAATCTTCGGTACTTCATTTCCAGCCACTACCTCAAGAATGTTGTCTCTTCATCGAGACTCATTGTGGCATATGTTGTGCTAAGTAAGTGACGGCTATCGATTGAACGACAGATCTGGCCGACCCACTGCCTTCCGTCATTAGTGCTTGCTAATGGTCCTCTAGAACGTTTAGTTTCGTATAAAATATGAAAGAACCGCTAAGCATTCTTCAGCCAACATAATTATGTAAGAGGTAGGAAAAATTGAATGTATATGTACATAAATAAAAAATAATAATTACCATAATTTGACCGGCTTGATTAGGCGTCCACCTTGAAGTGAGGAATCTGGGATCTTGAAGGCGTTAGGAACTTGGTGACAGTATCCATCTTCACAGACAAAGTTTTATGGAGCATGGGTCTTAAGAATCTTTGTGTTAGTTTTGTTTGCAACAAGATATCTTCAATCGTCAAACCAACTTCAATGAGTACCTACCAATAACCTACAAAAATCTGAGAGCTAATGATCAAAGTTTCCGAAACACTTTATCATGGCATATCCTCAAAACCCACCCTTTACTAAGTATAATCATAGTCATATAAAGCATAGTCCTGTTTTCAAAGTCAGTTAAAACAATTAGGAATTCCTGACAAAACTCTTGAAGATGACTGAAGTTGGTCTGATGGTGTGGATGAACCATGTAAAAGATGCCAGACACCTGAAGAGAATGAATGTACAGAAGACGACCGATAGAATATGGCAAAGAGACGTGCTATTCCAATTCCATCTAGTGGTAGGGAGAGGAAGGTGGTGATTGAAGTTGGTTAATAAGATATCTCGTAGGTGTATCGAGGACGATAATTACCTCGTCGTCTTTAGGCGCGGTCTGGTTCGGGTTGAGCCAGGGGTCGGCGAGGATCTGTGGAATCTTGACACGGATCTTGAGAGGTGCTAGCACTTTCGTGATCAGCTTCCGACACTCGGCGGACACCTTCGGCTCGCGGGGGAACGACACTTTGTTTTGAACTTGCTGCAAAGCAATAGCCCATTATTCAATATGGGGCGGTAGGTCCTGCACGGACGATGTCTCACTAAGACGTCACCTACGTGTCATATTGTAGTGGTAGGACTATGTTGCAGAGTCCGCCCGGGGAAGCCACCCCACACCTTTGCCAGTTATTTAATTGCCAAGCAGTAATGTGCAAGCATTACTGTGTTCTGGTTAGAAGGGCAATCTTCCAAGAGAAATCACTGGGCAACTGGGCATGAAGATATTTGACATCTATTATCTGAGGGTGGCGAGCGCAGTCGCAAGATTTTGTTTCAAAGTTCATAATTCTGGCACCGCTACTGTTATGCAGTATACAATATGCAGGCGTGATGCTTACCACCAGGGGAACGTCCAGCTCGTCTTTTCATTAAATTGCATAAAAAATATCCACCACGCTGGCCTAGTTGCTGGTTGGTTGGATTCAAGCACATCATTGATTTTTTTGTCTAGACATATGCAAGCCACGATGTTATCTTTCACCGGAAAGGCAGTGGTATAAAATCCTTGTTGGGTCGCCCTTTTCCCTCTATAAGGGTTGAGGAGAGCGATGGTTGGCACATGCGTCAACTCGTGAACGGGTGCTGCTTGCGGGAGCTGGATTGCTCGGAGTATACACACAATTCTAGCAATAATTAGTAATACTTAGTTAGGTTCTTTTGGTATATTCATTTTGTAAAGCATTTAGCTTTTAAGTTATTAAGTGTAAAATATTGTTAACAAAAAATGAAAAAATTGACAAAGGGCATGGACCATCAGACGATGGAGCTAAGAAAAAAAAACCTTACTTACATGATCCCGGGATCCTAGATAGGATTTGAACCCGCGACCTCACGGTTTCAAGTCTAAAAACTGACTGACTGGCACTGAATTGTAATCAGCAAAATGAAAGCATAATCTCAAGAATTGAACCGATGGTACTAAAATGACTATCGTTAGTGAGCTAAAGCAGGTTCCAATTTAAAGTTTACCTTCAACAACTGAGTGTAGTTAGTGTCGTCAAACGGCAGGCGTCCATACACAATGGCGTACAAGACCACTCCCATACTCCAAATATCAGAATCTTGCGGTCTGTAAGGTACTCCCTTCAAGATTTCAGGTGAAGCATAAGCGTAGCTTCCACAAAACGTCTCACTGAGTGCAAACACGCCGTTCTTGGGCTTCATGTGGCCGCGAGCGAAACCGAAGTCCGACAGTTTTATGTTCAGGCCGTGGTCCATGAGCAGATTTTCGCATTTTATGTCCCTGGAATTTAACAATTTTGAACTGAAAAGTGTTAAAACACGTCGATATACTCGCTCAGTTCCTAAGATCACCGAAAAGGTCAAGGAATTACAGTACTGTGTTTAAAAACATCATCATCATCATCAGCCCGGAGACGTCCACTGCTGAACGAAGGCCTCCCCCTTAGACCGCCACACTGTACGACAACCTGCCATTTGTATCCACCGGTTGCCCGCGACTTTTACAATGTCGTCGGTCCACCTAGTGGGAGGCCTTCTTATATACGCTGCGTCTTCCGGTTCGCGGTCGCCACTCAAGAACCTTAAAAACATGCGCGCTGGCAATTTTCGTGTTGCGATTTTCGTGAAAACGAGATGAGAACGAGATAACAATACAAAACAAGATAGACAAAGACACAGAAAAGCGAAGTCCTACTTCTTAGGTTCTCTCTTCAGTGGACCAATATCTAATTACTAGGCCCTTATCTTTAATCCTGACCTGGGTATGTCCTTAAATTGCAACCAGACCCACCGGAGGACGGGCAGAAGCGTCCTCTTGGTTAACGGTGGTGAGCATTCTGCGATCCCCAAGCCGCCTGCCAAGCGTGGGGATTGGGATGGCAACACCCCTCTATAGGGAGGCCTTCGTCCAGTAGTGGACGTCTTATGGCTGAACACGACGAGGCCCTTATCTTTAATCATAATATTATGAATACTATTATCTTTTACCTATGGACAACGCCTCTCTCATGGCAGTAGTCGACAGCCTCGACTAATTGTCGGAACCAGCGCCGGCCTCGCGTCTCGTCGATATGCTGATCTTTGCGTATTATGTCAAGAAGACTGCCGTTTTCCGCGTATTCCATCACAATATAGACCCTGTGGTTGTGGAAATTAAATTAATAATAGGATGGAAAATAATTTAAAGTGCAGTGATTAATTTAGGTATCGTCCTCGAGCATAAATAAATGTAATTGTCATATTTGCGGTTCGTTTGGTGCTCATTAGCATTGTATTGTTTGCACTTTTGGCCTATTTAAAACCGCATGTTTATAAAAAAAATATACTGAGGTGAAAATATTATCGGCTTCAGTAATTTTGCTTACCTATGTGTAGTTTCGATAGCTTGTAAGAACCGTATGAGGTTTTCATGTTTCAGTCCCTTAACGACTTCAATTTCCCTCGGTAGAAACTTTTTTAAGTAATCTCCAGGCGCTTGGAACTTGCTTATAATTTTTATTGCAACTTGGCAATTATGCCTTTCACTGGTGGCAACCTGAAATTGAACCACATTAAATTAGTACCTTCCAATCTAAGGAACCTACACGAATTTCTATCTTGAGTCTAGGTTTCTGTGTCATGGATGATCAAGGATACAGTGAAAACATATAAGGACAAAAGAACATCCATAATAAAAACTCTGGTATGCCTAGCTAGGATCGAACTCCAGCGCTCCCTTGCAGAAGGGTAACGCGCTAATTTATACATCATCATCATCATCATTATCATCAGCCCGGAGACGTCCACTACTAAGCGAAGGCCTCCCCCTTAGACCGCCACACTGTACGACAACCTGCCATTTGCATCCACCGGTTGCCCGCGACTTTTACAATGTCGTCGGTCCACCTAGTGGGAGGCCTTCCTACGCTGCGTCTTCCGGTTCGCGGTCTCCACTCAAGAACCTTTCTTGCCCATCGGTTATCAGTTCTTCGAGCGATGTGGCCTGCCCATTGCCACTTCAACTTGCAAACCCTGCGAGCTATGTCGGTGACTTTGGTCCTTTGGCGAATATCTTTCCAGATTTTATCGCGCAAAGTAACTCTGAGCATAGCTCTCTCCATTGCCCGTTGTGTGACTCTGAGTTTTCCAAAATGCCAGCAGTTAAAGACCACGTTTCAGTTCCATATGTCATCACTGGTAACACACATGCACTGGTTGAAGACTCTTGTCTTCAGACACTGCCGGATTTTGGAAGAGAACAAATACAATACATACTGGAATGTATTTTGACAGAACACTGCTTCAAAAATTTACGGGTGCATCGATATCAAAATTATAGTAAAAAAGCAGCGTCCCACAGTTTCAACTGTTATCTTTTGGAACAGCCAACTTTATTTATTGTCAGGAACAATAAAAAATGTTAATCCAGATTATCAGCTGTCCCTAATCCGACAAAACCAAAACAGCGTGAGTAAGAAACAAACATACATACAATCTTTCGTTCGCATTTATATTAGTGTAGTTAATGAAAACTTGGATCGAATGGAATCGACCCTTGGATTTTCTGTGCAGAAGGCAAATGTTCTACCACAATCACTAGAACGTTGTTTTGAAAGACTTTTGCTTGAAAATTTCACGAGTTGTGTGTCACAATGAGTAAACTGCGAGTGATTTAAAATGTATTTTTGGAGGAATTTAGACCTTAACAGTGGCGTAGGAGCCAGACCCGATTGTTCTGCCGAGCACATAGCCGTGAGTTTCGAGCACGGTTAGTTTTTTCTCAGATTTGGCCTCGACACCACTATGCACAGTCGCCGTAGGCTCAGTCGACATCTCGCCGAGGACATTGTCATTGGCTCTTACATCCGGCCCCGGCATATCACAGATATATTTAATAAAAACAGAATTTAGTTTATGAAAGTAACATCATATATAATTTAGCCAAATTTCGCCACATATTTATTTTTCTCTTATTTTTGTGTGGATTAATTCAGGCTGTCATTTTGTCAAAAAGTGTTATTTTTTGAGACGCGTGAATTTTGAATTTTCCTTTGAGGTGCATAGACAATTTTCGGTCGCCAGTATCATTTTAATAAAAAATCACGCATGTCTTTCATGGTGTTAAGAAACCTTTATCTTTTCATGTCGCTATTGTTCAACGAGTTTTACCTTTGAGTAGGTATCTATAGCGCTATCATCTTGGAAGAGATAGCCAGCTCTCTTAAGTAAATCAATGGCTATTATATTGTATCTATCCATTATCGAAGAGTATAATGTATGTTACAACATCTTTTCCACCTTATTTGGATAAGTCAGGATCTAAGCCAAACCACCTAGGAACCGTACTGCGAACTGTACTTGGACTTCATTACCACAAACTTCTGTGTCATGTGGATCCAATCGGTTGATAAATGACGTCGCAGCAAACTGACTTTTTGGGTGAAATACCTACCCCTTCAGTAAAAAATCGACGATGACAAAAATTTAATATGGTTCTATAAAATATACAAGATTCTATTTGATCGGCTAGTGAGCAATCGTGAGCATGTTGTATACAAGATAACAAACAACTTTTGTACTACGACATTTGAAAATTCACGAAAAAAAAACAGTAATACGACCTGTACCCGAGTACCAATAACTTAAAATCCAGGACAAATTAAAGCAAATTTTGGTTCTTTTTTGCTGTTGCATAGACTTAACTTCTTTCGCTCGCTTGGTCTTTGTAAATTTACAAAGACCAAGCGATTGCCGATTTAATATTTTACAATTTATTGTAAAATATTAAATCGGCAACTTTTTCTGTTTAATAACATACCTGTGTTGAACACAATTCACCTATTTAGAACACAGTTCACCTGTGTGGAACACAATTCACCTGTGTAGAACACAATTCACCTGTGAAGAATACAGTTCACCTGCATGGTGTTAGTGACGGTGCAGTCGTAGATGGTGCCATTTTTAAATAGGTATATCCAGCAAAAAGACTGACAATACAAAAAAAAAAAAAAAAACCGTAGGTAAGTACAGGGTTAGTCCTAATAAGTTAGCACCCTTTTATGGGCATATTCTATACATCAAAACAAACAACTTTTACTATGGGGCCAACATTGAAATCGCAAAAAAAATAAACAACTGTTCCATACATTTTGCCCAAGGTCGATGAACTTTTTGTATGGAACAGCTGATATTTGTTTCGCGGTCTCAATGTTGGCCCCATAGTAAAAGTTATTTGTTTTGATGTACAGAATATGCCCTTGAAAGGATACTAACAGATTAGGACTAACCTTGTATAGGTAAGTATGAACTACCTATGTTATAAATGCTCTAGACTTTTATCACATTAAAAATCTTTGCTCTAACTAACGTCACCCATCAAACAATTAGAAGTTAGGTTGCGCAGCCCGATATATCGAAGAGTTGATTACTTTTTCTACTTGAGCAAGTAATATAACTTGTTCAGCAAACCGAGAGCTCGGTGCTGTTTTAATTGAAACCAACGATCTTATATGTTACTATAAGATCGTTGATTGAAACACGATGGCGATCCAGTGAGGGATGACGACACTCGATTGGAAACAAAACAATGCTTATAATCCGATATTTCTGTTGATTTATATTTGTAGGTTACTTTATCTAGCCATGCGTCACCAAAGAGGTTTTAGTTTTCATTTTAGAAGAACGTTGTAGGTCTTTTGTTTTTATACGTGTTTCCAGTGAAGAGAGAAATTGAAGTTTTGGCGGGAACGCGAAAAAAACATGTCGCTGCATTGTATTATTTTCCAAAACTTGTGTTTTTTCGAGTGTTAATGCATGAAAAAGTTAGCATTTTATCGCACATGTGTGGGCAAGTGATATAATAAAGCGAAACGTGTCTTTTCGTGTTGTTTCCAAAACTCCGAAGAAGCTTGTAGTAATGTTGCCACGACTTTACTAGGGCATGACTGGACTTGACTGTGGCTTAATTAGTGTGACTTTACTGTGACTAACGTGACTTGACTTGAAATTCATCGAAAACTTGATAAATATTTAGATACTACACTGGCAAATGCACAAAGTGCGACGTCATAATCCTCCTACGAGGAAAGAAGAAGAAGAGAAATGGATTACCTACCTAAGAAATAGGACTTTCGCTTTTCTGTATTAGTTTCAGTTTTTGTTCAGCCCATCAACTACGAAATGTATTTTGTAAATAGGCTGCTCCGTTTGCAGTAGCCAACTGGCAAGACGCAGCGCAAGATCGAAATCGGTGGCACTCTTATGCCGAGGCCACACATAATAAGTTGGACGCCAAGACCCACTTCGGGTCGCTGCGCCAGCGGAGTAAATAAATAAGCCAGTGAAATGCATATTTTTGGAGCAATAAATCATTACGTGTTTTGTTTTATCACAACCTCGGATCACAACCTTTATGTAGTGTCAAACCTTTACATTAGGGCAACTAATTTTTTTCTTATTTATTGGCATCGCACGTTGTGCATTCTGCCAGTGTCGAGGTTATGAATTTTCATGTTTTTTTTATTAAAATCAAGTCAAATATGTCATGAAATCACAGTTAGTTACACGAAATTAGTCATAGTCGAGTCCAAGTCCTGCCTTAATAAAGTTGTGGTGACTTTACTATGAGCTTCTACGGAGTTTTGAAAACAATACGAAAAGACATGTTTCACTACATTATATCACTTGCCCACACTCGTGCATGTAATTCAACACTCAATGAATAAAACACCACCATTTTTTATCATTAATTCGCGATAAAACACAAGTTTAAGAAAATAATAGAATGCAACGACATGATTTTTCAGTGTTCCCGCCAAAGTCCCTCACGAAATTTACTTATCATCAATGATGTAGTTACTCATACCTTATAGTATTATTATTACCTTTGATTATACTATAGTATATTAAGTACTTACTCCAGGTGATTTATTAGATAACTCGAAGTCGCCCGCGACTTCGTTCGCGTATATTATACGGAAGAAATTCGCCCGCTCCCAAATACTCGTATGTTCAATACTGCTGGGTTAATTACAATTTTTTTCCCTCCCCATATGCACCACTTTACATCAACCCTAGCAAAAAATAAAATGTTTTTGTTTTAAAAAGTCTTTTCTTATCAAAGGTCTATTCAAATACAAATTTTCATCGCTATAACTAGAAAAACAAAGAACTTTCTATGCAAAATTTGATCCCCGATATCACCCCCTTAAATCATAGTAGTAATCTGAAGTGTTTATAACTCGATCAGTTAGACAATACAAACTTACAGGATTGTGATTGATTTCGTGATTTTATTGCATTTAGCGTTTATTTATTTTTCGGCTGGAGTCGTTCTATCGCGCGCGGTCTTTAGCGCATGTCTTTTTCCTTGAGGATCTAGACCAAAATTATATTTGAAAAATAGAACTACCTCAAAGATCAAACAAGGTTTGTTTGTTAATAAGTTTAAATAAAAAACCGTCTACGGGATGAAAGGTTGCCCGCTTTTAACGAGAGATCTTCCATCAATAACGGAGTAGAAAGCATAAAGTTAGTGCTTCGGGCAAGTTATCAATTGCATCTGGAACTTAGCTGACTTTTTCATCCATCTATTGCAAACAGAGCCAACGGAAATGCTTAATGGTTACTCTTGGTCGCATTTTGATATAAAAGATGAACTTTGTCGCCATCAAAAAGACACTTTGTGGCTTTTTCCGTTCTATAAAGTGCGATTTTGCTAAGTTTCCGAAGTCTGGATTGTTGTAAATCGACTTGTGAAGTAATTCGAATTGAAATTGCCTCTTTGTTTCTTATCAATCGGCGGCCTTTCTTCGAAACGTGGATTTTATTACTCGATAGTCTTTTTTTGTGACGCTTTTATGAACTGTAGCTTTGCCTTGAAAAGAAAATGCCTTGAAAAGAACAATAATGCACAGGCTGATGTACAGGGCTACTGGTAACTCGACGTATGACAACGACGTATGGTCATGCATGTTAGCCCCTGGTCCCCACCAGGGGCTAACATGCACCCCTATACCCCATAACACCCCTAATGTATGGTCGAAAGTTAATCGGTTTCAAGATATAAAAAAAACACTATTTTTGTTTTAGTGTTTTTTTTACAGAAAAAAAAATTGTTTTGGTAACTGATCGTAAAAATTTACCAAATAAATAAAAACATTATTAGTCATGGTTATCGTACTCTAAGTATTTTTAAATATATTATTACTTCTTAAGCTTTATTACTACATATTTTTTTTTTTACAGACAAATTGTTTTTTTTTTCTAAAAATGTCTAAATTATAAATATCTTGAAAACTATTAACTTTCGGACATACATTTTTTGGGGGGTTTAGGTTAGTGGTTTTATTATATTATCTAGTCCCGCCGGGATTATTTCGAGTTACCAGTAGCCCTGTATAATAAGCTGCCGATACTTTAAAGGCAACTTATGTCAAAAGTTAAAGAAAAAAATTACTTTATTTTCAAAGGGCTCATTGGTTGGTCATGACCCCGAGATTCGAACCCGCGACCATACGATTTCAAGTCGATCGTTCTCTCGATTAGACTACACGGCTTCGCGTACCTACCTACCTACGTTCTGTTACAATTATAATATTAATGTAAAAAAAAACAATTTACATCCTTATTATTCTTGTCGAATGTATCGGTCAGATATTGCCTTTTACTTCTCGCTGTATAATATTACTATAGATTTGAGTAAATAAGTAATGTAATATTTACTTGTAGGTTATTGACTAATAAACGCTTACCACCTCTCGCGGGGTTTTCCACATCCTACTTCCTACTTCTCCTACTAATATTATAAATGCGAAAGTGTGTGTGTGTGAATGTGGTAACAAACATTCACACACACAAACTTACGTACCTCCGTAACTACTAAGCCGATTTTCATGAAATATTAAATGTGGATACTTTAAGTTCTGGAATAAGCCTAAGCCTAATTTTCTAAAATCATTCCCTAAGGGGGTTAAACAGGGTGTAATTTTTTCTATGGATGTTTTTTATTCAATCAAAACTCGGCACAAGTAAACTTTAGAATAAATAATGAAACACGTATATATATTTTTTAAACTACCCCTTTGAGAGGTGCAAGGGAGTTCAAAAGTTACCACCACAGAAAAGCGAAGGCCCTACTTTATTTCTCTCTTCAGTGGTTACCACCCACTGTATGGTTTTAGGCCAAATTCAAATATCGTATCTACCTGTAATATAGCCAACGCAAACGAACCCGCCGGCAACGCCTAGTAAAAAATAATAAATATTGCGTGGCCATTTCTAACACAGCGCCATCTAGCCCCATACTAAGCAAAGCTTGTACTGTTGGAACCAGATAGCTGACAGACTGTATTGGGTGGGAATCGAACCCTCGCCCTACAGCTCTGAAGGCAGACATACTGCGAACTAAGCTAAAAGGTAGTCACGGTTCAAATGATGAGTAGAAATCAGATACATAATTATAATCTGGGTGTTTTCAAGTCACGAGTGAATCGGTTTCTTCTAGGCAAGCGCTCTCCATTGTAGACTGCATCTTCGTTTAACATCAGACAAGATGGCAGTGATGGCAGTCAAACGTAAGCCTATATATATATTTTTTTAAAACCTCCATTCGTCTTAGCACTACTGCTCCGCGTAACCCTGTTTTGTGATAAACTTAAATGACCTATGCTTTAACGAAGAGACCCGTTTAATTAACGTAAATAACAAGAACTCCGAAGTTTCTCCGCCGGCCGGCTGGCCAGGTGCGTTCTGAATACGGCACGCGTTACAGTTACAGATACCTTTGTTCCTGACTAACTTACCTTTACAGTTGAGTGAATTATGGAACTAAAAATGTTCTGTTTGCAGCTGTTGGTTTTGATTTAGGAAATACGATCGTGGCTCCGTATTTTGGGCTGCAAATAGGTTGGTTGTTTCGTAAGCAGCGTCCAGGATGTGCAGGAGTTAGTTTTACGAGCGACTACATGCTGCGGTTCCTCGTTTGCATAGGTTATGTGCAAACATATATACGAGTATGAACAAACATACGATTCTGGGGTTTTTGGAAAAGTTTGCATTTTTGCGGAACTTGTGATGATATTTATGTTTTTTTTAAATATACAATCGAGTGACGAGACGAGCGGGACGTTCGCCTGGTGGTAAGCATCAGACCTGCCCATAACAATAGCAGTGCCGGAATTGTAAAGTTGCGAATACAATGCTGCGTTGCACTGTACTGCGCTCGTCACCCTGAGATATTGGATCTCTTCATACCCAGTAATTTTTCTGGTAGCATTGCCCTTCAAACCGAAACACAGTAATGCTTGCACAATACTGCTTGGCCGTTGAATAACTGGCAAAGGTGTGGTACTTCCCCAGGCGGACTCTGCAGTAGAGTCCTACCACCTGGAATGAACTATCTTTGCAGCGTAGGCAGGTCTCCCGCTAGGAGGACTCACGACATTGTGAAAGTCGCGGGCAACCACTGGATGAAAAAGGCAGGTTGTCGTACAGTGTGGCGGTCACAGGGGGAGGCCGTTGTTCAGCAGTGGACGTCTCCGGGCTGAAACTGATGATGAACTGTCTTTTTAGTCTTGGTGAAGTAGGCTACTGGTTAGTAAATTCGTGTTTGAAATAGTCAATAAATAAGTAAATACCTACTTAAGATCGTATTCGGTCCTAGTGAACCCTTCCAAAATAATGTGCTAATTGATGACCGTTGACGTGATTTTAACTGTTGTTTTCTTGTTTGTTTGTTTTTTTACTTGTAAAGATTTAATTTATAGGTATAAAACACAGGTGTATAGGTACACAATATATCTATGTATAAACGAACGTGGATTTGTTCCATTAGACTAGAGTTTTTAGCTACGTTCGTTAAAAATATATTGCACAACTCAACACCCATTTCGCTTCAAAATAAAATCACCGCGAGATACGAGTGTTACTAGATGATTTCCACCGTCATGACAATAGCTGACCGCTACAATATGGGTTCCGTCGAAAATAATATGATGGCTACACCTAACGATGTAGGTGGGAGCATGTTACATGAAATGACGATCCAATACATAGACGCCTTGCATACGGCGAGAGCATTCAGTCAACACATAGGCAAAAAAGTGCTTATGTTTTAGGGAACGACTTGTCAAAATATAGAAACTTTTTATTATAAAATGCGGCAAATAAGAATACCGCTTGTATGGTGGTAAGCTCACCCCTGCCTAAAGACACCAGTAACATTACCAATGTTATCAATGTGTTGCCGACCCAGCGAGATGTTATGTGGTACTCCCTGCTCAAATAAGTAGTTCGGTCCCGAACAATGTGGTCTTGCTAGAGAGTATGCTCCCCAGCAGGACCTTTTTAAATTGAAGTTTTCTATGAAACTGGCTATATACATTTTTTTTAATAAGACTGCTGACGAGAGAAACTGCACGCAGAACCACCAGAGCACGGGCGGCAGCGTCCTCGTTTACGGTGGTAAGCATTCTACGATCCCCAAGCCGCCTGCCAAGCGTGGGGATTATGGCAACCCCTCCCTATTAAGGGGGAGGCCTCCATCCAACAGTGAATGTTTTTCTGCTGCTGATGAGGATGGAAATGTGTGATTTTCATATTTATTTGCTAAATGTTAATTTGCACACACAGTCATCACATATGCACAAATTTTACTTATTATCTATTTCATGATCAGTGCTAGGTATGCTATGCTGCACCTCAATTATATCTCCCACAGCTAGCTAATTTATGATGAGATTATCTTTGATAGCATCTGCAGAAGATACTTAGTTTACAAGAAACTGAATAATAGTACATTATGATACAAGTGTGCTATGTTGGTCATTACACTAGAGGCGGTATTATGCGATAAGGAAGCCGAGAGCGTAATGATTAACATAGCACAAGAGTTCCATACGACAGTTTTACATCACACCTGCGAGGAAAATACATACTTTTTTTGATAATAATCAACCACACAGCGAAAACGTTAACAAACATTTGCGGAAAATGGCGCCCAAACCAGCAATGCGCGCGCAGGTTGACATTTACTTCAGCGGCATACCGCATATTTAGCGGTTTAACTCGTTGTTGGTATTACAAAAAAACTGTAAGTATTACCCTGCTATTTTAAGAGTGCTTCGTATACATATGTCTAATTGAAGTCACGTACAAACTTGACTTTACCGGGTTATACCTATTTTAGCACAAGTGCCGTAATGTAAAGTAAAAAGCACGCGTGCGTAATAGCTTGGATTATAAGCCTAAAACCGATGTAATAAGATCCACTTACGAGCAAGTGTGATGAAAAACCTTTTACCATTATATTTGCCACTACGACCAATATTATATTTTGTCTTTTTGTTCTGTTTATATCAGGTCGGCAGATCTCTTTAGGGGTTATTACGTTCGAAAATTCACCAAACAAGGAAACCTGTTACCTTTAAGTAATAGTTATCTAAAGCAGCTACTAGAGCTATTTCGATCGTGGGCCGAGTTGAGCAAATATTCCGTTGCGAAAAAGCTTGATGTTAATTTCTATAGGGTTTCTGGTCGTTGGTTACATGACACAAACCTTTCTATTAAAATTCTGCAAATAAAGGGACTCGCCCGCCCTTGTCTGTTTACCTGGCCCGTGTTTAAAAAGGAATGTAATACAATCCCAGTTATTTTCATTATTCAACTCTGCATTAGCGCCTTTAGTTTGCGCCTCTTGGGCCGTCAGGCCGTCACAGAGATACTGTGCTAAATATTGCTGACTGCCTTTAACAAATGTTTGGTTTGAGAGCTAGGGCATGATTTCGATTCCTACCCAGGATTTAAATTTATGTGAGGACTATAGATGTTTATTCTGTATAGATGTGTTGTGTCTGGGTGTTTGTATGTATTTTATGTATGTACTAGAGGTCGCCCACGACTTCGTTATCGTACGGAAGAAATTCTGCCCGCTCCAAAAATTCACCACTTTAAATCTTCCCGGCAAGTTTTTTTTAGCCCCTCCCCAACTCTACAGACTCTACCGACTCTACCAACTCCCCCAACCCCCTAAACCCCCTCTCCCCAATCCACCCCCAAACTCCCCCAAAATCCCCCCTGCCCCTCCCCAACCTTCCCCCTTGAATGAACTACCCAAATATTTTCATCACTTTAACTTCAAAAACAAAGAACTTTCCTTACTTACCGTGATTATGTTGTGATATGTCTGCCCGTGAGTATGGTGCATGCAACTGCGCAGAAATATCGGGAGCTCATTTCACAAAATAATCACGATAAATATCCCGGAACTCATCATAGAAATTTAATGAACAACCGTGATACTTTAAAACAGTATTTTTTTATTGTCTAGACAATACCTGATTATCACTTAGTCCACAACATATCCACTGTTAAAATGGCTTTAAAACTCACATACAGCGGCGGGCATTTAGTCCTCATTCGATTCCTATCTGAGCGAGAATGTGCGACACTCGCATTATGTCGCGCGATAATGTGACTATTTCGTAGCCGTAGCATGGTCGTAGCCGTTAGCGTCGTTACTATGCCGTTACGCTACGTGAGTGCTACGGTAACGCTGACTACGCTGTACGCTACGAGCGTAGACAATAACATTTATGGCTACGAGTGGACAGCCACAGCAGCTTTTTACTGTTTTTGATTTCGGAACCTTAGGCAATTTTCTATTCTTAAATAGTTCTGATTGGTACTGGTTTTCTTTCTGCTCGTATCTTTGGGATGGGTAAGTAGCTAGAAGCGTTAGAATCTATTGAAAACGTGCCAATAAGCTCATCAGGAACGATTTCCTTTATTCAGGCTAATCTCCAAAATCTTGAACATCGATGCCAAGTTACATATTTTGACTAGTGTGGTTCGTATCTGCATTTAAACTAATTCCCCTCAGCTCATTCCAGACAGCCAGGATTTAAAAAGCGTCATCGTTCCATGGTTGATGGTCCTAAGATTCGTTTTGATTCTACATTCATTGTGATCGAAAAACAGTTACATAAATGCGCTGCCTTTGTGGGTGTTTCTCGAGATAACCTGGGTGCGTCTTCAAGTCTAGAGTGAATCGGGTTTTTCTAGGT
Organism: Erannis defoliaria; assembly: GCA_905404285.2. Taxonomy (NCBI): domain Eukaryota; kingdom Metazoa; phylum Arthropoda; class Insecta; order Lepidoptera; family Geometridae; genus Erannis; species Erannis defoliaria. The sequence continues at coordinate 10,348,142 of FR990087.1, forward strand.
AAGCATGATCCATCGTAGACCACATTTTTTGCCGAGATTGTGGTCAAACGCAAGCCAATTTTTGGTATAAAAAATGTACGACAGTTAGGTACTACTGTTGTAAATAATGATACATTAAAAAACTCTTCTTATCACAACGCTTGCCTAGTAATGCCCAGTCTTCAGTTTTATTAGTTGTCTCCATCCTGGTGTTTGAATGGACCGCTTTTACCAACAAGACCATATATATTATTATTTTAATAACAAAGAAGAAAAAAAAACTTCGTTCTAAAGTTCGTCTTCGTTAAAACGTTTCTAATATGAGTGTCTTATCGTGCTGTTTCCAAAACTCCAAAGAAGCTTATAGTAAAGTTGCCACGACTTTACTAGGGCATGACTTACTAAGTGTGACATCACTTTGACTGTGACTTAGACTCATACGACATGAAAATTATCAAAAACTTGATACAAATAAATACTTGACACTGGCAAATGCACAAAGTGGGACGCCATAATCCTCCTAGGAGGTAAGATGAAATAGCGCGAATTAACAAATGTCGCTAAGTGCGCGAGAAAAAAAAAAAAAAAGTAGCGTTGAGAATTTATTTCGTTACATTTTCTGTTTAATATTAAAGTAAGACAAACGTATTGAGCAAAAGCGCTTCCAAGGAGGTTCGATCATTCTGCTTATTTATTCTCGTAATGTCAAACTCTTTGGTGGAGTTCTTAAATTATTATTATGGAAAATAAAAAAATACCGTAAGTACACGGCGCTATACAAGGAAGTGTGCGGTAAAGGCTTTTCCGCACGCTCCGTTGTATGGTGCGTAATGTTTAACTTTCGAACGATGTATACAGGCTTCGTAAATGCATTTTTTGAGCAAATCTAAAATATATTTTGGCCGAATACGGTAAACAATGCGGCACGAAAGCAGATTTTTAATGTGCGACGAAGTTTCTCGGGACGAATATGGCATAAATCCTATCTACAGGCTGACTATTCATCTACCTACCCCAAATTTTGTTAAGTACCGTGTATTTAGCACAGATTCCTGAAAATAGGAAATATTCGGTGCTTTAACTAATTGACTCATTAATTACGCGAAACCTGGCGTACAGTTGTGGTAAGCGTACCTACATGCTGGACGCATGGAGTGCATTGCATATGTTTGCAACTCGTATTTTGTACCTACTGGTACTCAACAAAATCACATTTTTTATCGACTGCGAGAAGGATCGTCAATCTGGAGTGTAGGTGGGCAATTGGGCAGGGCACATGGCTTGGCGAGATTCCAACAGATGGTCTAAAGCAATTACTGTAGGGGAAAATGAGCAAAGATGTAAAGGCAGACCACCAGCCCGTTCATCATAATCACCATCAACAGCTGGAAGACGTCCACTGCAGAACGAAGGCCTCCCCTTAATAGGGAGGGTTTGCTATAATCCCTACGCTTGGCAGGTGGCTTTGGAATAGCAGAATGCTTATCACCGTTAACTAAGAGGACGCTGCTGCCCGTCCTCCAGTGATTCTGGATGCAGTTTTAGGACATACTCAGGTCCCAGAACCAGCCCGTTGGTCAGATGATATTGTCAAGCATGTCCGAAAGCAGTAGATGAGACTCGCACAGAACAGGAAAGTATGGCGCAAACAAGAGGGCGTCTGTACCCAGTAGTTAGTTGGTGATGAAATGAAATGAAAATATGGGGGGGTTGGAGGGTTCAATTCAATTCAATTCATTTAGTTTCAAATATGGGTACATCAGTGTACACTTATGAACGTCAAGTTGAGACAATACAATTTCACATTAATTTGATTACTAACATAAATTTCAACTAAATAAATAACAATAAATAACACAAAATAACAATAATATCATTAATCGTTTTCACATATTTAACACAGATTGCGGAGAGAGTCTTTGTCATTTATAAAATCCTTAATAGCATAATAAGCCTTTTCCATCAAAAAGTTTTTTAGTATTTTTTTAAACATAGTATGATTTTTGTTTGTCCAATTATTAGGTAGTTAATTACAGAAAATAATACTATTGTTAACAAAAGATTTGGCAGTTTTTGTAAGTCTAGTTTTCGGCAGAACAAGCTTAGACTTGTTCCTTGTCGAATAATTATGCACATCACTTCGTTTTTTGAACCTGTAAAGATTTTTACGAGCGTAAATAATATTTAAGAATATGTATAGGCTTGGCAAAGTTAATATTTTTATCTGTGCAAAGACTTTTCTAAGAGATTCTCTATAGCCCAGTCTATAAATTGCCCTAACAGCACGTTTTTGTAGAACGAAAATACTGTTTACATCTGCTGCATTACCCCATAGCAGTAAACCATACGACATTATCGAATGAAAGTAGCTATAATAAACAATCCGTGCAGTTTTTACGTCTGTGAATTCCCTAATTTTCCTCACCGCATAAGCTGCGGCGCTCAGTTTTCCAGATAACTCGTCAATATGAGGTCCCCTTTGGAGTTGTTATCCAAAGTAATGCCAAGAAATTTTGTGGTAGCGGATATATTAAGTTGCTCATTATTGACACAAATATTCGGCAGAGAGAGGTCATTAGCTAAAGTAAATTTAAGACACTTGGTTTTCTTTGCATTTAGCATCAAGTTATTGACGATGAACCATCTTTCTATAGTGTTGAATGCCATATTTATTTCGGACATATCAGAATTTTTCCTATTTATCTTAAACAGCAGTGAAGTGTCGTCGGCAAACAGCGTAATATCACAATACTTACGCGCTAGAAATGGTAAGTCATTAACATAGACTTTGAAAAAGAAAGGGCCAAAGATAGATCCTTGTGGGACCCCGATGGAAACATTAGATGCGTTCGACAGCACCCCATCAATATCAACAGGGTTTGGGGGTTGGGGAGAGTTGGTAGAGTCAGAAGAGTAGGTAGAGTTGGGGGAGTTGTTGGGCTAAAAAAATTGCTCGGGATGATTTAAAGTGGTGAATTTTGGGAGCGGGCCGAATTTCTTCCGTACGCGGACGAAGTCGCGGGACACCTCTAGTGCTTAATTATACTGTGTTATAGGCTTGGCCTTAACCGTAAACTCCGTTCATACTCTAAAAAGCTCAATGCATTTAAAATGTCATCGCTTGAGACACGTCACAAATATTTGGACTTTATAGTTCAAATTATTAATTCCTTGATTGACTCTTCGATTCTTCTGTCCAGTATAAACTTCAGAGCCGCGCCTAATTCTCGCAAGCCTCAGTTGAATATTTTCTCATTAAAGGTTTATACAAACAATACTTCCTATTACAATCCTGTGGTCAGGATGTGTCGCCAATATAATGATATCTTAATGGACCATCACAATTGCATTGATGTGTTTGACTTTAAGTTATCTAAATTTAAACATAATGTATTGGCAATCTTACAAAAACTACAACACGGAATTATTCTCAACTTTGTGTAGCTTTCATTGATTTTTAGTAACTTTCAACGTTTTTGATTACTTAACATTAACCATTGTTTACATGCTGCTTTTATCTTGATCATGTTGTGTACACATGCTTAAGAATATAGTCTAGCTCTGTACCTATTCTCATTTTTGCTTTGAAATGTATTGATTATATTCTTTGTTTTATTAAGTATGAATAAAAAAAATCTTCTTTGAAACAGTCCAGGATGAGAAGCATTGTCACCCAAGCTAAGCTAAGCCAAGATAGATAGATAGAAGCAAAATGGAAGATTTTTTTGTGTATTCTGGGGCCGTCCCGTGATCTGCTTATAGCGGGACCGACTAAGCTCAGCTGCCGACGCTGCGCGACTGTGAATTTTATCGCCTCACAATAAGGTTCGCGGTCGCGCAGTGTCGGCAGCTAAACCTATTCGGCCCCGCTATAAGAGGTTCACGGTACGGCCCGTGTATTCAAACATTCCCTTGTATCTCACCTAGCAAAGTCAGCTTTGTAATAGTCCATTGCTTGACGTAGGAATACCTTGAGGCCGATTGGGCCATATCCACCGCGCAGATTGGTGAATTCACACACACCATCGATATTTTCTCCAAACATATGCAGGGTCCATGATGTTTTACACGACCGAAAAGCTAGTGGTATAAAAACACGTACATAAACTCCAAAATGTGTAACAAAAAGGTTCAACAATACTGAAGGGTATGTAGATATGTACTCATCATTATGAACAACATAACAATGGGAACAACCTTGAAATCGCGGAAAAATAAACCAGCTGTTCCATAAAAAAAGTTCATTGGCCTTGGACAAAATGTATGGGACAGCTGTTTTTTTTGCGTTTTCAGGGTTGGCCCTATAGTAAAAGTTGTTCATAATGATGATTACATTATACATAACCTTCAGTATTGTTGAACCTTTTTGTTACAAGTTGTACCTATATACATATAAATAGCAAATTTATCCGAGTTAAGCGGTCTCCGACCCGAGGCACCCAGGGGGCCGCGCTGCAATTAAAAATCATTTATAAAAAAATATGAAAGGTGTTATTATAATTTATAAAAATGAAAGCACCATTAACAACTATTAAAAGCTCTTAATACTCGGACGCACCTATGAAATAATATCTCAAACACATTAGCAACGTATGGTCGAGGTCGTTAGCATCTAGTAAGTTGAGTGGATGCTTACCTTTTTTAGAAGGACCGTTATACGATGTTGTGTACGTTTGTTTATTAGAAGGGTATATAGATAGAAACTTTTTATTGTGTACAACAAAACTCAACATTAAAAAAAGAAAGAAGAAAAAGTAAAAAAAATACTGCCTAATCCAATATTTTAATATTTATAACCAAAATGTGGTCGATTTTTAAGGTTTACGTTAACGTTTAACTAAACTAACCAAAGTATTGCCGTCCTTAGCTAACATGCCTAGTAAAAAAGTGACAGTAATATTTTAATTAGTTTAGAACTGTCAACCAAAGCCTTCAAAATTGACCACAATGGTGTTTTAAGTTTTGTCTATCTTTATGTTTTTTAATCTAGGTTTTTATTCTTCTAGATCGACATGCTCTACCCTCGGCCATACCGTCGCTTACCAGCGAGTTGCAGTCTTACTTAAAAAACTTTTCTACCTTAGTCACTGCTTAAACTTCTCTGTCCTTTTCTAGCACGTGCAACTTCACGTCAGAGAGAAGATGGCAAAGCATCTTAAGCAGTGACTGACGGTTGAGAAGTTTTTTTAAGTAAGGCCGTTGATGGCCAACCGTTGATTTCCAATTTTAACGAAACTTAATGAAATTTACGAAACAAAAACCAACTATGTACTTATTTGAAAAAAAAAGTTTACATTTTGTTCATTCTTTTAAAATGTTTTTTTTGTGTGTGTGCAATAATGACATAATCTATATATAGATCTACATTTCATTTTTGATAATAAAATAATAATAATTCCTCATATAAAATGACCAATCATAATTATGATACATTTTATATCAGAATAGAATTCAATTCATTTTCAACAAAAACCAAAAATCTCAATTTAATTACTAGGGTACGTACACCTTACTATAAACACGTTGTTTGAGGTAAATAAAACTTAAACAGTTACTTAGGCTCAAAAAGGAGATGAAATTAATTACTTTAGTCTAAAAGTCTTTGAAAATGATTCCATGTAATTATAGATGTACCCAATTATCTAAATGTGAATGTTTTCAAGCCGAAAAGTTACTTAATTCCAAAAATAACGCATCGGCGGGCACCGCGCCAGAACTAATTTTTGAAAGCGCGGGTAGATGGTTACCCTCAGCATGGTCATGCGAAATCTCATTTTATGCTTCGTGAACTAAAAATACTTTAACGCTGTTTTTAGGTGAACTAAGTAGAACGTTCATGATCTGTTTAGATATAATAATACCAATTCAATAAACAGTTCAACTAAACTATTTGGCTTGAAGTAAGCAACAAAATTGGTCACAAAAATGCTCACATTTAACACCTCAACTCCACTACTTCAATTCTTTAAAAAAATTGGTTCAACTTAATGCGAAAATATTATAGTAATATAAACAATCCTAAAAAAATTTGCTAACTGTGAAAGAAATGATAGGTTAAAATGTATACGGATTCAAATATATTTGGAACAAAATATTTAGGATAAAACATTGGGCCTAAGTTATTTTTATGGTTGCCCTACATACCCTCTGGCGGTATCAGATTCAGATTCAGATTCAGAATTATCATTGAAAGTAAAGAATTACATATTGAGTCACATGGCATTGGTTTTAGAGTGGTCGCACATTGATTCGGCACGGCACCCGACAGGCGCCGGACCGACCGATACACACTGCGCAGAATTAACTGGTGCGAGCGAGACGGGCGTCTCGTGTAATTTCTTACGGTGTGCGGGACCTAGTACAAAATGTATGCACGGAGGGTTTTTCTATCGGATTTTCTCGTCGTATGCGGCCGGTCTAAATATGCTTAGAGTTGGTAGTCATTTCGCCGCAATAAACTTGGCCTCGTGCTCGAGTCGTCAGTTCTGATTTTATTTTAATATTATTTTCTATTATTCAACTCAGCCAGCCGCTAGCTTCATTCAATCTTACTAAATTCATAAATCAAATAACAGTAAAACTTAAACTTAACAATATTAAACTATTATTATAAAACTAATAAACTAAACAACAAGTGTTTCCCAGTTGATAAATGCACTACCCTGTGATTTCTTAAAAAACAATATAAAACTTGATAGCAACATTTGGTGTCATGAATCTCGGCGAATCTATAACGTATAGAGCATTGTCTTTACTGTCTGACCGTTAATTTTTAAAGGCTTTGTCCACAGCATTCCTGTTATGATGATTGTAGTGGTTTTTTATGACAGCTACTTTATTAGGGTAAGTGGGAGTAACATCTCGGTGTCATATCGTTATAGAAACAGTGGACTACATTGGTACAAATATATATGCTGACCATTAATTATAGTTATATAATAATGAATAATTTTGGTCCAATTTATAGTCAGGGCGGCAATAAAATTGTAGTTTTGTTTTAATTGGAACTGGAGTAGTTTTTATACAACATTATTATCATAGAATATGATCGAAAATAATAGCCAGAGAATATCCTTGTTTAAGCCCTGCGATACAGATTCCTCCTAGAGTAGGGTCTACTAAATCCTATCAATGTAGCTTCCCTTAATAATGCTAAGTTATGTGTTTTGATAAAATAAAAGTTTGTATTGTATTTGAATGAATAAAACAAAAACATTTCTGACAGTTACACAAGACTCCAAATGACGTTTGAGATGAGCATTCTATATACAAAAAACTACCGCTACATTTTTTTTTATAGAATTATGCATTAAGTACTCATAAAAGTACGTCAATTGCATGCGTCCAACGTTCGTTACTCTCTGATTATATACCCAGGCTAGTTCCTCCGAGAGTTTTACTACTCCAATGACGCCGGAGCAGCGACTGAGAAAAGTTCGATGATATCGCCATAATGGTCAATATAATGTGATGATCTCTAGTATGTCATAAATAATTACTCGTTGACTAAATCGTTGAACTTTTTTTAATGCAATGTAGTGTGAGACGTGCGCCTGATGTTACACATCACGCCTGGCCATAACAGTAGCAGTGACAGTATTGTAAACTTGCGAAGAAAATCCTGCGCCGCACTGCACTGCGCTTGTCACACTGAGATTTTAGATGTCATATCTCTTCATGCCCAGTGTGTTACTTCCACAGACGGACTCTGCAACAGAGTTCTAGCACTACTAAGCTTTCCTAGTGTCCATAGTTTTCACTCACTCACTCACTCATCAACCAGAAGACGTCCACTGCTGGACGAAGGCCTCTCCTTTAATAGGGAGGGGCTGCCATAATCCCCACGCTTGGCAGGCGGCTTGGGGATCGCAGTGTTACCACCGTTAACTAAGAGGACGCTGCTGCCCACCCTCCGGAGGTTCTGGATGCAGTTTTAGGACAAATCCAAGTCCAAGCATTACCAAGCCATAGTTTTCAGTTAGGTATATTACATCGGGTACCTAATTCCAGCTTCTAGAGTAGAAGATTAAATACTGCAAAGCTAAAATATCCTGCGGTATTGTCGTGATGCGAACTGTATCTTTTATAAGCGAACTCGGACGTTGTGGACAGGTTTATAACTCGTCCTTTTGTGGACGAGGGTTATGTCCGCTGTTTGTGTTGAACAAAAACTTTTTGCTGCCGTTTTGTTATGAAGTTGGATATTGCGGTTCCTTATTTCGGGGGACTAATTACATGGGTTTAGTATAGTTTCAATTGGAGTGGTGTCTTTTTGTTTCTGTCTAAAATCGGTTGCAAGAAGTGGGTTGTACTGAAAGCACAACCCACTTTTTTTACTGTATCACATACTACCCACACTTCAGCCAGAAAACGTCCACTGCTGAACGAAGGCCTACCTCTTAATAGGGAGGTGTTGCCATAATCCCCACGCTTTAAATACAACAGTGGGTATTAATTATTTAAATAGGTATGTACGTTGTTTTTATTTTTATTAGAATGGGTTCGCGTTTGACCGTTCCTCGCCTATAATATTTAAAGAAAGTAGGAAAGAAATACTTTATTTTTATCTCACAAGACACTACAACAACATAAAACAAATGTATACAAAGAGTACAGTAACAAAAGATCAGAACGAAAAACAAATTATGTTACAGTTGTCGCTGCAGTGTCTAGTGCTTGGAGGATCTAGCTCTCTTGTATAATCAAAGGTCCAGTGCGACAAAAAAAGGTTAGTTTTCAGCATGATGCTGCTAATTTCTTAGCAACGCTGGTTTTCAGCACTAACCTTCTGAGACGCACGGGACTACTAAATAAGAGATTATACATAAAGAGAGTAGTCAAGTAAAAATTAAAAATTATAATCTAATGCCCATAGAATACATAATAATAATTAAAGGCATATAATTAAATAGATATGGTAGGTACATAGGGAAAATGCAAAGATTAATAGTTATAATAAATCTGAGAAGGATACAAATATATATAAAAGAAGGATTGGGCTGGAGAAATATATTAAAAATAAAATAAAATAAAAGAAAGGGTTTTAGAAGCCAAGAAGCACTGAACTGGAGTGAGGCCGGTTGCTACCTACTAGTCTTCTGCAACTCCAGCAAACCTAAAACCAATTTTTGATTTAATCTCCCGTATAGGCGGTATTTCTAAGGTAAGTAAAGCACTCTTGCCCAGAAGATACCTATTCACTCTACTATACCTATATACAATACAAGGTTACTGGTAACTCAACGTATTCCCGGCGGGAACAAATAGGGGGCTAAAAAAATAAAATAAAATATAAAAACGGGAGAATAACTTTAAAAGTAATAAAATATTTAAAAATACGTATAATGTTATAACCATAGCTAATAACGTATTTATTTTTGTAGTTTTATATGTTTTGTGCCAAAAAACTTACTTTTTCTGTAAAACCCTATAACTAAAATAGTTTTTTTTAAATGACTTGAAAACTATTAACTTACGGTCATACATTCGGGGGTTTAAATTTGATGCATGTTCCCCTATTTGTTCCCGCCGGGAATACGTTGAGTTACCAGTACCCCTGTATATGCACATTTTAGCACCCTTGTTGTATATTTTACTAGCATGAGAATCCTGAAGCTCAGTGGAAGTTTGGTGGCTTTTGGTTCTAAATAGGGAAGATTGGCGAAAGAGGGAGGAGGGGTATTCTCTCTGCAGAGGACTGAATAATCTGCCAGTGATGATGATGGGACCTGGGTATGTCCTAAAACTGCATCCAGAACCATCTGAAGACGGGCAGCAGCATCCTCTCAGTTAACGGTGGTAAGCATTTTGCGATCCCCAAGCCGCCTGCCAAGCGTGTGGATTACGGCAATCCCTCCCTGATAAGGGGGAGGCCTTCGTCCAGCAGTGGACGTCTTCCAGCTGCTGATGATGGTATTATAAGTTGAAAGTTCAGTATTTTTTTTCTAAATATCTATAGGCTCGCGTTTGTCCACATCCTGCATTACGTCAAGTAACGGTGCGGTGTAGGATGGAGCATGCTTAGATAGAATAAACTTGTTTATGTGGATTTGAATCCATGTTGTTCTTTTCAGGAAACACGGACTATAATAAAGTTATAAGAATTTAGTTCTTTATCATGATCATCATCATCATCATCAGCCCACTTTAGTCCACTGATGGATATATGCCTCTCACAATGCACGCCGTTCGGTTTTTCGTTTCCAGTCACTGCCCTCTGCCTTACGTATATCGTCACTCCATCGAGTCTCAGGGCGTCCTACGATACGCTTGCCGATTCTTGGTCTCCGTGGATCTACACACACACACCGATAAAATTTGATTTATAATATTATAGTGTGCTGTGATATTAGATGGTCTTCCAATCACGACGACAGTTTACAATTACTATCTTAATAAAATCAAAAAATCTTCAGTTACTCAAATCATAGCACTAAAACCGTTCTTTTAAATGTTACCTTACAAATGATACAGCTTATTCTTTATTGAAAATTCCACTAAACGCAAAATTGGTCTCCAATAAAATGTCAACAAGAGCCTTTTAGTCCGGATGTTGTCAAACATTGATAACGGAATCAATCCGAAGCCACGAATCGAATACTTGTAAAGGGTTGTTTGTACAGTATAATAACAGAGTTCAAGGGCGGTCGCGGGCGCCAATTTCAATATAAATATTATTGCAGCGGCACGCTAAACGCAGGATAATATTTGCATATTTATAAGAGCAGCCCTCAGCAAACATGGAGAGAATTGGTCGGAACACACTACAGATAGTAAACAGTAAGCTCGCATGAACTAATTCCCTCGTCCTTTCGGCCGGCCAGGAGCACGAAAAGTGATATTGTTTAAAGCCGCTGGCTCACTGCGGCGCACGCTGTGCACGGCCACGCGGCGCATTTTGGCTGCGTGCGTTCGTTTGTTTGCGGTGGTGGTTCTACGTTTCCACTGCAGCGCACACTGTACATGAATATTATCCCACAAGTATGTACAACTGGACCTGCAGAACTACCGGAGGACGGGCAGCAGCGTCCTTTTGGTTAACGGTGGTAACACTCTGCAATCCCCAAGCCGCCTGCCAAGCGTGGGGATTATGGCAACCCCTCCCTATTAAGGGGGAGGCCTTCGTCCAGTAGTGGACGTCTTTTGGCTGTCAATGATGTACAACTGTAGCGGCGTAACCGTGGCCGCTTCCGTGTACCGCGTGCATAGCGTTTACAGAGTTGAGCTGCGTGGGCGCCATATTCGAGCAAGCCGCACGCGTGTAGCAAGTGGGTTGTAGTGGATGTTATCACCAGTGCCGTAAATAGTATTTTATGCGTCTGGCGCGAGCTTCTATAATTGCACACTTGAAAAAAAAAAAAACTTGGTCCTGGTCTGGTCATTTTTGCGTCCCTCCAGGACCAGCGCCCGATGCCTGGACACCGCTGGCACCGCCCTATTTATGGCACTGGTTACCACACACATTTTCTTGCAAAGTGAAGCTAGACACAAGAGCGCAGCAGTAGACCAGCGGTTTTATGGTTGATGTTCCAAGCCAAAGCATATTGATTCGCTTCATAGCTACACATACTGAATAGGTGCTACCCGATAGAGGCGAATTCCCCATCAGGCTGACTAAGAATTACAACGTTGACAACAAATAACACAAGTAAGGTCGCAGTCTTGGCAATATTGGCCGCCCTAAGCCGTGCCAGCCAAGAGCTTTAATACATCTCTGCTTCCCGATGAAAAAAAGTTTGGTGTCTTCAAGTTGCAAGTGAGTCGTTTCTTCTAGAAACAGGCTTTAGCGTAAAACTTTACCATCGCGGCATCTGGCATCTGGCCATCTGGCGCGAACTTCTATAATTGCAAACTTGAAAGAAAAAAAAAAACTTGGTCCTGGTCTGGTCATTTTTGCGTCCCTCCAGGACCAGCGCCCGGTGCCTGGACACCGCTGGCACCGCCCTATTTATGGCACTGGTTACCACACACATTTTCTTGCAAAGTGAAGCTAGACACAAGAGCGCAGCAGTAGACCAGCGGTTTTATGGTTGATGTTCTAAACCAAAGCATATTGATTCGCTTCATAGCTACACATACTGAATAGGTGCTACCTGATAGAGGCGAATTCCCCATCAGGCTGACTAAGAATTACAACGTTGACAACAAATAACACAAGTAAGGTCGCACTCTTGGCAATATTGGCCGCCCTAAGCCGTGCCAGCCAAGACCTTTAATACATCTCTGCTTCCAGATGAAAAAAAGTTTGGTGTCTTCAAGTTGCAAGTGAGTCGTTTCTTCTAGAAACAGGCTTTAGCGTAAACTTTACCATCGCGGCATCTGGCCAGATATGGTCGTAATTTGTAGTGGTAGGACACTACTGCAGAGGCCGCCTGGGAAAGTACCACACCTTTGCCAGTTATTCAACCGCCAACCCGTAGTATGCAAGTAACTTCGCAACTTCACAATTCTGGCACTGTACTGTCAGTGGCAAGCGTGACGCTTACTACCAGGCGAACGTCTAGCTCGTCTCGACACTTGATTGTATAAAAAAAACACTTATTTTAAAATAATAAATAGGAAAAGACAAAGGTATTTTGAAGAAGATCTTACAGCAAGGCAAGTTTTTTGATGCACTCTACAATTTGCTTACAAATAAGTATAATTGTTCGTGATGGTTCGTGGCAATGAACGAAGTTTTTACTTACTTTATATTTGTGATGGTACTAAGTAACCTAAGTAAGCCCTTATTATAGTACAAAACAAACAAAAAAGTAGACCAGAAAAATGTACACGTGACAAAATTACAAGTCTTAAGAAAAAAAAAACAAAAAAGAAAAAAAGGAACAAAAAAAAAAAAGAAGAAAAGATTTGAATTGATTTGATTTTTTTGAAGAAAATTTAAACATCACACAATAAATAGGTAAAACACCTAAAATTTCAGAAATTTATTGTTTACATTTCAGTATTTTTTGATTCAGTGCTATTAAGAATTTCGTCAGCTAGTATAGTATTATTTTCAACCGACTTCAAAAAAGGAGGTTCTCAATTCGACTGTATGTTTTACTTCAGAGGTGGTCCCATATACATTTTATCGAAATCGGTTCAGTAGTTTGGTTTTTAAATCAAAATTACTAGAAAATATGAAGATGTCATCCAGGTATTCAAAGATGAAGTCGGTTGTACTTTTTTTTAAAGCGTATTATATTTGTCAGTAGTGTAGTTTGTAACCTATCGTTATATTTTTGAATAGAAAAAACTATGTACACAGTAAGCAAACTGTTGCCGTCTGTGGTTGCCGTTGTGAGATTCTTTACTACTCGTACTATTTCTTACGTATAGCGATGGTATAGGGCCTGGGTTTGTTTTTGACATAATAGGCCCTTTGTCGAAGAAGGCTGTTCCTTATAGTCATTACTCAGAGACTGCTACGTGTGAGTTAGCATATTGCGGTAGCAGGCGTGGCTTCTTCGTATAAAGTAGCCATAAATTCTATTTTACTCAACTCAGATGAAATAGAGCTAATTTGGGACAAAAATATCGATCAGCCACATCGGAATGAAGTACTGAGCATTAGGTATAACGTAACACGAGGCACAAGGCAGTGAAACAATAGCCGATAGGGGTCATTGAACTTGACATTGTGACCAACTTTTATTACCTTTTTTTTTCAACTTTAAACTTGTTTTTATATTATTATATTTAAAACTTTTTTTTTACCTTTAAATCTTACCTGGGTGTGTCCTGGAAAATTACACCCAGAACCACCGGAGGACGGGCAGCACCGTCCTCTTCCAAAACAGCATGCCCAGCGTGGATTATGGCAACCCCCTATTAAGGGGGAGAGCAGCAGTGGACGTCTTAGAGCTGATTTCTTCTTAAATCGCGCACAAAGTCAGCAACCTCAGAAAAAGTGAAATTGCTGTTGTGGAAATCTATGAAATGGAAAGGGTCAGCTTATTTATTTTTATACGATGTCAGGATTGTTCCTCTGACTAGGTATTCATAGGTCTAAGGGTCTAAAGGCACCAAAGAAAAAGTTGTTCATAATTATGAGTACAATGACCACCATTTGGCTTAGTATACTTCAAGCTTATAACTCAGTATTTCATCGTCAAATGTCTGTAATGAAATGAGCCGATCACTGATGGCAAAGTCTTAGGTCTATGGTTACAAATTAATATATATTTAATACCCCAGAGGCCGACTTGAAAACTGTATCACAAAGGAGGGTCAGAAACTTGGGCAAACAATATTGGTAACTGGTAAACATTGGCAGAATAATTCGAGTTCAACAGACGCCTACGCGAACAAATGTGCTATAATTTCTATTCAGCAATTTCTTCGTGAATGTGCGTTGCGTTAACATTCACTTTGGCTTCAAACATGATTTGAAGCAGCGACAATGATAAGATGAATGGACGGGAAATAAGCGTACGGATTTTGAAGTCTATATGTTGAGCGCCAGCTCTCCACTCGCTTCAGTCATACTCTGCCTTTGCGACATACGAGCCGAACGATACGACAATACAAACTTCTAATACACGTACATTTGTGTTCTCTTTTTGTCATGCAATAATTAGACTGGCTATCTCTATTTTCCGGCAAATGTAATATGCATACTTTTAGCTAGGTATGCTTGATTGTGTTGTCTAGTTAATTTTGATCGATTTGCAAGCGCTGGGCTCGTCCATTCCATTATCACCGTCGCTGATTTGAAGTAGACTTTTTACACTATTATTTGAGCGTTCAGGTGTTCGAATAATAAAAGTAGATTTTATTGATATGCAAACGAAGACAGACCTGCATATTAAAGCCACATGCCTATTCAATTCTAGCGTTAAACCTCGTCCTTCTGAAGATCACTTTGAAACATTTTGTAGCTTAAGTATCTAGACAGATAGGTACATTCTCCGAGTTTGTCATACATTCACCCTTAGTATTTTAAAGTTGAGAAAATTCGTATGTGATGTCGGGCGATGTGTCACTAAGGTCGTTTATCTGCTTTTTTTTATTAAATGATTTATGCTGTTGAAGGGATTTTATTATTCTATGTACCTAGGTTTGTTTATTTAAGAACTATTAGACTCCTACTAATTTTGTTGATTTGAGGAGAATGATGGTGTAGAATAGCTTTGAGGTTTACTTATAGAAGACTAGAAAGTTTAGGATGGTATCAACAGTCAATAGTAGTTACCAGGTTCGGTAGGTCGGTAAGTACAGTGCTGATTTGAAGATCTTACTAAATACTTAAAGCATATTAATTGAATGTCTAGTCAAGAGGAATTTAAGATTATATTCAGTGGAAAATTATCATTTTTACTTATTGACATAACATAACCTCATCATCAGCCCGGAGAAGTCCACTGCTGAACGAAGGCCTCCCCCTTAGACCGCCACACTGTACGACAACCTGCCATTTGCATCCACCGGTTGCCCGCGACTTTTACAATGTCATCGGTCCACCTAGTGGGAGGCCTTCCTACGCTGCGTCTGCCGGTTCGCGGTCGCCACTCAAGAACCTTTCTTCCCCATCGGTTGTCAGTTCTTCAAGCGAGGTGGCCTGCCCATTGCCACTTCAACTTGCAAACCTTGCGAGCTATGTCGGTAACTTTGGTTCTTTGGCGAATATCCTCGTTCCGTATAACATAACCTAGGCAAAATAAATTATGATATACGTGTTTTAATACGTTTTGTAGGCAAATACTCGTATTCTTTGAGGCCTTCGTCCAACAGTGCAAGTTTTCTGGCTGCTAATGCTTTTGATTATGACTCAATTATTTTCTATACATATTATCTTATTCTGCTTTGTGTGGACAAGTGTAAAATTTATTTCTCTGCTAAGGATATGAGCCCTTTCGTAAATGTTACGCGCTCAAGTTTGAAAACAAAAAAAAACACCTGGTTATATGTTAGTTTTATACATAGATAGGTCTTGAACGGCATAGAAGCTTGATTTGAAATGTCATGCACTCTCAAATAAATTCGTAGCGCAATGGTAGTGAAGTAGTGTCAGGAGTCGAGTTATTCCTGAAATTCAACACTACATAATACCTGACATCGCCACTTTATTATAAGACCTACCGCTCGTCCCTCGACAGCAGCTCCTTACGTAGTAACTATTATTTTATTATCTGGCTTATTATTATTATTTATAACTGTAAATTAACTGACGAACTTGTTAATACGATCTTAGTTAATTTATTATATAAAAATAAACTTCAGTGTTTATTCAAATAATAGTATTTTCAGAATAAATCTGTAACATTATTATGTCAAAATTCAATTGTCTGTTCCATTATTTGGGTAACTCTACTAATGAGTTGGTCGCTATGCGGCTAATGAGAGTAAGTTTTAACTGAAGAAAAAATGTCGTAGGCAGTGTTTGTACCTGTCTTACTTCTATAGTTTCACATTTAGGAATATGTTTTTTTCCCAAAGATACTGATATAACTTCGTGTGAACGCAAATTAGATGGTACCAGAACCACCAGAGGATGGACAGCAGTGTTCTCTTAGTTAAGAGTGTAGTATACCTCAGCTCAGCCCCCTTATTCACAAATCAATCGGAAAGGGTTCCGTTCGGATCCACATTATCCCTCTCATTCATCTACATACAGAATGACAGAGACGGAGGGTACAGATAGGCCCTTAGGCGGGCGGCAGGGAAAGGTTTCAGTTAATCAGCACCCTTATCATGGACGTTCGCGATTGCGATTGCGATAGCATGCCATACTGCTCGTACCAACACACTCGCGCCATGCGCCCTCCTGCTCGCGCACGCTCGCAATCAGAATCACGAACGTCCATGATAAGGATGCTGGTCCCAACGCTCTATAGTTTAGGTATTGCTTATTTACAGTTAATATAATAGTTATTATTACAATTTAAAACAATCAACCCACCCCTTTTAATCAGTTCAATTGCTAAGCAAAGTTTCAAGATCTCATTGAGAGTATTATCAAGTTTTTGATTGCGCGATTTAGAGGTAACTTCGTATATTTTTTTCTATCTAGTTTCCACAACGATCATTACCTAGCAATTATACTTTGTCATGTACTTATTTATTTTAAATTGACTGTATCTGTAAAATCGATCGAACAGTTGTTTTAATTTTGCAATGTGACCTTCTATGGGCCGGTAATGGTGATAAGCATTCTGCGATTTCCAAGCCGCCTGCCAAGTGCGGGTATTATGGCAAAATGCCAAAAAATACGGCAGAAAGTTATTTCGTCGTGGTGAAGTAAGGCATGCTTTGTGTTCATTAAAAACTAACCTTAGGATTAAGTAAAGAGTTGAAAGGAACTCATTGTACTCATCTTTGAGAACAATTTTCCTATGGGCACGAATCGATAGTAACGAAAAACAAATCGGCTGTTTCATAGAAAAATTACATTCAACTTTTCAGAAATATATGGAACAGCTAAGCACAGGGTAGCTGTTCCATATGTTTACAGCTGATAGTTTGTTTACGATTTTTGAGTTCTAGGTTGGTAGATTTTGTCGTAATGAGTACAATTACCTCCTGTCGACTTAGTACTACCGTTGCGAAAACCTGTGTAGTAGTGTTTGTGAAGGGTCTATTTAAACTGGTCATGTAAGCAGTTAAGGACGTACAGTACAGTCGTCTGAGTCCATACATGGCAAAGCTAGAATATTCTATAGACGTATGTCTTTTAGTATATCCAAATGTGGTCAGTGTCTGAATTCCAGAGAACGTATTAACATGTCTGCCAGTTTATTGTGAGCTATTCGTTTTGGTATTTCGTAAATGGTTGGTCTCTAATTTGATTCATGAAGTTTAGGGATGAACTGATAGGTATTAAGATTTGAGATGAGCTTGATTGCTGTAAATAGATATTTGATAGGTTTAGGAGTTATGATAAAACTAGGAATGTCTGTCTTCAGTTGTTAGGTCGTTTGATGTCGGTTTACATTTTGGATCTTGGGATATTTTTTGCAAAAATGCAAAAACGTATTTTTTATCTTAGGATTTGCGGGTGCAACTGCAGGGCACTGGTAGTTCAGAATATTAGTTTGATTAAGCCAATATTTGATAACAAATGTACTCGTAATGAAAAGTGAAAGCTCTTGAGTTAAGTGGTGGTTGGTTTTAAGTCTTAAGTGATTATAATTGCAAAATCTTTTCCAAGATATTTTTAAGTGATCGTAGAGTTTTCAATAACTGTCTATTGAATGAATTATGCCATATTAGCATTTGCATCACCGTTAATAAAAAGCAACGGCGCACCGGAACAAATCGAGGAATCCCTTGCGATTAGGGTGTGCGAAATTTAACATTGTAATTTATTTTTATGGACATGATACGATCCCTTAGTTGCTTCTCGTCCCGGGAATTGGAGATTAAATAATCACATCAGTGGCTTTTGCTGTTTATCTATGTTGTTATAGTTATAGCTGCAGAAAAAAGCATCATAAAATGAGGGCACCACAATCGAAAATAGTTCTATATAGCTTCTCCAGAGTATAACAGCAGAGGAAGATGATTGGACGAATTCAGCGATTGACGAATTACCAAATGTATTTATTTTTATTTTGCTCAGTATTCATCATTAGTCAGAATGCGTCTTCTGCTGGACGAAGGCCTTCCCCTTAATCGCCTATTAAAGGGAAGGCCTTCGTATTCACCACCGTTAACCGAAAGGATGCTGCTGCCCATCCTCCGTTGGTTCTGGATACATTTTTAGGATATGTTGCACATTAAGTAAGTTAAACTGCTATAGCCGTGTTATGTAGATGGCAACGCGTTGGATAATTTGGAAATCCCAGGGTGTAAGTTCAAATATCAATAAAAATAAGCTTAAAAAAATCCTACTTCAATTTTAACTAACTGGATGACATCTTCATATTTTCCAGTTATTTTGATTTATTTCAGTAATTTACATTTAAAAACCAAACTAGTGAACCGATTTCGATAAAACTTATATGAATCCACATCTGAAGTATCACCTACTAAACAAAAAATTATCATCAAAATCAATTCATTATTGGCGGAGTAATCACGTAACATACATAGAAAAGTTCAAGTGTTCAAGCTCTTGGACTGGAACGGATTCGGCATCAACATTAATGGCGAATTCATAATTCACCTTCGCTTTGCCGATGATATAGTCATCATGGCAGAGTCGCTGAAGGACCTCAATACTATGCTCAGCGACCTCAGTAACGTTTCCCAACAGGTGGGACTTAAATTAACATGGACAAGACAAAGATCATGTCCAATGTCCATCTTGTACCCGTACCGACTGTTGTTGGGAACGATACTCTCGAAGTTATTGACCACTACAATTACCTTGGACAGATAGTTCAGCTAGGTAGATCTAACTTCGACAAAGAGGTCACCCGAAGAATCTAACTCGGATGGGCAGCGTACGGGAAATTGCGTAATATCTTCTCGTCCAAAATCCCGCAGTGTCTGAAGACAAGGGTCTTCAACCAGTCTGTGTTGCCAGTGTTTTTTTTTTTTTTTTTTTTTTAAATTTATTTATTTTCATAAGTATACATAATAGTTTGGACAATAAGTATCGAAAAACTAAGATGTTTGTATCGATACTTAGCTTCACTACACGCACTGACACAATCTATACTTAAGTATAATGATTTATAAATAACTATACTACACCTAAACCTTTACAAACCTGTTATATAATTAATAATTTGACGAGCAAGCATCTGTTCATCCTGGTAACATAATCAATACAAATAAACATAAATAAATATTTTGATTTGTGATACCTACCTAACTACCTCACATGCAATGTGAAGTTTTGTACAAATCGCTAGGATTCCGCCGCAGTGCACGCTCGGAACCGGTTCCAGTCTAGTCACATCAGCGATAACAACGCATATACAGGACGCTGTTTATTATATGAATAACTGTAACTTAATAATATCCAGTCACAATCAATAAATTATTCATAAATGTTAATTATCTATCAGTAAGTAAGTATTATAACTAAGTTATTATATGTTTTGTTCATTTAGTTAATTAAACTTTTATTAACATTTATTGACTGATTTTTTAAGCTTTAAATTATTGTAAAAATATTTTTTGTATAATCTCTTGCAGTTTTTACTACTCATATTAATTTTGATGTCTTTTGGTATTCTATTCATGAGAGTGGGAATTAAAAAAGCTGTCATTCTTTGCCCGTAAAAATTATTAACCCTAGGTATCTTGAGCATGTTTTGAGAAACTTTTCTAGTGATGACATTATGTGACATAGGTTTTTGAATTTCTGTATTATCAAATTGTTCTATTAACATGGACATATGCACTTTAGTTTGTACGGGTAAGATATTACAAAATTCAAAAATATCAATCAAGTTATCTTTATATTGTTTCCTTATATTGTGTGGGACTATGAGTTTTAGAGTTCTCACTTGAAGGTTATAAATTTTATCTAAATATGTTTTAAACGTTCGACCATAACTTGTTAAACCGTACGAAATAATTGCTTCTGCCATAGCTACATACATATTTAACAAGATCTTAAATGGTACTTTTCGTTTTATAATATAGAATTTTGCTAATATAGCTCGTAATTTGTCACAAACTGAGTCTACATGAAGACCCCAGTTAAATCTGTTTTCCACTATTAGACCTAGGTATGTATGGTGTGAAACTTGTTCAATTTCCTCACAACTACATCTAATGACATCATGATGAGGGGTTTTATGAAGGCATTCGTGGCTGTGTGCAATAATTCTGAACGAGCCCGTGTGTCGTGTGTGGCTCGATTGGACATGTACGATCTTTGTTTTAGCTGCATTTATCACTAGCCCAGCATCGTGCGACCACATAGCAACTCGAGTGAAATCTTTTTGCAAATATTTGATTGCATCGTCTAGATTGTCAGCATAGGCTACTAGGCATGTGTCATCGGCATACTGGTAAATAGAGCAGCGATTTACAACATGTTCCATATCGTTAACATACGATAAATAGTGCGTAGGACCAAGCACAGAGCCTTGGGCCGTGCCTTCAGTAACATCGATAGCTTCACTATAATCATCTCCTATTTTTACACGAAATTTACGACCTCTTAGATAGTCTCCACACCAGTTCAGGATCGGGCCTCGCACACCAGTGTTATTGAGTTTTTGTAATAAAGTATCATGCCTAAGCGTATCAAAGGCCTTGCTGAAATCAATGAAAAGTAGTATTACATGTTGCTTACTGTCGAGGCATTGGTTAACTTCATCTGTAAATTTTGAAAGTAAATGAGCTGTGGATTTATTTCGCTGAAACCCGTATTGTACGTTAGACAATACGTCGTTTTTAATATAGAAATCTTGAATCTGTTGGCATACAAATTTCTCAACTATCTTATCTATGACTGGTAAGATAGTGATTGGTCTGTAATTTCCGTATTCTTTATGGCTACCTTTTTTGTATATCGGTCTGACGATTCCAGTTTTTAATTCTTGCGAGTATTTTCCTTTAGCTATACTTGTGTTGATGAACTTGACCAAGGCATCTAATATGCTCTCGCAAATTGATTTTATATCAACACATCTAATATTGTCGATTCCAGGTGCTTTGTTTGTATTCAAATTCTGAATAATTTTATGCACATTTTGACACGTCGCCTTCTTAAATAACATTGATTTGTCCTGTGGATACGTATATTCTGATTCATCTAAAAGGCGTTTGCTACACTTAGGCATAATTTTTCTTACACATTCACTAAACTCTCTGGCAAAATTATCTGAGATAGATTTTATATCGGTGTTGTTTTTACTAAAAGCTTTGATAATAGCCCCATCTACCGGAGCCTTATTTCTACCTGTGAGAGAATTTAATATTTGCCACAGTTTGCGAAGATTTGTTTTATTTTCGTGTATGAGATTTTGGTAATACGTATTTTTCATTGATTCTATCAATTTACGAGTTTTATTTCTTAATTTATTATATTCAAGTCGTAGGATTTTATTAGTAGGATCGTTCTTCCATTGTGTGAATAGTTTATCTTTTTTCTTACACATACTGTTTATTTTGTTGTCAATCCACGGATCTTTATTTCTCTTGCTATTTATATTTATTGTCTTATAATACTTAGCTTTATTATAACAGACGTCAAACTTATCTTTAATACACTCATATATTTTAATAGGACACTCTATATTATCAATGTCACTCCAGTCTAATTCGGCCATCAAAGACTTCATTTTAGTATTGTTAATTAACTCAATAGTTTTTGTATCAACCTGTATCTGCGTTCCAACGCTTCCTACGCACGAAACTATAACCATGCGGTGATCGGCCATTACAGTGCCTAGCGCGGCCGAGTGTACGTCTGACAAGTGTGTTCTAACAAATATGTGATCTATACAAGTTCGCGTTGTTATTGTGCCTAATTTTTCAACTCTAGTGTAGTCTGATATCACACCTGTCAGGCCACACTCGGACATGCCGCTAATGTAATGTTCCCGGATGCCGTTACATGTTTTTAAGTCAATGTTTATATCGCCTAATAGATAAATGTCGTGTTGTTGGAATGAGGTATTCATAAGTAGGTTTTTAACTTCTACGATAAACAGGTGCTTACTCTTACTTGGCGGCCTATAAATTGCACAGACAAATGCACTGTAGTTTTCTGGTGTAGTTACTTGGCCAAGAAAGGCTTCACAGTGAGTTAAATTGTTGCTTACTGTAGTGAATTTAAGAGTATTTTTTACATAAACAATAATACCTCCACCTTTTCGGTTATTCCTCAGTTGGCTGTGCAATGTGTAGCCATTTATATGATACATAGTAGCAATTTTTTGAGAAATATTTACTTCAGTGAGTATTATTACATGAATATTTAGGTTAGCATAATTAATAAAATGGGTTAGGTAGTTAAAGTTTTTCTTCAATGATCTGATATTAATATGGATAATGTTAAATCTAAATTGTTTCTTAGAAATGGTTGGTATACGTTTACTAAAGTCACGAATGTCAGCACAATCGAAGAGTTCTTCATGATCCGGAGACAGATCGTGGCTGCCTGGTTATGATAATGAGGGCATCTATTACCGCCTCGTCACTGCCTGTGTTGCGAGATCATCGATATCTTCTTCCGCTCTAACAACGAGGGGCTTTTCATTGTCCTCTTTACGTACAAGTACCTTACCGTCCTGGAACCATACGTATTTATATGATGGCCTTAGTTTTTGCTGCGCCTCCCATAGTAACGCCTTGTTTGCTTTAGTTAGGGCTCTACGCATCCACACTTTTGACTGGGCTACTGACGGAGGAGGGCTACTGATAATATTTTCAACCAGCATTGTTTGTTTTCTGGCAGCGCGTGCCCAAACTTCAGCCTGTTGAACCTGTTGTAGCCCAATCAAGATAATACCATCTTTTCCATTACGACCATCAACTCGCTTTGTGTACGAAATTTCAGTTTTGTCCATATCCATGATCGACGCCAGCTTATAGGAAACTTCTTGTATGTTTTCCTGCTCCAGCTTAGGTAGTCCGACCACCTCAAGCACGCTATCCAACCGCTGCTGATCGAAGGTACGAACGTACTGTTTTAGTGCACGCACTTCCAGCTGTAGGTGCGCCTGCTCGTTCTTAAGATGGTTGTGTTTTCTCCCGAGATCCTTGATCTCTTTACCTTGCAACTCGACCGTCTTTGTGAGGTCATCAATTTTGCTGACACAGGCCGCTAATGAAATTTCTATCGGTTCCAGCTGCTTCTTCAATATTTTATTCATTTGGCTCGTGACGTCTCTTAGAAATTTCTCGGTGTCAATATTGCAGTTTCCCGAAGTTCTGCCGGATGGTACCTCCTCATCGTCCTCTTCGTCTTCAACGTCAGGTGTGATGAAAGAAGACTTCCGATGAGGTGAATCGCGTTGGCAATCACTGCATGTCCAATCGAGAGAATCTGTATTGCGCAACGCCGAGAGCTGCTTGGCTGTGAGGCCTGTACATGCCTGACTGGCGTGCACGATCTTTTCACAACACCTGCATTCTAATCCTGGCGACTTTTTAGTGATTCCCTTGCCGCAGTTATCACATTTAGGTGCATTCGGCATTTTTCAATCGGTAATAATAAAAATATAAAATAAAAAATCAAATTGAGGGTAGTTTTAGTGGGTAACTCGCGCACGTATTTTACACTAGACCGGCACTCTTGACAGCGCGTAAGCGTGTGGTAATATGATGAAATATGGAACTGAAGCGTGGTCTTTAACTGCTGGTCTTTTGGAGAAGCTCAGAGTCACACAACGGGCAATGGAGAGAGCTATGCTCGGAGTTACTTTGCGCGATAGAATCCGGAACGAGGATATTCGCCAAAGAACCAAAGTCACCGACATAGCTCGCAGGGTTTGCAAGTTGAAGTGGCAATGGGCAGGCCACATCGCTCGAAGAACTGATAACCGATGGGGAAGAAAGGTTCTTGAGTGGCAACCGCGAACCGGAAGACGCAGCGTATAGGAAGGCCTCCCACTAGGTGGACCGACGACATTGTAAAAGTCGCGGGCACCGGTGGATGCAAATCTCAAGTTGGCGTTCGTTCAATAGTGGACGTCTCCGGGCTGATGATGATGATGATGATGATGCACAGAAAAAAACATACAGTCGAATTGAGAACCTTCTTTTTTGAAGTCGGTTGAAAATGAGTTTGAGCTGCCAGCGAAGAACCAAAATGACATTTCTGCTGAACGTTTATGATATTATTCACATTTTTCATACCAATATTGTGATATCTTCGAAAACTTAGTTCTAAAATATTGAAATGCACGAGTGAGATAGAGGCGCGCGTGTGGTAATATGAACCTTAATAAATCAATTTCGATAAACATTTTGAATAAAGTCAAATTTAATCTAAAACACGCATTAAAACGTGAAACGAACGTGTTATTTTTAACTCAAACTCATATCGCAGATGAAATGTTTGTGAAGGGATCAATGCATTAATATTCAAAAACCCATATTGCAAAAACCAAAAGCAATTGAAACGGGAACCCGTGACGAAGTGAAATATGTTTTATATTGAATATTGTTATATTATGTATTTATCTTATATGGCTGATGATGATGATGATGATGATCATATATATGATCATCATCATCATCAGCCATAACGAAGGCCTCTCCCCCTTAGACCCCCTGGGAGTGTGGGGGTTACCATAATCCCCACGCTTGAGCCCAGTGGAAAATTTATACACGTTCTTATACAAATTAGTTTGCACTGAACATGACCTTGTAGTTATAGATAGTAGATATATCTGATGTAATAACTAAATCTCGACGTCGATTGTTAGTTCGTAAATACATAAATATCGCAATATCTCAATGTTCACGGTCCGAAAACCCGAATTCGCACGAAACGCCAAACCTCACAGAGGAACGGGATAAACTTAACCATATTTTCCCAAAGAGTTCGTACATAAATTATTCCATAATATTGCGATAAAAGGTTAATGGTCCACATATATTATTTATTGGCGAATTTTATTGTCAAACGCGAGGGCTCGCGTGTCGTGATATCGACGCTTCCCTTTTGTCTGAATGGGGGTACGGCAGAAACGCACAGAGCCAAATAAAAATAAACATGCCAAGTGCGTGTTATGACATGTTATGCTAAAGCTTCGTGGCTTTGTAATAAATAAATAAATAAATATTGGATGACATTTCTTCACACAGCGCCATCTAGCTCCATACTAAGCAAAGCTTGTATTATGGAAACCAGATAGCTGATAGAATACTTAGATGCATTTTTTTTTGTAAATACATACTTATAATACATACCTACTACATTCAGACACAGAGAAAACACCTATGTTCGACACATACATTTTTGTCCTGGGTGGGGATCAAACCCACGCTCTACAGCTTTAAAGGGAGATATGCTGCCAACTGAGCTATGAGGCAGTCAAGTTGTGAGAAAGAAATTATCTTCATCATAAAAAAGTAAGTAAGTTCGTATAAGCTGAGTGGCCAGCCCTAGTGTCAGAGTTAATGTGCCGCCCGAAGGCCTCTGACATGGCTGACGGTTGTTGTTATAGAAACTAGAACAAACAACCGGGACCAACAATTTAACGTGTCATCCATTTTTTTTTCATTATCAGTGACCGAGTTTTATTTTGGCTGGCAATATCTCGTAAGGTGCTGCAAAGGCCCTTCCCTTAGAAGGCCCTTCCCTTAGGGAGGGCCTTTGTCCAGCAGTGGGCGTCTTCTGACTGATGGTGATCTCGTAATAGCTGAACGAATTCCAATGAAATTTGGTATACACTATAGAGGTAGCTTATACCTGGGTATGCCCTTAAAATGCAACCAGACCCACCGGAGGGCGGCCAGCAGCGTCCTCTCGGTTAACAGTGGTGAGCATTTTGCGATCCCCAAGCCGCCTGCCAAGCGAGGGGATTATGGCAACACCCCTCTATTAAGGTCCAGCAGTGGACGTCTTATAGCTGACGACGAGGAGCTTATACCTTGGAATATAATTTAATTAATTCAAGCCCAGGAATAATTTCAATTATTTCAGTAGAAAAATTCTGGAAATCTCTTACCTAGAAATTTCCTAGGTTGTAAGAATTCTCGGTTCTCATGAAACTAGCTGAAAATTCGTAATTAAAGAAAATATTATGAAACTTTTTCTTATTTTCATTATCTATTATTTTAATTAAAATAATGTTTCGTCTTCATAGTTGTAGCTAGTCAAACAGTTGCCAGTTTATACAAATCGGCTAAAACCCCTATTTTTTCCATCGCCCTGAGTTTTCTGGTTAATTAGGTTAAGTAGTTAACGCTTTTGTTTACCGCTAGGTACTAAGGTAGATGACACGTGTCAGGGGAAAGCGAGAGCGGACGGCAAGTAAGTAACCGGCATCGTTGTCAGCCATAAAACGTCCACTGCTGGACAAAGGCCTCTCCCATAATAGAGGATGTTGCCATAATCCCCACGCTTGGCAGGTGGCTTGGGGATCGCAGAGTGTTACCACCGTTAACCAAAAGGACGCTGCTGCCTGTTCTCCGGTGGTTCTGGATGCAGTTTTAGGACATACCCAGGTCCAGTTGTACATACTTGTGGGATAATATTCATGTACAGTGTGCGCTGCAGTGGAAACGTAGAACCACCACCGCAAACTAACGAACGCACGCAGCCAAAATGCGCCGCGTGGCCGTGCACAGCATGCGCCGCAGTGAGCCAGCGGCTTGCGGATCGCAGAATGCTGACCACCGTTAACCAAGAGGACGCTGCTGCCCGTCCTCCGGCGGGTCTGGTTGCAGTTTCAGGACTTACCCAGGTCAAGTAAGTAACCTGCATAATCAGCCTTTAATAATGAAACCATGCTGTCCCAGCTGTGGGTTGGAGAATTCACATACGCCATTGAATTTCTTCTCTGGACAGTTGCAGGTTTACTCACGAAGTTTTCCTTCACTGAAAAGCCTGTGGTATGAAAATTCTTAGAGCTCAAAGGTACATGCAAGGACAAGGACTGCCTTATAGCTCAGTTGGTAGCATGTCTGCCTTCAGAGCTGTAGGGCGTGGGTTCGATCCCCAGCCAGGGCAAACATTTATGTTACAAACTTAGATGTTTGTTCTGTGTCTGGGTTACTACTTACTACACCTGGTATTATAAGTATGTAATTACAATAAAAATACCTAGATAAGTAATATTTATCAGCTACCTGGTTTCCATATTACAAGATTTGCTTAGGTTGGAGTTAGATGTGAAATGTGCACCGATATTTATTTATTATTTTATTAATTTGTACCTCAACGACTATATCCGACTCGGATGGGCAGCGTTCGGGAAATTGCGTAATATCTTCTCGTCCAAAATCCCTGTGTCTGAAGATAAGGGTCTACGACCAGTGTGTGTTGTCAGTGATGACATATGGAACTGAAACGTGGTCTTTAACTGCTGGCCTTTTGGAGAATCTCAGAGTCACACAACGGGCAATGGAGAGAGCTATGCTCGGAGTTACTTTGCGCGATAGAATCCGGAACGAGGATATTCGCCAAAGAACCAAAGTTACCGACATAGCTCGCAAGGTTTGCAAGTTGAAGTGGCAATGGGCAGGCCACATCGCTCAAAGAACTGACAACCGATGGGGAAGAAAGGTTCTTGAGTGGCGACCGCGAACCGGAAGACGCAGGCCTCCCACTAGGTGGACCGACGACATTGTAAAAGTCGCGGGCAACGGTGGATGCAAATCGCAAGTTGTCGTACAGTGTGGCGATCTAAGGGGGAGGCTTTCGTTCAGCAGTGGACGTCTCCGGGCTGATGATGATGATGATGATGACCTCAACGACCTCACGATTTACCCATTACATTACTGCTTTGCCAATTAAGTTACAGAAGTCTCTGCCTCACCAGTCACAATTCCCAAACTGTATTAATAAAGTTAATCAATTAAAGAATTGATGGCGCCATCTGTAAATTTTAGTAACACAAATTTTTACTCAAACCGGAGCCATTACAAGGGCCCTGATTTGACGAGAAATGGCAAACAATAGAAAAACACAAAAAAATATCAATACAAAAAAAACCATAGAAATACCCAAAGTGTGGAAACTTCCCAAATAAACATTCAATTGTTTAGCCAAACCGGTGCTATCCCGCACCTTATGATATTTTATCTGTCACCGACGGGTATAGAGTATAGAGCGCATTTAGTATAGTATAAACAACAACATAAAACATAACCAGCCTTTTAATAGTCCACTGCTGGACTTAGGCCTACCCTCGAAGGACGAATGGGCCATATTCACCACGGTGGTGGCCCAGTTGGGGGTTGGCGAATTCACATACGCCATTGTCTTCTCGACATATGCAAGCTTTCTCACGATGTTTTCCTTCACCGAAAAGGTAGTGGTTTGAGTCGTCATCAGCCATAAAACGTCCACTGCTGGACGAAGGCGTCCACCTTAATAGAGGGGTGTTGCCTTAAGCCCCACGCTTGGCAGGCGGATTTGGGATCGCAGAATGCTCACCACCATTAACCGAGAGGACGCTGGTGCCCGTCCTCCAGTGGTTCTAATTGCAGTTTAAGGACACACCCAGGTCTAAGTCCAGGTTAGGTCCCAGTGGTATGAGTATCCGTACATAAACTCCAAAGAGCTAATTGGTACGGATATCATTAACATATTCTATCATAGCAACATTTGGGCATAAGGACATTTTGGCACTAGCGATTTGTACATTTTGACACTGAGACTATGTTACCCATTGACACCTCGGAACATTTATACACCCCCCCCACCCCTACGAGCCTGTTTTTGCACCCGCAATCTCACGATTACAAGTCGAGCGGCCGATTAGCATCCAGGCGCATTTATCGCTCCTAAAATATCCGATTTGCTTTTGTTTTTACCCGCTGTAATATTCCCACCTTACATACAACCTTAGCAATGTGAAACCCGACACGATATCGCAAAGCAGTCTTAGCCCAACTGAAATTAAAGTCACCCTTCTTATTAACCCCTTCCAAACACGCTCTCTATTCGCCTAACTATTCGCTTCAGCGCAACTTACTTAGTGGATGCTTCATCTGATTAATCTTCATTTAAGTATACCTATCTATCTATGTAGGTATCTATCTATTGGAGGAAGCCGTGAGATGATTAGTATGGCTAATGAAGCTGTTGATGAAACAGTAAATTTGAGGGATTTCCTTGAAAAGTTGTGCCTTTAAGTTACCGATGAAGTGGTTTGTGATGTTTGAGAATACATTATTAAAGAGATATACGACACTTATCGCTATATTTTTTTCGGGCAAGTTACTTTATTCACATCACACACATCAACAACCAGCTTGGCAGACGGCTTGGGGATCGCAAAATAATCACCACCGTTAACCGAGAGGACGCTGCTGCCCGTCCTCCAGTGATTTTGGATGCGGTTCCTTTATTAACAACACCAACAAATATTTAACAGCACTAACGTAGTTTTTGACATAATGAACGTATTTTTATGTTTCTAGAGCTGTCAAAATGTTGACCGCCTGATCGTATATCTGTATTGATATTGATCTGTTTCCTTGATTGAAGCGCCTGATACATAATCACGGAGGAAAGAACGGAATTGTGATGAGAAACTTACTGCCGTAGTTCCTGATGTTTGGCCAGAGCCTATTTAGTTAGCCTAGTAACGTAACAGCCATTCAGACTAACTAACATAAAAGAAGGATACTTTTAGTGCAAGGGCGTCGACTGCCAAAGGCCCAGGGGCAGGTTGATATAAGGAGGATGGAAAAAGTCGGCATTGACGAAAGGACTAATATACTAATAGCAGCGCGAAATACTAAACTTGGAATGGAATTAGTGAATTCACTCAAGCTTTGAAGGGAATTATTGGTCAAGCAAGTCAAGTGAGTGGACTTAGTTAGGACTTCGGTTGCTTTGCATTTTTTCAATCTCTAGTTTCTACTGTCCCTCCCTGCACCCTCATGGTGCCCATGTTTTAGTGTTTCTTTACTATAAAAGCTAAAAAAATATGAATTGCTGTGTCTCTTCATATAAAAATAATCGGGGAAATTTAGTGAATTTATTACTTTGAATACGGAACTTATATGGAAGCGAAGACTTGGGGACTTCAGATTATTGATAGTTGGGTAGTCTATGACTTCATTAACTTTGGGTTTTATAAATAAAATTTACAGATGCTTTGATTCGTTTCACTTTCGTTCGAATTTGTTTTGCTTTGATTCGTTTCACTTTTGTTCGTTTGTTTGTTTGTGTTTTTTTGTGTGTGTTTGAACTTGCATATTAAGTAGGTATGTAATTTTAAAGAATTGAGAATTTGGGTAAGTAAGTATACTTACATTTTATTTTTATTAGAAACAAAATTCATTACAGTTGATCAAAAGAAATCCTGTCTAAAAGTTTATAAATTGTTGTGATTTGATATAACAATTTATAACTTCACTAACGATTCAATTAAAATTCTGAAAACAACTTCGCTGAAGGAAACTTTGAAACATCTCTATGCACCTTGTATTTTTAATCCAATGCAGTCCAGAAAGTATAAATTCCGCTCAGGTGTAGCTACGTAGCTTCTTGGACCGAGGTGGAAGAAAAAAAAGCAAAATTTAATTAACAAAGTTACCTATCTGCAAACGGCAATTGCGGCTTTCATAGAAGTGTAATTGTGAGTACGTTGTTCAAATGTTACATCTGTGAAATATCACTGAAGAATATATTGCTAACTGGTGCAAAATTTACAGCAGCAAATAAAATTTAAACGCTCAATGTTTTTGTAGGCTTCATGTAAAAATATATGAATGAAATATACAAATACTACTAATGCTTCTACTAATCAGATAACTGATTAGTAGAAGCATTAGTAGTATTTGCAGGTTACTGGAAAATGGTACAAGAGTATTACGTCTAGCACAATGTCAAAGTATCCGGTTTAATTCTATTTCAATTGATTTCCTGTAGATAGATCGATAGTGTGGCCGCGAATGAGACTGCTAACATTACTTGAAATAAGCCTTTTACGCAACACCTCACCATCGTCAATTTTATATAATCTTAATATGCTAAAACTGCACTGCCCTGCACTTTTAAAACAATTTTCAACCTTATAAATAATTATTTTCTTGAAAATGATTTGATCGACTGTGAAAAATGCCCTCAAACGGCTGAAATGTGACTAACGACACGGCAATGGCGACAAAAAATAAGTATTTTGTCTCACTTTGTTATAAAAGTTCGCAATCGTGAGATCTCGCTAGCTATGACGAACACGAAGCGAGGGCGGAGTCTAGAAGACGTCAATGATTTCAATCTATATGCATGTCGTGATTGAAATGCGAAAATAGTAGCACATTTTAGCTTCTTAAACAAATAGCAACTCTAAGCTTAGTTTGGAGAGCCAGGCTGAAAATACTATGTAATTGACTGGTTGTCACAATTCGAACAACAGCTGACCGTCGCCGAAATGTTTGCAAACTATTGCACCGGAGAGTTTTACCATTAGGTGTGCTGCGGTCGAGCGGCTAGTGCAAAATCCATAAAAATCGTTAGCCACATGGTATGACAGAGTAACCTTGAGAATGGGTCGATCAATTTGGCTGATTTATTTTTCGTTGTGTTTGTGATAGTCAGGACAAGGTTTTTATGAAAAAAATAATTGTCAAACACATTACCTGTGCGAAGCCGGGTCGGTCGCTAGTAATTACAAAACATAATTTTGAATGACAAAAAGAAAACAATTTCAAATAAAGCTATAAAATACCTATAAGTACATTAAAGTCAGTTGCTTTTACAACACAAAAAATATCTTCTTTCTTATCCAGAAAACAACTCGACGACTTCAAGCTAAAACACAAGTTTCCGAAGAAAAACGCGAGAGTTACGGCGCGTTAATTTGATTCGGTTGAATTACAACTGGTTGTGAATGTGACGTTGAGCGAAGCATTTTGAGATCTGCCAGCCTTGAGCTGGATTAGACCTTGGCCATTAATTATAGGGAAACACACTAAAACTAGAAAGGAAAACTAAGATTACCAATATTAGAAGATGTTCGGGCAATTGTTATCTTTTAACTTACTTATGTATAGACAATTGTAGGGTACGGAATTTTGAGAAAAGTTGGGGTCAATCGAACGTAATTTTGTGAATTGTGAGTCGCGTTTTTTCGGTCTCGTAATTTATGCTGCATTCTGTTTCATACCACATTTTGGATACCACACGACGACGCATTTTGAGTTGTCTGCTGCGTTGACTCTACTATTAAGCCACATAATAAACGCGAATTATACGTGACAATATTATGTTAGTTTGGTCCCTGCTTAAGGCCGGGTATTCCACATTTCAAGCACTTTTTTTAATGAGATCAATCATTAGTCTAAAGCTGTATCATGTAGGGTCACATTTAGCTGAGCAAAAATATGGCGGTTACGCAGATTCGTGCGTGTCAAACTTCGATTTTTGAAGATTTTCTCAGTTTACTTGAAAAGTATAGAAATTAATAACTTTTGAACAACACTATGCTCTCCAAAATACTATTAACTTATAATACATTTTTTTGTGACTATGTGCTGTAATTAGGACATAAAACTGAAAATGGTTTAAAAATAGACACTGTTTCGGTATTTTTTTCTATCGAGGAAAGTATAATCAATCGTGTTTTCATCCACAAAAGTTACTAAGACGGATGTTCTTCTGTAACATTTTGTATTTTGGGCTTTAAATATAGTAATTTGACAAAAAAATATTGATTTTGAAACGGGCAAATTTGGAAAATACAAGCCTTAAACAAAACACAATCTAGGGAATCTAGAGATCTCCAGGTTATGGCAACCCCTCCGTAATAAAGGGAGAGGCCTTCGTCCAGTAGTAGACGTATTCTGGTTGCGATGAGTGAGAGACAGGTCTAGAGATTCGATTCTGATCTTTACTAGTAAAACATTTTTGTTTTAGGTTAACACGAACAAACTGTTATGTTAAACACCATAATACCTATCTGAGAACTGTCACGGATGAATCACAAACCTTTTACAGAAAACCGTATCTAAATTGATCAAACTATTTTGGAGACAAATGGGGTCATTTTAGTGGCTCACACAACTTCTCGCCCTAAACGTATAATATAAAATGTTCTCCTTTCCAGCATGGGTGAAAACAAATACGAAACATTTAATTATTAGAGCTAAAATTGTAATTAATTGGTTGATACGTACTGTGTTATTGATTTACTACTGGTCCTAATTATTTAATTGCATCGATGTCACTTCATCAATTTATTTGCTATGTTCAATACAATATTGGTTTGCATTATAGTAATCAGTGCATGCCATTATATATTAATGCATCGGATATAACAAGATGCAATAATTAATTTATATCAATATAGGAATGCCCCTGCCAGGATTTGCATTATCAACGTTGTCTTTGTAAACTTTATTTTATCACTCTGTCGTAATAAATAGTAAGGGAATATATAAGTGAATATTAAATGTTTATTGTGACATAGCGCCACAGCGTTCTATGCAATATTTTGGAACCCTCTGCATACATCAAATGGAGTCTTTCTAAACTATTCGTCAGAGCAACGTTTCGTTTGCCAAGCCTTACTACGACACATACGTTTTGATACTAAACCCGCGCCCCGCGGATTCACCCGAGATTCTTGGGATGAAAGTAGCCTATGTTTTATTCCAAGGTTTAGGTAAGCTACTTCTGTACCAAATGTCATCTAAATCTGTTCAACCGTTTCAGCGTGAAAGAGTAACAAACATCCATATATCCATATATACAAACTTTCGCGTTTATAATATTAGGTCTTTACCTATGAAATTGCCGTTTTGTATGGAATAAGTGAAAGTACTTATTTTTTTAAACTTTTTTATTTCTGTTATTCAAAGTAATCACCCATGCAATCGACGCATCTTTGCCAACGAATTGGCAGTTTATTGATGCCCTCCTTGTAAAAATTTGCTGGACGGGGAGGCAAAAAACTCTTCAAAGGCATTTTGTACTGCCTCTCGGGAATTGAATTTTTTACCCACTAAAAAGTTGTCTAAATTGTGGAAAAAGTAATAGTCGGTAGGTGCAAGGTCTGGTGAGTATGGCGGATGAGGAAGAGCTTCCAACCCCAGCTCTTGCAGCTTGGAGACTGTCTGTAGCTGCAGCGCGAGGCAGGTCTCGACGCGTACGTTGCGCTGGCGATCGTTAAGTTCGTGGGGCACCCATCTATCAAGTTTTTTTACCTTGCCTATTTGTCGCAAATGGATCAAAATTGTTTTGATGCTAACATCAAAAGCTGCTGCTAGCTCAGCTGTAGATTGAGTTTCGTCAGCTTCCACAATCGCCTTTAATTCATCATTGTTGACCAAAGTCTCCGGACGACCACGAGCTTCATTTTTCAAGTCAATATTTCCAGAACAGAACCGGGAATACCAATAACGGGTTGTGCGTTCGTTTGTACAGTTCTCTCCGTAAACGTTTTTGATGTTACGTGCCGTTTATGTCGCGTTGGTGCCACGACGGAACTCATATTCCAAAATTACACGAATTTTTAAAGTATCCATTATGACGAAAAATGTTCAAATGTAATGAAAATACAACGCTAATCAATGAACAAAAGACTGAGTTTGTAAAAATAATGTCATGTTTTAAGACAAAATTAATTTGATATCAGAATACAAAGCCATTCCAAACTTTTTTTCTATTTGAAATGACCAGTACTGAAGAACGGCAATTTCATAGGTAAAGACCTATTATTATAGTAGGATTGGAATGAGATGTGTGATGCTCTATTAGTAGAGCTACTTAAGTAGGTACCAACATTTTTGAATTAGTACTGGCACTGTGTCAAAACACCTTGAATGTTCATATTTGTTAATGCGGTCTCATATAAAGTCAAGGTGTTATTTATTGACTTGGTTAAATTGCAAGTTCCTGAAGCTCTTGTTTTTTTTATTAAAAAGTGCTAGATAACGACAGTTACCTAGGAATGTTTGCAAAAGTATCAAGCCGTCTCGTTTGGCGTATCAGTCGGGGTCGATACTCATATGATTGTAAATGTAGATTGATTGGCTGCATCCAGAGCATTTCTTTTCACTTCGAGTCACTTTATTACGACACTATTCCAGAGAATAAATAGTAAGACTATTCTATTCGGCTCTAGCTTCAACTCAAATATAGGCCTTATGGAGAGCGCGCTGATTTTTGCAGTGAATTTTTGGAACGATAGTGTGGTCGATTTTGAAGGTTTAAGGTGACATAACTAAACTTAGCTAACATGTCTGATAAAAAACGGACAGCGATATTTTAATTAGTTTAGACCTGTCAACTAATGCCTTCAAAATTGACCACATTGCTAATCGAATTTTATGAGACGGGAATATTGGTGGGTCATCCCGCAGCCATCCATCGCATAAAACATTTGAACATAATTTGGCCTCTTTTAATGTAATATTGATGTCAGTAATATCTATAATTTATTTGAACTATCTGAGTGAAATGTAGCACAATAATTCAAACAGATCAAAATTGCGTTTCGCAAAAACTTTTTCTCTAGATTAAAATGTTTTAGAACTTGTGAAATGATAATTCTTAAAAGCCTTCAGAGTTTTATGAGAAGAGTTTCAGATACTTTATCTCAGTCTTATTTTTTACCTCTATTTATTGTACCAAATATATCGCATTTGTCTTTCTCTGAACACAGTTTAAATTCCTGTCAGTGTAAGTGGATTCAATTCATTTTCACTGAAGTTTAATCGCTTAAACGACTGGGACTATGATGTAACTTTATCGGATAGTTATTTATCATATAAATAGTTAGCGGGAAGTTTTTTATTAGTTCGCAACTTCGAGCCGACTGAGCTTTGAGCTCAGATATAGATTTGTTGGTCGACGCTGTTATATGGGTCATTTATTGCTGAATTCCTATTAAGAGACGTTAGAACTTTTATTTTATTGCATTTTACCCGATAAGTAGTAAAAAGTAAGTAAGTAAGATATTTACTTACTTATTTAGTAGTTATTAGGTATGTAAATACGTATAGATGTATATTAATACTTCTGCATATAGCCTCAACAGTAGGTGGTGAGCGTTCATTGATAGGGTAACGTAAGATAAGCAAAAAAACATTTAGTGATCTTGAAAATGTTTTACCTCAATTTAAAATGTAAGTAATATACATAAACACACAACACACGCAGATACACAAAAGTAGTCGGACTTTCAGAACGCCGAAGGCTTAAATTACTGTGTATTAACTTATTTATTATTACTTATTTTTAACTTAAAGAAGAGTTCTTCTTTAAGTTAAGAAATGTTATTTGTCACAGGTGCCACCTCGTTGATGTTGTTTTTTTTTTTTTTAGTTTTCCTACTTTAATTTGTATTTATTAAAATTATCATATTAGATATAATATTATATTTATTCTGTTATTTTATATAGTAGTTTATTATAAAATATTATAATATTATGTATTAGTATTCGATTGTAAGTAATGTTTATGATTTGTAGGAATTTCTTCTTTACAGCTCACCCCGTCTTTTCGTGTTCATAATTTTTCTCCATCCTAAGGTTGCCTGGAAGAGATCGCTTTTAGCGATAAAGCCGCCATTTGTGCACTAGTATTTAATTTATTTAATCCTTTGTATGTATGTTTCTTTGGTGTGAGCAATAAAGAATTAATCTATCTATCTTTCTATCTTTATTTCAGCCAGAATATCAGTCCTATTATGAGACTGATAGACATTCCAAATTGGACTAAATAATCAAAATACTGCTACTAAAAAAAGGGGTGAATTTTGGGAGCGGGACGAATTTCTTCCGTACGCGGACGAAGTCGCGGGCGACCTCTATTTGATAATATTCCTGTCTATAATTTAATATATTAAAAATGCCAGTGTAAGATAGCATACAGAATATTTAAGTTTTGATGTTAAAGAATGTTCTACAGCTGCGTTATTTCGTCTTATATATGGAAAAAGATTTATTAACATTTATACCTTTTGTGTTTTAGTAAACAACTCAAAATATTTTATTCTAGGTGTGTTATTAAAATGTATGATATTTTAACTCACAAGAGAAGGTTATCGACCCCAGTTTTACAATTTCTCAAACCGTCTTTCAAATTAAAATTTCTAAGTATTCATTGAGTGTAATTTGAAAAGATCTCAGATGCTAAAAAGGCTATAAGTTAATTGCTTCGGCATCAATAAAAAGAATGAATTATGTGATAGAAGGTAATAACTTTTCTTGAATAGGGGAAGACCCAGCGACAATGATAAGATGAATGGACGGGAAATAAGCGCACGGATTTTGAAGACTATATGTTGAGCGCCGGCTCTCCACTCGCTTCAGTCATACTCTGCCTTTGCAACATGCGAGCCGTACGATACGACAATACAAGCTTCTAATACATGTACATGTGTTCTCTTTTTGTCACGCAGTAATTAGATTCGCTTTTCTATTTTCCAGCAAATGTAATATGCATACTTTTAGCTAGGTATGCTTGATTGTGTTGTCTTGTTAATTTTGATCGATTTGCAAGCACTGGGCCCGTCCACGACCTCGAAATTTGGAAAAGTTACGAACCAACAGCCTTGTAGGGGCTTGCTAAGCAATATTTC
Organism: Erannis defoliaria; assembly: GCA_905404285.2. Classification (NCBI taxonomy): domain Eukaryota; kingdom Metazoa; phylum Arthropoda; class Insecta; order Lepidoptera; family Geometridae; genus Erannis; species Erannis defoliaria. The sequence goes on from FR990087.1 coordinate 10,386,166, forward strand.
ACTACCGTTCCACTCACTGCGATTGTAGTATCGACTATATAATAGTTTTATATCATAGTTATGAGAAAGTAAAACTTACAAGTTACGTATTTTAGCGCTAACGTGGGTCAGATGACGCGTTAAATTGTTGGTAGTTGTTGCAATTTTTTTTAAAACAACCGTCAAGTCTGACAGGTTCAGGTGGCATACTACCTCTGGCACTAGAGGTGGCCACTCACCACATTTATACATACTTCCTTTTTTAGAAGTAGGTACAGATCGTATACTAGTATAATGTAGGTATGTGGCGTAATGAGTGGATAGCTTTACACCTACAGATATACCTACAGATGGGTTACATCGTGTTGATTTAGAAAATAACAAAATTAATTTTATTTAGTCACATAATTTTTGAATTTAAACGAGTTAAATATATTTTTATTTAACAAAAATTATACTCGCGACACAAAATGGCATAGCACGTCTGACCAAGACCACTAACCAAAAAACAGACCGAGAAAATCCTTGATCTGCAACTTTAAACTCGAAAACTATGCGGCTTTTACTGAACACAATTTTTGATCACAAGTTTTGATTTTATTAACCATCATGATGTCTCCCATCTGTTGGTATAAGGTTGTCCGCTCATTACGCCACAGTCTGTATATAATTAAAGGTTATGTAACCTTAAAACTAACACTTAAATTTTTGTAACAGTCATAGAACTTAATACAAGACGTACTTATTCAAATTTATCAATAGAAAAACTAAATGAAAACCGAAATTTTAACAAAATGTTTGACACTATAGACAACACTAATAAAATATAACACCCAAAATTATAGAAAACGCTTCGTTTACAATCCAAGTGCGTGAAATAAAGGCTCATCCACACTACAGTATTTATAGCAGTTTTCAATATAGAAGCAGCAGCCGTCCCTATTTATAATTTATTCCTTTAATTAATAATATTTGAAAGCGGTTGTTCTCTGTCTGCTCTTTTGTCTAGAAGAAGTTGGGCTATTCAGAAGGCGAAGCAAATTGTCTTGTGGTTGATATATACAGGGCTATTTAAAATTACCTAAGAACCTCTTAAAGGCTACTTCTTCACCGTAATAACAAAGAATCTGAGCTCATTGACTTTAAATATAGCTTGGCAACTAAGTCTTGAAACTGTTTTTTTTATCTCTCTTAATATTGTGGATAATCATGTCTGTTGGACAATCTTCCTCTGTTGGACCACGGCTTAAGCCGCTGGTCCACAGTGGCGCTGTGCACGGCCACGCGGCGCGTTTTAGTTGCGTGGGTTCGTTTGTTTGATTACGTGGGTCTGCGTTTCCACTGCAGCACACACTATACATGAATATATACGGCTATGTACAACAAAGCAGTGAAGCTACGCACGCTTCCTTATACCTACCGCGTGTGCGTTGACAGCGTTGAGCTGCGTGGGCGCCATATTCAAGCAAGCCAATCGTGTAGCAACGACGTCACGTGCGTCTGTGGGTCGCACGCAGTGAACGTTATCATAAAAATACATTTTCTTGCAAAGTGAAGCTAGACACACGTTCGTAGCTTCTCCGTCCGCCGGTCTTCGGCGGCCTTCTCCGTCAGTGGACCAGCGGCTTTACCATGGCTCACTTGCATATTATAAAACTATAAATACGTAATGTTTAATTGTGTTATTTTACTTGTATAGCTATTATTGAACAAAGTATATCGAAACTCTGTGAAACGCGCCAAGTTTTTAATCTACCCTAGAGTAAGCGCTATAACCGCAAGGGAATTTTCTTACGGAAACTTAAAATCCTTTATTGTATTATCTCGTTTCCATTGCAGACTTTGAGCACGCCTTAAATTCCACACTAATTGGATTATTATACTGAAATGCGAGGATACGAATACGAATGCTTCGCCAGAATGTGTGTCTATACTTTTGAAGTACCTTTGTATCGACTTGAGCTGTTTCACGGAATACCTAACTTCTTACCTATCGAGTCTACCTTTAATGCAGTTTTGGACTCGAAGTTAGCGTTCTTAATTTAGCTGAGTTTCTTGCGGATGTGAGAAGTTATTTCTGCTGGGAAACATTTAAAATGGAATGAAATTATCCTGAATAGTAATTTTGCGCGGGCTGCTTTAGAGATTTAAAATTGACTAGTATCATATTAGATTTTTAAAAAAACCTGCATTTTTAATTTTTTGACGACATCTTGCTGCATAGTTTGTACATACTCAATGAAAATATTATAAGAACATCGTTAGCCTTATGTTTTTTAGTCAGTGACCTATTTTATAATAAAATCTTATAGCCCAGTCAATTTACGAGACTTACTGAGGCGTTTGTTCCCGACAGGGTCCATATGAAACTTCTTTTTGACAATATCTGTGTACACTATGGAAGCAATAAATATCTGAATCTGAATCTGTTCTTGCGAATTAAAAAATATACATTTTCTGCTATGATTGGCTTCATATGCTGACGGGCAATCAGTAAAACACTCAATTATGCAAATATGATCTTGGAATATTGAAAAGAAGTAGTAGTGAATCACGGTCAAAGGTAACGGTTCGTAGTGAACCGTACACAGCCGGTGTGCGAATTGTACGATGACGTCACACGCGGCGAGGGCCAGCCTGCGGAAATTAGTGACGGGCACTTATTTTGAAAATGTTCTCGGAAATTTATTGCTGTATCGAAATAATTATTTCACGCAATTTTTTTGTTTTTTAATTGAGAATACAAAAGCCTGAAGATCTAAATGTGTGAACATTCGTATTTAATTCATTAAACGCAAAATGTAATTGTTCGGAAACGAATTATGCGTACTTTTACACTTTTTTTTACGTTAGGTTACGTGATAGTACTTAGAAAACAAAAAGCTATTTTTATTATATTCTAGGTCAAACCCTAACTTTCCTGGGCTATTTGGTCTCCTGTAATGTATAGTCATCGACGTTTGAAATTGTGAACAATAAATGTTTATTCTATTGATTTTCACACGGGTCTGCCAACAATACATCTTGCTTATAAGTACTGCAGTTATTGTGACAAGGTCCTAAAATGCTCCCATAAAAATACTGGGAGCAACTTTACTCAATTAATAATAATGAATACGCTCCCGAAGCACCCCAATGTTCAACAAAAACTTTCTATTCCGATAAAGTTCTATTTGAATATTTTGTGGAAAGGAGCTTAGGACTTTGTTCTTCTCGTTTAAAAGTTTTTTTGGTTTTGTGTAGCTTCCCGTTACAATTGCATTCGGCTTAGCAACAATCGATTAATTTTACGATGTGTGTAATTAAAATATACGATCGTTAAACTCTACTACATTACTGTGTTCTACTAACAACTATTTTAGTAATTTCCTTAAAAGACCCGTAATAATTTAATCGCTCAGTAAACATACCTTTCTAGTTAATTAATGGAACAAACCTATTATAGTCAGTGGGACAGCGGCAGAGCAACTGTAACCAACTTGAACAAGGCAAATAATGAATTTGAGTGCACAGGTAGTCGAGGCGGTCATTAGGAAACGTCTCTGCGTACCTCAATTAGTAGGAAAAGCACGATCAGATTTTTTCCTGGAAGGGGAAGTAATGGGAGCTTTCGCGACGCACGGCCCCACATCCCCGTTGTTAACCGTCAAAGTTGTAATTGCGATCTTACGATTCGCTGAACTGTCACGCCCCCGACGTACTCCTAACGAATTTTTAATATACCTAAATGCGCTTATAAACAAAGGCGTGCGGCCTCGGGCGGCTCCCTGTCGGGCTTAATTGCAGGTTTAGTCGGCGTTCATTAGGATATGCAGGCGTTTTTTTAACGCGATTATGACGTCGCAGGGTGTCTGTGAGGGTGCTGGGGCGAGGAGGGCTGCGTCACGTGCGAGGTCCGCACTCCGCAGCCCCACGCATGCGAGACCGCGGGGCGCCAGCGGCGCAGGCGCGCGCTGCCCCCGACCTCCGCCGCCAGTCCGCCGTCGGCCGCCGCGCGCCCCGCCCGACGCCGCCGCGCCTGCCACGCGCTCAGTGATCTCCAAGTGATGTCGACTTGTGACTAGTGCAATGCTCGTGCTCCGCTGTGCCCTGATCGCGGCACTGCTCGCCGCCGCCGCCGCCGCCTGGCAGGAGAACGTCAGGCCCAAGGTCTTCGCACAACTAGGTGAGTCCGCGAATGCCATGGAAACGTGACGGTGTTAGTGAACCCGATGCAACAATACGCTTAATAGCCGTCCGAGTCGATCATGTGGGTCCCCACAAAGCTCGCGGCGGCGTAGTTACGCCCCGAATACCCAATGTTTATGTTGTTTTGTTTGACGACAACGCGCGGACAAACACTCCATTCAAAAGTTCTCGTGTTTATGTCACAAGTGTCATGAATGTCTTCGTAGCGGATATTAATATAACATTTCATCGTAGATCGTTACAATATCTCATGTTCCCGATATTGGATTTTGCTGAATCAAACATCAATCTGAACGAGATTTTATGTAGAGCTGACATAATCAGAAGTTGTTGGTGTTGATAACCTTACTTCGCACGCTCCTGTCAATCTAATTAGAATCCAATACTTACTCTATGTTATTCGGGATGGATATGTGGTGTTTTCGTTTCATATGTGTCACACCTGTTTTAAATCGTCTGCATTTTGATGAAATCCTGGAAATTAGTTTCCTATAATCGAAATCTAATGCTTTTTCATGCTTTAACACAATGTGACTCTATTTTGATAACATTATTTAATGGCTCTTTCTTCTTGTATCAGCATTTTAATCAGTAGTCAGGACAGTTAGCACCATTTTCATGAAATTACTAATGTCAGGGTAAATAAATGAGCCTGTTTTGAGTTTTGTTTATTTAATAATAATGCGTAAAATATTAATATGATTCTGAGGCAAAATTGACCAAAAGAAATAAAAAAGCATATTGTTCTGTTCTCACAGCAAAAAATAATTAGTGCAAACAAACTAGATACTTTTTTTTTAAATCAGACAACAAAATAAGCCTCGTTGAGAAAGCTTGCAAACTCTAAGTAAATGACCTACCTACTGACAAATTTTGTTTATTTCTGTAACGATCTCTTCCATCCACATAATAAACAGAATAAAACTGAGGCCCGGCAATGCGCCTTGTGGTACGCCCACAACTATTGCGAGTCACGCGACAGTTAGTCCTGCAGGAATAACGTTAGAGTGCACAACTGTGCATTACTGTGCAACCGTCATTGTTTTATTGTGAAGTCTGCATTGCGGGGGACAGCTATGGGCCACGTGGCTCTCATTACACAAAGCGTAGTTTGTCGAACGTTTTGCTATGTTCCGCTCAGATTAGCCATCCACACGATGCTTAACGTAGCGAATGAAACTTAGTCAATGGAATGCTTTCAAATGTACATGGTGATTCGTTAGGTACATATGTCTATGAAATAAAGAGTCTATCTTTCTGTTATTTGGTGATAAATGCTTTTTGGGATGATTTGAATACAGATGTGATAAAGTTAACGGTGGTGAGCATTCTGCGATCCCCAAGCCGCCTTTCAAGCGGGGGGATTATGACAACACCCCCTTATTAAGGGAGAGGACTTCGTCCAGCAGTGGACGTCTTCTGGCTGATGATGATGTGATGATGTAATAAAGTGATAAGAACGTTTCGATCAGACAGGAATTTGTATGCTTTTAATGAGTTAAAATCAGGAATCGATTGGAAAAGAAGTTCAGTAACGTTTTTTTCCCGTTTTTATTGTAGTATCGATTGATATTTGATTCAAGCGCCAAGCAGTAGTGTGCAAGCATTTCTGTGTTTCGATTTGATGGGCAATGTTACCAGAGAAATTACTGGGTATGAAGAGATTTAACTTATTCTTCTCTCCTTTCTTCTTATTTAATATCTCAGGGTGACGAGCGCAGTGCAGTGCGGCGCAGGATTGTGTTCGCAAGTTCACAATTCTAGCACTGCTACTGTTAGTGGTAGGCGTGACGCTTATCACCAGGCGATCGTCTTGCTCGTCTCGTCACTTGACTGTATTAAAAAATTTAATTGTAATTCTTGTAGGAAAACAAGAGTAAAACAATATGCTGTTTATTCAGTTTCTTTTGCATAAGATTATAAGTAAAAAATGTCTGATCGTGAGAAAATTAAGTATATTAAAATTTTATTATAGTCGGAATATCTTACCAGATGAGGTTTTGTATGCGTATGAAATCAATACCGATACCGATCAACCGATGCGGTTCATTGAGCTTACTAAAGTTCTGACTAAAAAAATATTATCAGTATGCCGAATCCTTACATCATTTATATGACACGATTTTTTCTTTGTAGCTTTATCGTTATACTTAGCATTTACAGTTCCAATATTTCCCAAAGACAATGTAATGAAAATGTTAGTAATAAGAAAACTGATACCTATATAAATGTTTACTTTATCGATGATATATATTGCAGACTTGCAGTGTCTGCATGTTGAATGATGTTTTTGTTCATTATAAAAATCTATATCTCTGTAAAATCTCGTCAAATGTAGATCATTATTAATATATTAAAATTGCATATATATACTTATTTGATTAGATTCAAGTTGTTTCAATTTATTTTCATGATCACATTCACGTTCTTGTGTTTCTAAAATTTAAGTACCTGCGATTTACGTGAATTTGCAAATTTCTAATTATGTGCCAGAGTGAATGGCTGACGTCAGCAGGGATGCGAATGTGTCGAGCACGTATCCTGCCATTCCTGTCGGTGTACATCCGGCCATTGTTTTAGCCTTTTAGTTAACACGCTCACATGCTAATGTGTTTGGGTTAGTGAGGGAACAGGAGACGTGTGTGCTTTATAACACAGTAAATTTTAATTTCGGCTATATTAGACTTCAAATAAAGGTATTTGTATTTAGTTTGTCTCATCATACCTTATGGTTCACTATTAGAGTTTTTTTTGTTAAACATGCAATTTTTTCCCCTTTTTGGATTCCTTGAAATTAAGTTGACGTATGGCGGGATCTTTGAATGATCTTTGAATGGGATCTTTTGTTATGAACTGCTTGAGGAAACCGCACTTTTAATATAGTTGGTACATAGTAGAATATTGCAACTTCACAGGAGTGTAAATAGTTCATTCATACTTACTCTTATCTATATATCTGCTACCTCGTCCAAGTTCATTAGTGTAATAGTATAGTACTCTTATAACGAGAATGTTAATATCTTTGTAATATGAAGCACCAGTTGAAATTGGAGGGTCAAACTGACAGCATTTTGCGGTCTGATTGCAGTGCAATCTCGCACTTGTGTTGGGGTTCGTGTTACACTGTGGTTTTTATTACCTTTGCCTTATTGATCACGAATTTCACACCCAAATCAAATTATTATACTTTCAACTACTTACAATTTCAAATATATTAATAAACAATGAAACAGTATTGATAATAGTTTTTCCCTTATAATACAACTAAGTAATTACATTAGAACTAATGGGTGTTAGGACAAAAATATTTCAGATGTGTTATACCCTGTCTCATAGCATCATAAGTTTGTTTGAGATGCATAATATATTCTGTCATACTCAAATGCGTTATAGGTACCTATAACACAAGCACAAGTAAATCTTTTGTACATTTCACACAAATAAATATTTTTATGCAGCTGAAGATGTGGCTGTAAAAAAGTAATTTTATGTTTACTTAATAAGTAAATTTCATAGTCTAGATTTCGTATCTTTTAATGCACTGACGATAGCATACATCATCATCAGCCAGTAGACGTCCACTGCTGGACGAAGGTTTCCCCCTTAATAGAGGGGTGTTGCTAATAGTCCCCACGCTAATATGTATATAGAATATCATTCATTTAGAATAAATATGACTTGTAGAAGTGTACCACTTAGCCCAAATTTGGAATCCATCTCAATTTTCTGACTACAATATTAATTCAAGTCAGAAAATTGAGAAGGACAGAGTTCAAGAAACGTTTATAAAGTTGCACATAGTATCACTACCGTTACCAGCCTTAGAAGATAATTGCACTAACCCAATTCGCATGTAACGTTGCGTCCGCTTGATAACACATTCTCGAACTATGTCAGTAGAGTACGAGATAGAGTAGGTACAGAGAAATGCACTCTCGTCGACACAATTATCATACCGATTTGAATATGAGCACTACTATTAAATTAAACAGTATTACTGTACTGTTAACTTGTAGTGGTAGGACTCTATTCCAGAGTCCGCCTGGAAAGTACCGCATCTTTGCCAGTTATTCAACTGCCAAGCAGTAGTGTGCAAGCATTACTGTGTTTCGGTTTGAATGGAAATGTTACCAGAGAAATTACTGGCCACGAAGAAATTTGACGTTATAGTTTTTACGAGCATTCTAGTTTCTAATAGTAGATTACTCACCTAGGGAGCAAAAGTAAAGAATGTCTGAGATCTCATGTATATTGTACCTCGAGGCGAAGCCGAGGGTGACAAACATGAGATCTGAGGCTTCTTTACTTGCTCTCGTGGGGTGTATACGTTTATATGTGCCGCTGCGGGGAGGAAATGGTTCCTTTCGTTCTACGTAGCGGGACTAAAGTCACCATTTTAGCCACACAGGCACGTAAATAAGAGTTTGTATAGGCATTGTAGTGTGTTTGAGAGTGTCTTCTTCGTCTTAGGAGATGTTTAGATACTAAATCATATTTATTCATTGTCTTTTGTCTTAGTAGATTACAGGTATTTACAGAAGCCTTACATCGCTGTTTATATCGCGACTTCAATTGTGTTATAAGCCTATATTAGAATGCTTATTACCGAGAGGACGCTACTGAGACACACTACACACTACACTTGAGAAGCGTTTTTAAAGGCTCAAAACGCTTAAAATCAACCTAATCTTAAATATGACAGGACTATCTGTACTCTATTGAGAAGTCAAATATTGCTTAAGATTATTATTTAGAAAATGTCTACAAATTACAACATTAACTAAATGATGGTGGTCTACCTTGCGCAAGCAATGAAAACTAGTAACTCTATTTGTAAGGTTTCACTTGGATTTACTGTAGATTGTGGGGTTCCACAGGATTATAATACCACATTGTGCTGTCATATGTAAACGAAGCCGCGGGTGGTCGTTGTAGGCATCGTAACATGCGACATATCTTAATCTCTGAACACCAAGCTTTGAAGAATTTGAGAAATATTTCATTAGGTAACACAATCACACGCTGTTTTATTAGATATAATAAATACTTAAATACAGCTCGATTAATGTTTGTTTGCCGATGGGGAAGAAATGTTCTTGAGTGGCGACCGCGAACCGGAAGACGCAACGTAGGAAGGCCTCCCACTAGGTGGACCGACGACATTGTAAAAGTCGCGGGCAACCGGTGGATGCAAATGGCAGGTTGTCGTACAGTGTGGCGGTCTAAGGGGGAGGCCTTCGTTCAGCAGTGGACGTCTCCGGGCTGATGATGATGATGGTGATGATTGTTTGCTTAAACATTGAGCTTTAAGTAAAGCTTAAGGCTGTAAAGGAAATGAAACATGAATAAATTGGTCCTTCGAGCTAGATGGTAAATTATACGGTTTATTTCATATTCTAGACCGGTTTAAATGACGTGGGTAGCAAGCTCGAGAGATCTGGGATGAGGTTCCTCTGAGTCAGGGGCCGATGACTCACTACTTATAGCTTGGAATTAGGAATGGTTAATATTTAAAGCTCACATGTTACAGCTTATCTAATTGTGAATGAGAGTTGCTTTGTTGCGAGAAGCACTTTTGGAGATTAGTCTGAGTGAGATAACTGCAAAGTTTATTGTATTAGATTCATGTCAGCATTACATTATGATAAAATCTTGTTATACAATATCTGACAACAAAAATTAACAATACGAAAGGGAGCTGTAGGGTGGGGGGGGGGGGGGGGTGGTCTGTAGGGGGATGTACTCATAATTATGAACAACTTTTACTATGGGGCTAAACTAGAAATCGTGAAAAAATATCTGCTATTCCATACAAAAAGTTCATTGACCTTGGACAAAATGTATGGAACAGTTAATTTTTTTTCACGATTTCAGTGTTGTTCTTAGCCCCGTACTAAAGGTTGTTCATAATGATAAGTACATACATACCCTTCAGTATTGTTGAACCTTTTTGTCATATATTGAATACTTGGAAACTCCAGCTTATAGATAACTATGTTTACAAAACCTCAGGCTTCCACAAAACATTTTACAATTCAACAATTTACTGCAAAAACGGGGTCTACAAACAGTAACTTTTATTTTTACAATTTAAATCACTACATCTTAAGCACCCTCAAATTACATAGATAAGGTAGACCCTTGAACACGTAAATCCTTACGTTTAAAAAATAAGATTTATCGACGCAGACAGAGACAGGTGCTTGCGTTTGGAGTTCCATTCTTTTACAGTTTATGGTGGTGCGTTACGGGTTCTAACACCCTCTTTTGTGCTCTAACTGGTTGGATTATAGAGAGCTTAAGTGGTCTCATAAAATAACTGTTCACTCACAACCTGAAGAAGAAATAAATTACTTAACAGGATAATGCTTTTATATCCGGGGAATGTTTTGTACGTGTCGCGTTTTACCTTATGGGTATTTATTGGGTCATTCGTCAGGAGCCAATACTCTAGGGGGCAGTTATGTGGTTGGGGTGCATAATATGACGCCATCTCGTTTATGATTTCAAGCCTCTGGCTTACAATTTATTAGCTTTTTGTGGGGTCTTGAGCAATGTAACTATATAATATTTTTTGTTTTGCTCTCCCTTCCTGTTCATTAGTTTAATTAAAGTAACAGTTGTCGTCTTATTTTATGGGGCTATTACATCGTCCGTTACGATCGAGCTTTATATAGGCAGTGATTGATCGATATTGAATTATCTGTTGTTCTCGGCTCAATGGCGATTCCTTATTTAGCAAGTACAACCACAAATAACCGAGGACAAAAGTTCAAAACATCTACATAGACAGAGAATGCGTTTGCGGGCGAATCAAAATGTGTTTAATGGTAAGGCGATATGGTGACTAATAGGTTGCACTGCATCTTGTTTTATTGCCATGGGAAATCGGGGCTTGTTATCGGGTAGAATGGTCTTTTATCGTTTGAATGGATGGTGTACGCACGTGCGTGAAATAGAAAGAAAATGGGACTTGTGGCGCCTGGCGGGAGAGGGACAGCTTCATGACGACTCGATGTATTGTCTTCGCTCGGTGTGGGATTTACCGTTTCTTTTGTTTTATTTTTCGGACTCACCGATTAATTTCTTTTAGTGGACTGCTCGGGTCGCGGTTTGCTTGCACAATCAAATCCCTTTTTGTTTTGCGGCTTTATTCTGGGTTTGAGAGCTTTGCGGGTTCTAGTCGAAAACTAAAATAGCGCGAGTGCGATTATTCCAGCTATAAATATGGCGGACGGGGCATGTGCTTGACATTTGTTTCACATGCGTTTCCTTTGCGGGAGTTCTGAGAAGCTCTTGCAACTTCAAATGCACTTTGTGAACTTTGCAAACTTTGAAGTTGAATGTGAAGATGAAATGTTTTCGCACGCTTATTCACTTGGAATTTCGTGGTGGAGATGAGACGTTTCTTTTTTATAGTTTTTGGGGCGGAGGTTCCATATTAGATCCCTTAGATAACATTCCTTGTTTGCGAATGCAAAAACAAAATCGATGGTACCAATTCCATAAATCACGTTACATTTCGGATATTGCTACCAAAAAGGGAAAGGAACGCTTCTTGCAATCTATCGGACCAGCTGTTCTATTCATAGCCCCATGAAAAATGGTTCAGAAGCGTATCAAAGGCGGATAGCTCATGAATGGGTGTTTTATCCAACCCTTGCTGACGAGGGCAAAGCAAACATTGGTTCAGTAATAAAAATATTTGTCCAAATCGACGAGTATAAGACGGTTTTTTTGCGGAATGAATCCCGGAGTCTATTGTCGTGCAGTTTTTAAACTGGGATTACGAGAGCTAATCATAGGAAGGGGGTTCCATTCAATCACGGCGGATTTGTTACGTTTTGGTTGCAATTTTTTGTAGGTATTCAAACATGATTAAAATTTAGTTACAGTTAGTGTGGCGTCTAGCATTTTGATGAGGATCAGGTAGGTGTCTAAAGTTTGGTTATTTTCATTTTCTGACTAACCTCATTATTTTGGTTTATGCTTCTTATTAGTTTTACTTTCATCATCATCATCAGAAGACGCCCACTGCTGGACGAAGATCTTATCCTTATATAGAGGGGTTGCCATAATCACTACGCCTGGCAAGCGGCTTGGGGTCCCAGAATGCTCACAACCTTTTTTAACCGAGAAGACGATGCTGCCCGTCCTTTGGTAGTTCTGGACGTAGTTCTAAGACAAAGCCATGTCAGTTAGTTCCTTAATCAAAGTTTAATATCAGCGTACCGTTGTTGTTTGCAGTTAAACGTTAATTAAAATAGTAGAAAGCGAAATAAGCGTTAACAATACTCTCGCACAATACCCCATCGGCTATAAATCTTCATATTCGTACTCATTCGCAGCAAGCATTTAAAACCCTTCCTATTTGAAAAGGCACCGATGAATGGCGTCGAGTCAATGGGACGTAAGAAATGGGCCAGTGACGTGAGGCACGGGCAAGTGAAACGTTCCTTCCAGTTTAATCTGAGCCTCCAGAGATTTGCTTTGAAGGCTCAGGTGCGATGCCGACGGCAGAATTAACTTTCTACTAGATAGTGCTGGGACATAATAAAATACATAAATAAATATCAGTGGACATTTCACACAGAGCCATCTAGCTCCAAACTAAGCAAAGCTTGTAATATGGAAACCAGAGAGCTGATAGAATACTTATATAATATTGTTTTGTATTACATACTACACCCAGACACAGAACAAACATCTATGCTCGTCACACAAATGTTTGCCTCGAGTGGGGATCGAACCCACACCCTACAGCTCTGAAGGCAGACATGCTACCAACTGATCTATATAGGCATTCAATGACATGAGACGGCAATAGGAGAGACAGGTGAATAATAATTATCCTGGGGAATTTGGAATCCTATTAATCATATGGATCTTGACAGTGCTTAAATTAGCAAACGTCATTTATCTTAAAGCAGCGTTTTTAGACCGGAGACTTTTAGTCCGGGTTCGATTTCGCTATTACGATAATGTCAAAAAGTTATAATTTCTAATTTTTTACATCGGGTGCCACCACTGAAGAGAGCAGTAAAAGTAGAGCCTTAGCTTTTCTGTGGGTGCCACCTACTATGAGTCAAGTTTTTTATTGTTGTAGATTTTTATCAGTGGGAAACAGTTGTCAAATTGATTCCTAATTATGTTTATAGTCGACGACACTAGTTCTGCGGCGGTCCTGTTTGATGCCAGGATTTCGCCCCAAGTAATGCTTTCCAACGACATTACAAAATTGGCCTGATTTACTTTAGAAAATTTCTTACCGTAACGAGGGCTTTGCGTTTGGTTTCAGTTATGAATCACGAGCTCACTCCTAATGTAACATACTGTTCTTATAGTACTAGATGTAACATACTGTACTTATACTATGTTACATACTGTACTTGTACGTTACATATAGGCCCCAAGTAATGCTTTCCAACGACATTACCAAAATTGGCCTGATTTGCTTTAGAAAATATCATACCGTAACGAGGGCTTTGCGTTTGGTTTCGGTTATGAATCACGAGCTCACGCCTAATGTAACATACTGTTCTTACAGTACTAGATGTAACATACTGTACTTACACTATGTTACATCTAGACAACACTGTTTTAGACGTTCACAGTTTGCAGTAGCATGTATTACCATGAACTGCCCGTGAACATGGTGGCAACTGTGCCGATCCGGAGCCCCTTTCACAACATAATCACGGTAAATATCCCGTAAATAATCATAGAACATCCAGAGAAGTATGTAGGTTTGTAGGTGCACCTTTTTGATAAAAAATATATTCACAGCCAAAGTTGCCAAGCCCTAGTGCTGGGCTTTCATTTCAGAGGTCTAGCTACGCTGGTCGCGATTCAAGCTCCGTTAATGAGCCAGGTGGTTCATGCACAATGTGCACGCCAACAATAAGGATGAGGGTGCGCTATGAGCCGATCTGTGGACCTCTATGTATTTATTTAAATTGGTCACGTGACCACAACAGCTGGTACTGGTGCAATTGCATGTTTTTCATTAAAATTGAATTCATTTGAAAGATCTGATTCAAAGTTTGGCAGGCACGCGCATTTTATTGTGATTCAATTCGAAATTGTTTATTGACTTTAAATTTAATTATTTTTGTTTAGTAGTAAATTGAATTATTTTTGTTTAGTGTAGTATTATTTTGGCAGTAATCATCAAACTGAATGTGGAAACGCTTGTTAAGATAGTTTCTTCTATTTTATTATAACCGTGTGACTGCCTATACCTATAGTTTTCAGCTCACAGTTTTTTTTAATATGTTTAATTAAGTCGGATATCTAACACGAGTATGGTTTCGATTACATCCGGTAACCATCTTCAAGGAGTGAAAAGAGATCCCAATGTGCATGCTTCATCCTGCTTCCCACAGCAAAAATGTGTCTTAGATAAAGTTATGCTTAATTTACTGATATTAAGTTAGAAGTTTTTTTATATGATGTCTATTTTTGATGTACAGTGTTTTTTTCTACTAAATTATGTATTTCTAGCATTTGGAGGAGAAGAGAGAGCTAGAGCTCTGTCTCTTCTAGCACAAGCACTAAGGGACTTAAATCACCATTTAAATTAAGAAACGTTATGTGACTTTTACGCAATACAATTATGTTGTTCGGAAATCTTAAATAACGTTATTATTTTTTACTTTTTAAGCTGAGTTTTCTAGTAAAGTCATAAGTATAAAAATCGTTACTGATAAACAGAAAATGTTTAGAAACGAAATAGTGGAATGACTCCAATCTAGCGTAAAATAAAACGTTTTTTTATTGTAAATTTTGCATCGATTGCATCGTAGATTTTTGTCATGCTGTGCCTATGTAGAGTAGGTACTTATTAAAGGCCAAAGTGTATTAAAAATATCGTTACCAATCGATAGAAAATTAAAAGAAAAAGAGAATGTCACTCCAATCAAGCATAAATGAAAACTAAAAAAAACATCATACATTTTGCATCGAATGCAAAGTAGATTTTTGAGAATTGTTGTATGTACCCTACATACACTATTATACATTGTACACTTATTTTTATCACTTTTGTTATATTGACACTCTACTTTTATTTGTAATTCAAAATTCAAAATTCTGAAGCACTGTCTCGGCTCGTCATTCGCTCGGTCGGCGTTGACATATCAAAAGTTTATATTCTATAGTCTACAGCTAAATACAAATAGAAGATATGAGATATATACGATATAATACAATAAATAGAAGTATACACGCAATTTAGTTCTTGGCAATCACAGTTGGCTGTGTGATAAAAAAGTTCTGTTGAACTAGCAAATCATCAACAAAAAAGAAATGTCTACTAAACGTCAGATATAAATATCAAACACGGTCTAGTAGCAGTTTACGAACTATTCCAGATTTAAGTAATTTAACTGTTTCGGTTAGATTTAAGTTTTTGGCTTCGGCGCAGTTTACACCCAGCACTGCTGTAGCTACTGTAGTATCGATTACTCTATGTTGGGTATGTCTGCGATGTCTCGTCAGTAAAACGATGTCTTCCGCTGCGTTCAATCGTTACGGTTCATTGTACGGCTACAACACTACTTGCCTAATTTGAATATGAAGTAGGCTTTGAATTTGAGATATGTCGGACCAACAAATGATTTGGAAGCTTTTTATTGTAATCAAAATTATGCATTGGGCTATACTTTTTTAATTTTAATAAAATTTTAAACGTGAATATTTTTTCTATGCATTTATTATGTTATTTTTTGTTTATTGGCCCAAAGCATTAGCTATTCAACGTGGCAACGTCGCCAACATGTTGCCGGCAATAATGTTGTATCTTACTGGCCGAACGGACTTGGATGAAATTTGGTTTAGAGGTAGCGCTACTGTTTATCCTACGAATCGCGGGTGAAACTGCGGGGTACAATTAGTACTTAGTCTTTCTAGAGTTTGCCGATGGTCATTTCTGCAGTTTTAGCTGTAGCAAAGCTTTCCAAGACATCATTTTCAAAAAAAAAATTGAAAGTTATTCCCTATCATTGTTTTTTATAAAAAATAAATAAATTACATATTATTTTTCACAAATTGTTACGATACCTTTTTCTATCGCTAATTCTACCATTATCGCAGGCCAAGTATTGTCTACTCACCTATTTAGATTATTTACCAGCCTTAAAACAAAGGCTTTGGAAGAGTTCCATCGGGTTTCTTTTACAAATGTGTTGATAAATGATTCAATGCAGTTGCTTTCAGCCTGTTTTGCGATCGGCTTCGTTGCTGATCAATAGCCGACGAATAATTTAGCACAACGGTTCGAATAGAACTGGGTTTAAAGAATACGAAAGAAGATAGATTGTAGACGGTGTACAATTGAACGTACAGGGAACATAAATTTGCTATAACACTGAAGTGTTTCTTCGTTTAGTATGCAAAAAATAAATTGGAATTCAGCGTCTCAGTTCCTGTTATTTTACAGCCAGCTTTTACGATTAACTGTAGCTTTTGTTGTTTTTGTAAAAAAAAAGTTAAACTCCATTTTTGTTTTAAAAGTCCCTACTAAAGTATTTTTTTCGGGCCTTTATTAACAACAACAAACTAGGTACATAATATCTTACTACTTAACCTACTACACAAAATATACAATCCAAATGCTCAAACTCACTAATAAGTCGGCAGCGTACCACTGTCACGTTGAAATATAGTTAAATAAGTTCTGAATTTCATTAAGGTGGCTTTGGCTTTAAATCCAAAGTAAACACTTTCCTTTTAAAAGAGCATGCGGAAATAACTGAGGTCAATAACTAAATAGCAAAAGTATGTAAAAGAAAAAGAAATTAAATCAGATTCCAGAAAATTCTATGAACAACAGGAATAATATCAGTTATCTAGTTCTCATAGTACAAGCTATGTAGTTTGAGGCTAGATCCCCATGTGTGAAAAGTCCACCAATTAGTAGTAAGTATTTGTAAAATTCGTAGCGTAGGAAGGCCACTAGGTGGACCGACGACATTGTAAAAGTCGCGGGCAACCGGTAGATGCAAATGGCAGGTTGTCGTACATCGTGGCGGTCTAAGGGGGAGGCCTTCGTTCAGCAGTGGACGTCTCCGGGTTGATGATGATGATGATTCGTAAAACCGATTCTATTGTCCAGTAATACAAATTAAATTTGTACTCGCGAATGAAAATAAGTGGTGTCAATTAATTGGTTGCAAACTTCAACTGGATGACTTGAAACAATGTATTCAGACATTCTAGACCTTTGAAGTGAGTACTTTGATTTTGTGCGTAAACAAATATCTAAACGACTTGTTGAAACGTGGTGTAGAGAAAATTGTAGAGCTTATGGTTTGTGGTTTTGTGGAGTTTTTATTGTGGCCAAAAGTTTTTCGAAGGAATCTAGCGTGCTTAAAGTAGTAGAGACAGTAACACACCGCAGTTCTGTTCTTTCGAAGCCTTAGGCTTCGCAGTAACGTGCGTGGAAATAATATAGCGTCGACAGTTTGTTAATTCGTGATTGAGAACAATCAACGTTATCGTTATTCGTTGTCGTTTGCAGTAACGTAATACAGTCAACTCGCGTAACTTGACTTATTGTTGGTCCTGAGTTGTGGCTTTGTGATCTCGATTTTCGTAACCCTTTAATCAAATAACGTTCTCATATTCTAGTCGTATTTTTTGCAAGAACCACTTACTTGATTTTATATTATGAAAGTTGTCGTTCCACAAATAATAATAACTTATATTGGGTTATTACACGTAACGGTAGCCTCTACCGAAAGGACTTCGTTGTACTTATCATTATGAACTTTCTCAATATAACCAACACTTATCACCGCCGCTGCCAACACTGAAATTGCAAAAAAAACAGCTGTTCCGTTTTCAATACAACCAACACTGAAATCGCGATAAAAACAGTTCTTCCGTTTTCAATGCAACCAATACCGAAATCGCGAAAAAATCTGCTGTTCCGTTTTCAATGCAACCAACACAAAAATAGGGAAAAAAATACACGTGTTCCGTTTTCAATACAACCTCTACTGTTCCAATATTTAAGTTTATTAAATTATTTCAGTGTAATTCTTGATGTGGAAAATAAAGAGTTAATCAATCAATCAACCAATCAGTGTAACCGCGAAAAAATCTGCTGTTCCGTTTTCAATGCAACCAACACTGAAATCGCAAAATATACAGCTGTTCCGTTTTCAATGCAACCAACACTGAAATTGAGTAAAGTTCAGCTGTTCCGTTTTTGGAACTGAAATCGGGAAAAAATCAGCTGTCCGTATTAAACCGAAAGTGAGCTTTTTCGGTTTAGTACCTACTACCATTCCTAATATAAAATCATTGCTTTTTGATATACATTATTTGGTGATTGGTTTGTCGATATTCAGAAATTAAATATCAGTCAACGTCAAATCAAATCTTCCAAAATTCTCTACCAGATATCAAAGATCAAGGGATCTTTAGTTCTAAACTCTGTGTCACTATGGAAGCAACCGTGAGTCAGCTAACAGAACTTTGTAACTTTCCGACTGCTTCATCAATTATGACCAACATTAATATAGGTTGTAACACCGCGGGCGATGGGGATTTGTCGACTGCTGTTTAATTTATATTGTTTTGTTATATAAATATTTTATGATGTACTATAAAATGTAATTACTTTGAAATTCTCTAACGCCTCAAGCTTAGAAATATCATGTTTCATCGAAAATATTTCTTAGAATATCGTTATCAAAAGCTTGTAGGATCACATCACCAAAATTCTACAATAATATAGAAGGACTATGTTTTTTTCCGTTCCTGGTTCCTCCTAAGAGGATTATGCCGCCTATTATTATTATTTTTCTTTGTGCATTTGCCAGTGTCAAGTATTTTAATATTTCAAGTTATTGATGAATTCCAGACAAATGAGTCTTAGTCGTTGTTAAAGTCACTCATAGTAAGTCACTATCAAGTCTAAAAGTCGAAATAAGAAAAAACATTACATCACTTGCACACATTCACACTAGAAAAAACAAAATATTGGGAAAATAATACTTCATGGCGACATGTTTTTTTCACGTTCCCGCAAAACTCGAATTTGAGAGTATTCTTTTGAGTCTCAAAATCGAATCGAATTATTTGTCAAAGTAGTAAGCGCTAATCTAATCAGTGATGTCCTAAACTTTCTAGCTCAATGTTTGACGCAATAATTGGGAGTAGGCACGAAACAGTAGGGCATATATTGGTGTCGATTCTGTTGATTTAAATTACTAGAAAATATGAAGATGACATCCAAGTATTCAAAGTCAGTTGTATTTTTTTTTATAAAAAGCGTATTATGTTGGTGACAAAAATGAGATGGTAAGAGATAATGGTATCGATTCTGTTGCACCGCTCACTAAACTAAACTAATCTGACAGGACTAAAATTATACGCGACTCATTTCATTTCAACATGTCAGAAAAGGATGTCAACAGGTTTCGTCCTGTCAAATTAAGCTTAGTTTAGTGAGCGGTGCAACAGAATCGATACCATTATCTCTTACCATCTCATTTTTGTCACCAAAATAATACGCTTTTTATAAAAAAATAATACAACCGACTTTGAATACTTGGATGTCATCTTCATATTTTCTAGTAATTTAAATTTAAAACCAAACTACTGAATCGATTTCAATAAATTTATGTGGGACCACCTCTCAAGTATTACCTACCGAACAAAAAAAGAATCATCAAAATCAGTTCATAATTGGCGGAGTAATCGCGTAACATACATACAAAAAAAATATAGTCGATTTGAGAACCTCCTTTTTTGAAGTCGGTTGAAAAAGACAAGGCCTTTTTTGTCTTACTATATTTTATTCAGAAGAAAAACACCACAAAGACCGCTGATACTAACTTTTATTAAAGTTATTGTGCTCGCCCGCTGTCATATCGTTACCGATGTGTTTTTTTTACGACACATGTCATTCGTAATTGCCAAGGAGCGGTGACTCTCCCAAGGGTAGCTTGAAGTCGTGCTGCGCGATTATAACTCTTATTTTTATGGACTTAATAACGTAATTTCTGCTGTTTTATGTACTTGGAAGAAGTGGCGTGGAAAATGTAAGATAGATAAATAGATAATGTGTAGATGTAAGAGGTCTTGTTAATTTCGTTTATTGTAGCACGATCGTCAATATACTCGAGTAAAGGATCCTTCGTAACTTAGACGCTTTCTTTATCAGATTGATCACGTGCAGAAATTTGTAATTGTGTTAAAATTGTTTATGGTTGTGAGAACGGATAGGAGAGACAATCAAAGACAACTTGGTTAGTTTTTTTAACCTACGTGCGTCTACTATTTATCTATTTCTAAGACATACGTCTTAGAAATTTTACATGAAGAATTCTAAAAAGGATTTTCTAGATTCATTCACAACAACATTCAAACTGTTTTTTCATTAAGAAGATTTTTCATAAAGTGACTAAGTATCCAAATTATTTAGCAATGTGTTGTCATTAAACTACCATCTGTAAAAAAATACATACTTATCTAGCTTATCAAACTCTTTGCCCTTTTCTTTATTAACTCGGCACTTGAAACTGTGTCATTGCACGAAGTGGTGATTCGAAAAAACTATCGGACCGAAAAAATCAAGTCTCAACTTTTTATTAAACGTTCCAACGTCGGTCGTCGATCCCCCCATGTGCCAAACAGCTGCGTCGACAGTTTTTTCCAACACAAACTTTTGACCCCACTTCGCTACGATCATTCATGTGGGAATTGAAGAGAATTGAACTTTACATTTTTTATTCCTTCTGCTTTTAACCCAATTTTAAAGCAGGAAGGTTTCGATTCGCTTGGCTATAAAAAATCTAATTTGACGCAAGCACTATTATTATTGCAGTAAATTAATTGCTGTATGTCATTTAAGAAATTAAGAAGTATGCGAGTTATAGAGTTGTGTTTTTGTTAATTACTTTAACTACCGACTGCTAGCTACTTTTATTTTAGGATTAAAAATACGAAAATGTTTGTCATCATTGTTTGTTACCTATTTCATCATCATCAACCTCTTGTCTTCTACTACCGAAGGCCTTCCCTTCGACCGCCACACACTGTAGGTATGCCACCCTGCTATTTGCGTCCTCCATTAACCGCGACTTTCACAATGTCGTTGGTCCACCTAGTGGGAGATATACCTACGCTGCGTCTGCTGGTTCGTATTCGCCACTCCAGAACCTTTCTTCCCCATCGGTTATCAGTTCTTCGAGCGATGTGGCCTGCCTATTGCCACGTCAACTTGCAAACCTTGAGAGTTATGTCGGTTAATTTGGGTCTTTGGATCTTTATTTGATTTTGTTCCGGATTTTATCGCTTACCTATTTATATAAATTAAATCTGTCTGAAACCCTGAATATAGCTAACTTCCCGGAATAACATATTATAGATTGTTTTATTCATCATCATCATCGTTTTTCATCCTCTAGCGGGTGAAAGCCCGGGGTGCAGCTAGTTATTTAATCTCGTGAAATATGGGCATTCAGAAAAATGCAGTTAATAAAACCACAAACTGCAGTTAGTTCAGTAAAAATATAAAAAAAGGTCGTAGGTACGAGTACATGTTTTCTGTTTCGAAACAAAAAAATGTCTTCCTACTTGATAAATCGTGGTCTTTTTGCGGGGGAAGGAAGTGATGAAAAACTTGGCGAATTGTTTTAAAACACTCTCTTTTATAATTTCGGTATCGTGTTCACCCCCGTTTGCGGGCAAGTCCCAGAAATATGGCCTAGATAAATTTAGAAAGTTCGAGAAAAAGTTCTGTAAACAAGTTGGGAACTCGAAGGAAGGTTTCGGAAACGAATCGGTAATTAGGTACACAAGTTTAGGTTAACTTTTGTTTGCTTTCCTGGAATTTTATATGTAAGGAGTAGTTTACTAAATTATTAGTTAAGAGTGCTTTGGCTGGCTAAACAGCTTATTCTATAGATATTCAGTAATTTAATTTTTTTATTTTAGTTAAAGTTTGTTGTATTGTTCTCCATATCCTACTACGTAGTCTACGTAACGCTCATCTCTATTTAAGTCCTACTTTTCAAAGACATATTTCAGCCAATTTATCGATTGGAATATTATTAGAACCCCATTGGTCACGAACGGTAGTTCATAATGAACCAATAAGAGATCAATGTACTCATCATTGTAAACAATTTTTATTTAAAATTCGACTCTATAATCACGAAAAAAACTGCTGTTCCATTAAAAATATCAGTTACTCTCGGCGAAATGTGTTTCAACTCTTTTCTTCCGCTCTTTTTGAATTAGAATAGAATTTGTTATGTTATTGTTATTTGTTCGGTAGAATTTGTTCACAATAATGTATAAGTACTGAATGATTTGTTATCGGCTTAGTTTTATACTTCGGTTTAGTTACTTCGTATGGAGTAAACGTTTTTATTAAAGAAATATTCGATCCCTACCTCAAATACGTATTTATAGCTTAGCAGAAAAGCCTTGAACCAAAAACTTTATCTCTCCTGGCAACATTGTGGATATTCACGTCATTGGGTGAATTCATCCAATCATCTTCCGTTGCCGTATTAACAGGGTTGCTAGTATTAGAACTATTTGCGATTGTGGCGCCTTTATTACCACAATTGTAACGTCAGCGGTATTCGCAATGCTACGTCACATTCTCCCGGTCACAGACTATTTGCTGGACTGTAATTACTTGAGAGATCTTAATTACCACCATCCGGGGTTTGATTGGGCTCCCATTGTTTGCGTTCTGGCGCTAACGGGATAAATGCAACTGCAGTTAGTCACCCCACAATTGTGTTTGATAATTTGTCCGTTGTCTTTGATAGGTTACTTGAATATGGGGCATACTTACAACGGAAGTTTACTTTGTCGAAAGTTTCTAGATTAGAGAGTTCGTTGAGTCATTATCAGTGGAACGAAGTTTGTCTTTAGAAACTTATCAGTCCGATATAGGTAAGTTTTTTTTTATTGTTAGGTATACGACTACACAATTATTATGCACAACCTTCGATTAAAGAAACAGTGGATTCCGCACTCTCCACCTGACCGCGTCTCACCTTATAGCTCTGCCAAAACACGCCGGTGCCCGGTGCAGTGCTTTGTATGCAATTCGGCCATGTTCGGCTGTCGGTCGGGTCGTGACGAACAGTCTGTTACCTACTTTGTATAACTAGCCTTATCTACAGAGCTTAGAGTTGCTATTTGTTTGAGTAGCTAAAATGTGCCACTTTTTCGCATCGCATCTTTGACGTGCTATATCCCGTGCCGTTGATCGATGTGCACAACAGAACTTACATTCTGTGGATTTCTTATCCCATTTAGCACACCAATATTGTAGGCTACTGATGAGCATATTGAGCATACTCGTATATTTTTTCACTTTGATCCCATTCTATAGTAGTACTGTATAAAAATACTGTACAGTGGCAGTGCCTGTATCAGAAATTTTATTCTTGCTATGAAATCAATGCCTAAAATACTACTTTTTTCATTATTCATCATTATTATGATACCGATGAAGGATTTCTGAAAGATAGTATATGCTCGAAACATACCCAACATTTCGAGCATATATTAATGGAGATGGCAAGCCAAGGCACACAAAGTAGGTATATGTAAGCACTGACCACATAACTTTTGGTATAGTGTTCATACGAACAGTGATTTGTTTTAATAGTGTGAGAGTATTTCAAAATGTGTGCCATGAATGTTTACCTTTTGTCCCTCGCAAATAGTGTCAGAAAATGTTGAACGCAGATTATCGACATTGGCATCTCCAGCAGTACATTTTCGAAGTATGATATGATATGATGATAGATAGAAATAAAATTATAATCTTGCCTCACCAGTCTCGAAAACATTAATATGTTAATTTTACTTTAAACTTTGTTAGTTCTCTCAGCGGAGAAAATGAGAAGAATACACTAAGAAGTAGCCGAGCTCACCAATTTCACGTGAGCGGTGTTCAAAATTTTAATAAAGTAGATTACAACTTAAAAAAGCCTTTGTAAATCTTTTTCTGCATATTTAGCTTTACTTACTCAAATTTTTATCAAAATTCAGCTGATGACCAAACCATGAAAAAAAAACAGAAAAGCTTTAATTTCTAATTTAAGAATATCATTAGGATATTTTTGAAATTGTAAGTAATGTACCGATATTACCGATACATAGTACAGCACCTATCATTTATTATACGGTACAATGTAACCCGCAACTGATAGTTTTGTAGAATTACTGATCAATTTGTGGCATATTGCTTAGTAATTATCCTATCATCAACCTGTATTTTCATGCGTAATTTGTGTTTTTACTTTTTAGTTGGGTAACAGGTGAAGTAGCCCAGTCTTATAAGTAAGGAGGAGTTTCTAAGTAGAAAACTAAAATTGCCGTTCATAACTGTTCACATTGACGTTTTACTAGTAAGTCGTTTTACTAGTAAGTCGTTTTACTAGTAAGTCGTTTTACTACTCGAGACATTGTCACCATGTAGACGTTTTTACGTGCTGACGTTCTGTAGACATCGTGTGAGGATTCTTGTGAGTTTCACTCAATAACTAGTCTTGAGAATCGACGTACAATTTTGGATATGGCGTTCTTACATGGCTTATGCAATGGATATATTGATAATCCTATACTGACCAGTAATGTTCTCAGTTTTTGTATGCCAACAACACGCACAAGACATACCAAATTATTTGCTGTCGCACAATCTCGTACCAATTATGCGCAGAATTCCATAGTTAGGCGTCTACAAAAAACGTACAACACAAAGTTTTATAAATTAACTGACATCTTCCACAGAAAAAAAGGTACTTTTAAGCGGGATGTGTTTGATATTATACACGACAAGTGTGCTAAGTAATTACCTATATCAACACCCCACACGCACGCACACCCCACACATACACGCACACACACACGCACCTACACACCCCCACACGATCACACAAAATTACTCTCATAACAACTTAATATATATATATTTTATTTATTATTATTTTTTGAAATATATATATTTATTTTTTAATAATATACGTTTAAAATTGTTTAGTGGCACATTATATGACTGTAATATTTATAAGTTCTTATTAATATAATGTAAATCCGTTATTGGCCATAAGCTACTTTATAAGATATTGTTTATATATTATAATTAAGAGCTATGGATTTTGTTTGACAAATAAAATAAAATAAAATAAAATCGTCATTTACCCTGATAGTCCTTTCGATACGGAAACATTTTGAATTTGGAACAAGCACGAATTATGTACAAAAAATAAATAAAACGTGCTGAAAGCACCTACTTACTGACTAAATCGAGCTATACTATTACTACAATTACTACTATTTATTTTCTCGCAGTCAATTGTAAAATAGTACATTATGATACAAGTGTGCTATGTTGGTCATTATACTAGAGGCGGTATTATGCGCGCGAGCCGTAGGCGAGCGCGATAAGGAAGCCGAGAGTGTATTGAAACATAGCACAAGAATTACATACGACTGTTTTCGTCACACTTGCGAGGAAAAAACATTTTTTTTTTGATAATAATCAACCACACAGCGAAAACGCCAACAAACAATTGCGGAAAATGGCGCCCAAATCAGTAATGTTTTGCGCAGGTTGACATTTACTTCAGCGGCATAAGAACTCTTTGTTGGTATTACAAAAAAACTGTAAGTGTTACCTGGCTATATTAAGAGTGCTTCGTATACGTACGTCTAATTGCAGTCACGTACAAACTTGACATTACCAGGTTATACCTATTATAGCACCATGTGCCGTAATGTAAAGTAAAAAGCACGGGTGCGTAATAGCTTGGATTATGAGCCTAAAACCGATGCAATAAGATCCACTTTACGAGCAAGTGTGATGAAAAGTAGAGTACACAACAGATGAAAATAAAACATCTCGATCCTTGTATCCCTCGCTCCGCTCAGGATTCTAATCTAGAATTTTTGGCTGCACTCGGGATCCAACTTAGTCCCTTGAATGAAATTCAATTTTATTTCACTTGTTGTATAATCTACTATTTTGCATTGGCAGCATAAGCTTGCACAAGCATTTTTTTACTCTCTAACCTTTCGTTTGAAGTGTTTCATACGCCCGCCAACACTATGGACCATGTTTTGGCATTGTCCTCTACACATGAATTGCGCTCGTCAGTTTTTATAGCCTAGTAAAATCATGCAATCCTGGCTCTGCCTATAAATATACTGGCACAAAAGCTACATTTTCGTGAAAATCGTGACGTCAGCTTAAAAAAATACAATGGCCTCGGGCAGACAATACGTCCCTAGCAGAGATCTGATCACTCTTCGCCCTTTAAAAATAAAGAGTAGAGGAAAACGAAGATATGGCAGTATTATGTTATCCTTGTTCTCAAGTCTAGGCATTTTTCGTTTTGATATTATCAATTGCTATCACTTTAAAATGTTTACTTGAAAGTTCAGATAGATGAAGTTCACTTTCTCTTTGGAATATGAAAAGATAAGTAGAAAGTTCACTATTAAATTCGTATTCTTCTTAATTCGTACTGAAAATATAAAAAAATACTATGATTTTATTTTCGTTATTTAATTTTTAAGTGGATTTGTCTCTTTTGTTCCTATGTTCTTCACTCCATCGTTTTTCATTCATAAATCAAATTCAAACTATTCAGCTTCCTTCAACTTTAGCCCAATCACCTTTAAGACAAGCTCAATCCCTATAATAACGATCTAATAATCCTTTTGAACTTTCTTGCCAACTATGAATGAAGTTACCGTCGATTCTTGGAACATTCTGGACGTCCCCAGTTCCGCCACTTTTGCTTTCTCGATGAGGTATTCAGAAAATTTAATTTCCGTAGATAGATCGAACAATTTCGCTCGAATGCGGTGCTCGCCTGTAATTGGGTCAGATCGACGGACAATCGACAGTGACAATATTATTTCTGGATATCTTATTACATTTCATTCATCCTTTAGATCTTGTGTCAGTTGTAAAACATTTTCATTAAATTATACCTTCATAATCATTTTGAAATCCGAGATGCTTTAATTTTGTCCTAAAATGTATTTACTTTATTTGCGAGAAAAGGTGATGCTTTTCCTGTTTACATTGTCATCTGCTTGGGGTAGGTACACGTTTTTAATCTGCTTCCCTAATATCCGGCTTCACTGTTTCTTCACTGTTTAAGGACGTCTAGTGACGGGTTTCTTTAGACACTGTGAGGTGTTTTTTACGAACCAAATTTGTTCTATGATCACTACTTAAAAAAACATGAACATTTTTATCCTCAGAAGCGTTGCCAGTGCATGTTTATTGATGATTGCATGATCTAATATTTAATAATACTACACGAGTTCGAATGGTTTTGTTCTTTTAAGTCTCCTAACTAACCTAACTACATGTTATAGATATTATTTCATTAGTCAAAGTCTTGCTTAGCCTTGAAATCCATGAGACAGCAATTACGTTTGTTGTCGTTAACTTTAACGTACCTTTGTATTCGTATGATGTTATCTACGAACTACTATAGACTTAAAAGTCTCGATGAAGATCGATGTTTGTTACGTACCAAGGTATATTTGTAATGTCAGTACTTCGTTCTAGAAATTTGTATCAGTACGTTGTTTCAAGTCATTTCATCGTAGGTAACAAGTAATGATGAGATGTTCTCCTGATGGTATGAGATAGCTGCTTCTGCGGTGGTACCTAGAACTTTGAGAAACCACCTTTTCTCCACAGTCCGCCTGTGGAAGTACCACACCTTTACCAGTTATTCAACCGCCAAGCAGTAGTTTGTAGTGGTAGGACTCTACTCCACAGTCCGCCTGGGGAAGTACCACACCTTTGCCAGTTATTCAATCGCCAAGCAGAAGTGTGCAAGCATTACTGTATTCCGGTTTGAAGGGCAATGTTACCAGATAAATTACTGATATGAAGAGATTTAACATCTACAATATCTCAGGGTGACGAGCTCAGTGCAGTGCGGCGCAGGAGTTCGCAAGTTCACAATTCTGGCACTGCTACTGTTAGTGGCAGGCGTGACGTTTTTTTTTTCTTTTATTCATTTAGGATAACTAACAGCTAGCACTTAAATAACACAATTATATTACCTACAGATGAACGTCTTGTTCGTCTCGTCACTTGATAGCATAAAAAAAACAAGTTCAGTGCGTCACTGAACTGGTGCACTTTACTTTGCGACATTTGACTTAGTTTCATCAGCGTTGTAATAGTTGCGCTAGTCTTTCATATCAGAATACAATAAATCTTAAATAATGTTATTTAGAAACAGTAAAGTTCGTTGTCTCGTTATCATCACAAGATTTGTGACATTTTCAGTCTATTCATCTTAGGTTTAAATAAATGTAAATACTACAAACTCAATTGAAATAAGCCCACAAATCGTTTAACACCAATTCAATACAATTCGTTAATTGTAAACAGACAAAACAAGACAATCAATCACGTCGCAAGTCTTAGTTTTGGCGAGTAGGTAATGAATCGAAAAGATTAAGAAGCCGACCGTCGCGTCGGGGAGGGAATCTAATCAACGCTTCAATTTACACAAATCGTTTCGACCACTCAAACGTATGGAGTAAGAATGTCTACGTTAATCTATCCAATAGATTATTCTGGCGGGTTAATATAGACTGACGAAGGGCCTCGAACGCTACTCAATCTCGACAGAATCGCTAGACTGACCGTGTCGTTCTGTCAATACATTTCAACGTGGTTTCAATACAGACTGTTATTTTTAAAGTCAGATGGAAAACAACACACACAGCGCATAGATTTACAAATAGATGAATGTTGGGAGATAAGAGTACCAATTAAAATTTAAGAGACATGCTTATAATTGTCGTCGTACTGATACAATCGGATGTCGTCAAGACGATATTATCGATTTCGTTGCACCATTTTCTTAAATGAATTCGAACTTGACGGTTTTAAAATTGTTACTATCCTTCTCTCACATTATTGAAATGAGAAGAGACGCTGAAATATTAAATTTTATTCAGGATATTATGGCTTAGTTTATAGTTTGAGCAGCGTTACAAAATTAACACCAAAGCCTGACTTACTTGGAGGATCTAGCTCTCTCTCTCGTATATAATCAAAGCTGACTTAGCTTGAAACACTCGTTAATTTACGATTTTAATCTTCGTTTGTTTTGGGTAATTTTTAGCGCCAACCCAAAAATCGTAGTATTGCCACAACCTTTTGTGGTTCTGTGACATAGCAGTTGATTTTAGAGGTGGAATGAACGTCAATAATTCGGCGGCTAACCGCGAGACAGGTTGACGTTAATCCCCTGTTTCGACTTTCAATTGGGTCAAGAGAATATCTATCTCCAGTTTGCCATCTATCTAATACACTCGATAATTACGCGGATTCTATTGTTCTGCTCGCATTATACTCAGATAAGTTTTATTACTAAGTCTATTGTCATGGGAACAATGGAGCTTTTGAATTTAATTCAAAAGAAGTTTATCAATATTTTTTAAAGTTTGAAGTGTATGTAGGCTGTTAGACGCTATTGGCCATAGATAGAGGTTAAACGATTGTGTCTGTAGGGGGGTCGACGGCCGATTGTAGAGCAGACATAAGGCAAGGTACATTGTGGTAACTACATTCTAATGCTTGTATGTGTGTAAACATTTAGTTCTGTTGCCTTTATTGGAATTGATCGTGTTTATTCTCAGTCGTATTGCGGTAATCTAAATGGGTGGAATCGAGCGTGATTCATCGGAGATACGTAGAATACGTACTCTTATTTTATTTGCCTCATAAGCTTTATAAAAATAAGGCTTTTGAGGTCACATCCATATAGTTGAAATGCGATAGTACCAATCCATTTCTTCATGGAACATCATATTCTGAAAAGTAACAAATTACTACTGTATTGGCACTTAATGTGAGTTACATTACTCACATCCAGCTAAAAATAAAAAAATATGGTTAATATCTCTATAGTAATAATAAACATAATTTATTCATAAAGTATCATAGAATCATATGGGTACATCATTAAATTTATAGCAGTAGCAGTCACATTAATAAATTACATTAACAATTGAAATTAAATTTGAAATTAAAATTGAACTTGAAAACACTCACTCACTTCACCTCTATGCAGAATTTGAAAACATTCATCTACTTGGAGCCCCAAACTTTCCATTCCGAAGGGTTTCTTCGAAACCGCAGTAAGCGGCAAAGCAAACAGTCACCGCTAAGAGTTTCTCAGTTTCCTAGCAATAACCCTACAATGTGAAAAGTTAGTCATACAATGGAGTTATTGTGGATCTGGTAAACAGAGGGACGGCAGACGGGGCCGGCCACGGTCGGATGGTCGCCCCCACGCTCCCGCTCTGATGGCAACACACGAGCGCATATTTCGTCCGATCACTCTAATGTTAAATGCGAATATTTGTATGTGACAATTTATTTTGTTATTATTGTTCACATATCTCAACTAATTTGAGTAGAACGTGGAGTAGAAATAGCGTAGAACTGCATAGCGTTTCTTTTTATCCCGGAATATAAACGGTTCATGTAAGAAAGCGGGTGGAACTACAGGAGGTGTAATAAGCAGGAAGACTGCGGTTGTTTTTATTCCCATACAAAAAACTATAAACAAAGGCGGTTAATGAAAACAAAATAGAATCTGTTTATAATGAACTACAACATAATGGCCTTTATTAACTAAAACAAACTACAAAGACTACTTAGCTTACTACACAACAAAAAACAAAAGGATTGTATCCAGACCGATGAAAGTCTAGAGACAATCCAAATGCTCAAACCCACTACCAGTAATTAAAGGGCCTCACTAATATACGCCACTAGAGTTAACAAACGTCATTTAACTTCTGCAAAATACAAACATTAAGGGTGCAGTACTAACTAGCGTCATTTAACTTTATGGCATTTTAAAGTAAGACCGTTAGTTTTTAGAGTATTTTAATTCCGTGGTGAACAGAGCACGCACGATAGACAAATGTGATATGTGATACTATGCTAACACTTGTTTTGCGAGAAAGGGACAGATTATCTCTTTTCAATAACGCACCAAAAACTATAAACGCTTTTTGGGTTTACCATCTCAGAAGTACATTAGATATGTGAGAGATTTCTATTATCAGTTGAAGAAGTATGAAATCAATATCATCTACGATTACCATTGCTAGCCAATAAAAAACTTAAAGCTCCGATTTTACCTTACATCTTTTACGACCTTAGATTTTTTTAACCAGCATACTTCTATAAGTTTACGTCATTCGATGCCGCGCATTGCAATGCCCCTAAAATACCGTAGCGGTAAGGTAAACATCCAAAACGAGGCTCGTATATTTCATCCCCTTGTTTGGCATAAACGCCGCTTTGGCAAGTATTCTTAACAGTTCGCTTTTGCTTTTAAAAAAATTACGATACTTGCAGATAATCGGATCACTATTACTACACACCTACTTACTTCCCATTTCTATAACGGGTTATCCCACTCTGAGTGTTTGAATATGTATTGGTACCTACTTATTAATTCTTCACACTTTCAGCGTAATGGAGATAGTCTTTACCTTGCAGTTATTTCTTAACCTAGACACGCCACTAGGGTGTCCTAAGAATTTACATACAGATTTTTGTCCTATTGTCATTAGTCATACGCAATAGTCATAAACTACTGTAGTCATAATGATACATGCACATATTTTTACACCGGCATAATTATTTTTTGTCCTTGTGTTTGTCGATCCTAATAGTAATGTGATATAATGGTTATACATCCTTAGATTAGTTGTCATAAATAGTAATGTTACTAAATTGTTTGTTCATAGAATTATTGGTCCTAAGAATGATTAGTGCTATTAGTTTTTTGGTTTAGTTTATTTTTATGTTATTTAGCTCAGTTAGTGGTGTAATGGAAAATAGAACATACCTACTGTATATATATTAAAGCCCGTGATAGTGACAGAACTGACTCGGATAGGTTAGGCTAAGGCGGGAGCGAAGCGAAGGTATTTTTTTATTTCAACCCAAAAATCCTCATTACTCTTGCAACACTTTATGTATATTAAATCTAAGCGTAATTAAACCTCCATGGTAAACGTCCAAGTTGGGGTAACTTGAGTTGGTTAGGTTTGAAATGGGTGACAGATTCGAATCAGAGCACTCCGACTCCACCTAGTCTTGTGGTCCCTACCCCTAGACTGTATATAAAAACCAAAAGACCTTCTAGTGGGAGCCCACCGGAGCCGAATTTGAGTTGGTTAGGTTCGACATGAGTGACAAATCCGACTCGGAGCATCCTGACTCGAGTTATATCAAAGTAACATCAAGAAATCAGTCGATTGAGTACATTCCTATACTTGTTTTCTATACTTAACCTCAAAATTCATTTTGACACTCAACACCTACTTACGCGTTGATCGATTTACTTCCGCTGTGACTTTTTCATCTGGAAACATTAAGAGCACCACGGCGATTTCATGTGGTTTGTCGTCCGACATCCTTCGGTAAATTGATTACAGATACAAAGAATTCCATCACGAAACCTTTTTCCGCCTTCAGTCATGTCCAGCAACAAAGCCTGTGCCCAAAGACGTCCCCTTACATTGTTCCCATTTGAAGCTCAGTAACAAATGGTAGATCTACCGATCACCGATAGATACCTACGTTTGCGAAAAAGCAGAGATATAAAAAGAGTTTAGGCAAAGTTTAATTTCCGCTCAGTTGCCGACTACGATTTTCGGAGTAATGTATTTTTTCGTTGCCAAAACGGAACTTTTTAATTGAATGTGAAACGAAACCTTATCTGTGGGTTATTGAATCGAGTTTTCGTACTACCGATTTACTTACTTTTTAATAAAAAGAAAACTGACAAACAAGAGGTCTGAGTTATGGTGAACAAATTTAACTGCCGTCTATGATCACTTGTGACGTTTATGCTGTCGATCCAACGCAACGAGGTATATTTTATCTGATCTGATACTGTTTAAATGAAAATATATAAATAATAATAAAAAATAAAAATATAATCATTTATGCTTTTTGAAACGATCTATATATTTTTTTATAGACATAAGCCTTTATTAACTACAACAAACTACAAAGACTACTTAGCCTATTAGTTTATCTATATTTAGCCTATTTTTTTATTTATCTATATTTATATTTTCGACTTTTTCGTAAGACTGCCTTCCAGAGCCTGTACTGTGAAATCTTAAAACCATGATTGTTAGGTGCAGCAGCCGACGCTGCGCGACTGTAAATTTTATCGCGCCGCGATACAATTCACAGTCGTGGTTCGCGGTTCACGGTTGCCCAGCGTCGGGTGTTAAACCCATGATAGGTTTGGCACGGGTTCGGCCGCCATGGTCTTAAGCCATATCTGAGCATAGCGTAGCTCCTTACCTGACTAAGTCGGCGAAGTGGTCGCCGTTGCCGAAAATGGATGACATGGTTTTAAGATGTCTCAGTACGGATTCCACGCACAGTGCGCAAAATGAATAAGCGCCAATATATACTGAGCATGACGGTGTTATTTCTTCTGTCTTCATAAGAAGATTATGGTTTCGCAATTGAAAAAAACAGCTAATAAGTAGTATACTCACGTTTGATAATCGGAGTAATAGCATAATTACCCTCAAGACAACTAAACCGCCCAAGATGCGATACTGTATAGTTTGGACGTGAAACAGTTGGAAACGTATCTATGAAAATTCTATAAGATCTCTAAAACCTATAGGTATTTTGAATCAGCAGTAATTCTCAGTAAAGATATTATTAGAGATTATGTCGATAGAAGATTTGTTCAGAATATCAGATTATTACCCTGTATTCCTCTACTCTGAGTGAGAATGTCTAGCACCACTGTCTCCGGTTTGTTTTCATGCTATAAATCGCAATTGATGCTGTTTGTTACTGCGTCAAAGAAAAGTGATTCGTTCAGACAAAGAAGTGTCAATATGGGGGAGGGTGGGACGGTCACGTCCGGCGAAGCACTGGCTTCACGGCTCGCTGCCCCCGACGTGGCACTGCCGTTGGCAGCTCTCCTTGTAAGAATATTCAGACTAACCCTTTTTACTTACACATTTCTCATATTATAATAATATGTGTTTTTC
Organism: Erannis defoliaria; assembly: GCA_905404285.2. Classification (NCBI taxonomy): domain Eukaryota; kingdom Metazoa; phylum Arthropoda; class Insecta; order Lepidoptera; family Geometridae; genus Erannis; species Erannis defoliaria. The sequence goes on from FR990087.1 coordinate 10,420,420, forward strand.
TCAAAGTGGTTTTGACTTCGCCCGCTTGGTTTTATGAGATATCTTGACAAGAAACAAGTACAAAACCAAAACACAAAAGGATTTTATAAAGAACGGTGGAAGGCTAAGTCTAGCTCAAGTCTAATTCAGGTAGTAAGATTTAGTGTGGTTTGGCTTAGTTCATTAAAAAAAAATACATGCTAAAAACATGTATCTTGTCAAAAGATATATTGTTTTATTTAATAATAACACTTTCCTAAAAATAATTACTTGTAAAAAAATACACACTATATTGGTATACTAAAAACACTTGTAAAAAACGTACACACTATATTGGTTTAGATAATAAAACACTTGCTAAAAAATAATTTATTGTAAAAAAGAACACAGTATATTGATTTAGATAATATAAACACAAGATTAAAAAAAAAATCCTGTTAAAAAAATAACACACTATGTTGGTTTAGCTAATTTAACACTTGCTAAAAAAGAATTTCTTGTAAAAATGTACACACTATATTGGTTTGGTTAATAAAAACACTTGCTATAAACGAGTATCTTACAAAAAGTACTCACTATACAGGGTTCGCGTAACGGTATTACTAAGTCAAAAAGAGGTTATTGTACTCATCAATGTGTACAAGTTTTACAATGGGGCGAACTCTGAATTCGCGAAAAAGAAATCTGTACTTACCATAAAAAAAAAAATTACATTCATCCTCAACAAAATGTATGGTACACTGATTTTCAAGAAATCAGGTTTGGTCCAATAGTAAAAGTGGTTTACAATGATGCTCCTTTCGGTTTAGTAATAGAAAAGAGACTATAATATTATACTAGTAATCATCATCATCATCATCATTTCGATTCAAGGTTGTATTATTTTTATGGAATTTAATCTTTTTTGTTGTTTTTTATTTATTTTAAAAAATATTTCTTGAACAAAATCTGGCCACTTCCACCGCGTCCTCGGAAGCCAGATTTAGGTCTTTCTGTGAACAACTTTTGGTTCTTAACGGGCAAGCCAAAAGGTGTGCCGTCGTCTGGACGCACAGATCAGACACCCTGTTGATGGCTCGTGAACATAATTTCTCCTACAAACATGACTCACCGTTGCGGGCAGGGGGCGAGGTAACAGTTCTATGCTTGTGATTGGCCAATCACTGGGAATACTCAATCTGAGTTATGAAATACCATTGTATTTCTGATTTCAGATTCTGACATACGATTGGCTTTCGCAGTGGCTAGCAGTGGTTTTAAACTACTAGTTTTCGTCTGAGGGGAAGTCGGACGATCAGTCAACAGGATTTATAGTCTTTGTCTGGACGGCAGCACCACAGTCACACTCCTCTTATTCCGGTTATTTACATAGTATCCGTGTTACTACTAGTAGTAGACGTTGTACATACGTAACTGTATTTTTAGGCAATCTTCAACCATGTACGTTATACGTACCTATTTAAAAAGTGATTGGATTATAATTATTAATGTACCTCAGTCGGTTAGATAAAGTCGAACACTATCATTGTGTACTTATAAGTTTGCGATAACAATGCGAGAATATTGCTTTGTTATCTACAATAATGAGACAAACCGGTTGTCTACTCCCTCTTTATAATAATGATGAGTTGAGATATTGTTTTATGAGAATTGTCCTTAGATTTTTTCTGGTACTAGGAAATTTTCCTTGTATTAAGTACCTACAATGTTTTGTATAATTCCGTGGCACAAGTTGGTTTAGGACACAAATAAGTTACTACTTTTATAATATTTACTTGGGTTTGTTGTGAAATAGAAAACCAGGACATCTTGGTTTCATAGCCAATGTTTCAGTGACGTCATTCAACGTTATATAGCGACCGCTAAATTACGCCATCGCTATTGAAAGAAAAGGCCTCAAAACGTTGCTGAAACGTCATTTAACAACTGCGCAACACAAAAATGGAACGCGCTGTACTAACGTCATTTATTTACTTATTTGCGACAAATGCTTTCTGTGCTTACAGTATTCACCAAAGCGCACAGAGAGCAAACATTATTAAATAATTAAAAACATAATTTACACCACACTTACGTGATATACTTATTACTAATAAAAGTTACAACTGAGTTTAAAAAATTGTTAAACTTATCAGCAAATATATCTAAGTCATGCAACTTACTTTTCTAGTGATCTACCAAAGGTGGATGTTCTCTAGTGTATTCATGTCAAATTAATCTCAAGTAAAATTAAATAATAAGCGCGTAGTCTTTGAAAATATAAAACTCATAGTAATACTTTTTTATAAAGATAAATCATAACAAAGTAAAAGTAATGTTAAAATTCTAATCTTAGCTCTTTATGATGCTTACCTATTTTCGAGACTTCACATCGTCGTCGGTTGTTTTCCTCATATTAAAAAATAATTCACAACAATATCTTTATGATTTGTTATTTAGATAAAAAGGGTCCGGAAACCGTCAAGTTATTTCCGTACACACAGATCCGTTTCTTTTGTTTGAATACTGATTATAAGGAAGAAGATAAAGTCGTAGTTTTTGTCCAGCATACTGTGCCTTGAATATAGATTAGAATAGCTACCTCTGCCTTAATGATGAAGCTTTACTATGTTAGATGGCTCTATCAAGAGGTTTTATTGTTATTTTATAAGCATTCTGAATGGATTTCGAAAGTTTATTGTGATTTAAGACCACCCAATGCAGACCTCTATCATTAATGTTAAGAACTATAAAATGAGAAAAGTAAAGTTGCTTTACATTCTTAATGGTAACGTGTCTCATGCGATACAATATCTGTTTTATTCAAAAAGCTTTTTTGTATTCAACTGCCTTAACTCATATGTAAAGCATTATATAGATCTTATTTCGCGATAAAAACATTAAAGAAAAATAATAAAAGAAATATATATATATATAAAGGCAAGTGTCTTAATTAACTAAAACCAAATAGGTACATATACAATCTACCTACATATTATTTTTCTACACTAAAACAATTGGCAGTAAGCCAATTGAATTTTAGAGGCAATCTTAAAGCTCATGCCCACTACCACTCGGCAGCGAACCAAAGAAAAAATACTTAAATTTATAAAATGGGAATGTTTACGTACTCTATTTTGAACACCATAGAGAAAGTGAACACCATACTAAGTAACGTGTTTATGATTTTACTAACCTGTAGCACACGCCAACAGCGTTACAAACTTACTTGCTTCACAATAGACACCTACAGGTTTATCGTACAACTGGTTGATAAACCAATCATTATAAACCGTTTTTAAGGTTTTTATTTACGCCGTAAAAGTCTTACTTATTTACGACTCGACGGCGATATAAACCAACTCAATCTATAAAAACTAGTAGAGTTGATCCGACTAAAGTATTGCATCTTGATTCATTTCGATCGGAGTGCATCTCATCTTTATTCATAGACTGTTTCGAAGAGACAAATCTAACTACGGACGTGTGATGGAAAAGTCACGCTTTTGTAGTAAAAAGTAGCGACGAAAACTTGGAGAGAAGAAAGTATAAGTAAGCCATTTTTAACTTTAAAGTTTATAGTTCCTTTGGGCAATGGTGCATTCATTCGCACGAAAAGTTAAAAGACTTACTTAAAACCGTTGCGTATGTTAATCGGTAAATGTCATTTTAACTTTTGCGCATGAAAATGAAGTGCGCAATATTAAGTATCGTCATTTATTTTTAAGTGGCTTTTTAAGTAAGACCATACAAGTATAAACTATATGTATGACTCTTGATACAGACTATTTCGCCTAAAAAGAGTCCCTGGTTAATTGTCTGTATTTGCAACTAGTTTTTATGAATAAACATTTATTCACATAACTAAATAAAGGCTCTGCATGAAAGGGCTCATGAATGATGTTATGAGTACATCAAATGTTTCAAACCCTTTCCTGTTTATAAGTTAGACAGAGACGTAATAAGGATTTTGAAAATATATTTCATGTTAGATTATTGGATCTTTTTGGGAACGGTTTTCTAACATCAGGCACATCCAAAAATGGGCTCATTGTAAAGTATAGTCTCTATTCAAGACACCCGTAGCTCCACAAGTAGATCCTATTAGGCATAAAGAATGAATTGCGATGAGTTTGTCATCTCTCCTCATGGAGGTCATGGTCAGATCATCAGTGTATAACTAGATAATTGAAAGTAAATAAGACTACTATTCAATGGGTCATGGGGACCTACTACTAGGTGTAGGTCGACCACTGATATTTTTTCTAGTTGTAACCGAATTGGAGACTGTCCTTACTAGACCGCGACTCGACTCTATGACCCCCCCTGACTTAAAAGCTGGATCCGCCCTTGCTACTATTGTACATTAATTTAGCAGTCGTACTAGTCCCGTGAAGTACCTAAAAACAATCACTGAAATTTGACCTATTTACAGCAACATCTCCAGAATTTGTAATATCACTGCGAGAAACCAAAGGTGCAATCGAATAGAGCGAGATCCTGTCTTTAGAAAAAATCCGATTGTTCGATTCCATAGGTTGTCGTCAACATCGTTTTCATTTTTTTCTCTCATCGTCCGAGTTATCTCCGTCACGGGTCAGCGACATCAGAAACGAGAACTACGTGACTCCAGGGTTCTTTGTAAGGGAATTCCTTATAAATCACGCTTCGAAGCGTTCAGAGCAATTGAAAAAATCACTCAAGGAATAAATCCTTAGGGCTTTGAAACGTCACCATTGATAAGGATGCAGATTCATGCGCGGAATTGCGAAGTTACAATGTTTCTTTCACTACTCTAAATCGGAGTCTTCACATTGGAGTCGTATCGCGTTTTTCTAAGTCTTAGGAGTATTTTTGGCAAATTTCGATGTCGTTTTTGCACACGATTGCGCAAATAATACTCGTATAATGTTGTTATAGATTGGATCTACTTTATACGGAAAGCAATAACTCAGCTATCAGAAAGTAATGTATTGTTCGTCAATTTTCCTGTCTGCGAGCCTATCAAGGGGAAAAGTTTCGATTAAAAATACGAATTGATATCGTTAGCGATAAAATTCTGCTCGATGCTGAGACGTCGTGCGCTATCGGTAACTTGACAGTGACTGATCGCCGGCTGGCCTAGACACCCCCTATTCCCTCCCACTATCGCCCTTACCCCCTACTTACTCCGCGCCACTTCGGTATTCACTTTGTTAAAAGAGCAGACGAATTTCGAGGAATATTTGTATTCTAGATTATCGTGATATATTCAAATTTGATTTTTGATAGAATTTCGAAAGCTAGTTTGTAGGGATGATTCTTTGATCTTTTTTCTATATATCTGAATATGTTTTCAACCGACTTGAATAAAGGAGGTTATGTCAATTCGACTATATGTTTTTTGTACGTATGTCACGTGATTACTCCGCCAATTGATTTTGATGTTTTTTTGTGTGTTTGTACGGTGTTTGTTCGTACACCTATGTACGGTGATACTTCAGAAGTGGTCCCTCATAGAGGTAGTTCCTACCTTATAGAGGTAGACCTCTATGTGGTCCCTATACATTTTACCGAAATCTTTTTTTTAAATGTTATTATTAGTAGGTACGTCGAGTTGCTTAAAAGTTATTTAAAGACCCTATAAGTTACCTAGCAACTTTTTCAACTGGTATCTCTTTATCAATAAATAAAGATTTTAGATTGTTATTTTTCCTATATTTTTTTTGTATCAGTTCTTCACACTTATTAAATAAGAATATTTTTTTGTTTCAGGTATGTACGTACAGAATTTTGTACAAGTTTTGTCCAACATGAAGGACACGTAAGTATGTTGATATTAAATACATACACGCACACTTGGGGCTTACAAAAATCAAAAATGATTTAATTATATAAAGTTATGATAAAAAAGTGACATCTTACTATGACTACGTGCAGTGGCAACCAGAACTAACAATACAACGGATTAAGCAAAACAGGGCGTTACTCCATTGGTGCTCATCATTTTGAGACGTTCGATGTCTCATTACCCATCTTGCACTACTGTCGCGTTGGCTCGAAAACTTGAGTAGGTAGGACGAAGTAAGCTTCTCGTTTTTTATAGACTTTAGGGACTTCATTAATGCAGTCTCAAGGTTCTACTAGAAGCTCTATTAAATCAAGGGCGACGGTAATGAGTTACCGTCTACGAATAATTTGGTGTTAGTTCGATCCATATCTAAGTGGCAGTAGGCTGAGCTATACTTAGACAAATGTAATCTAATTTATCAGCCAGCTTTCAATGTCGTTTGCCAACAGAATTTTGAAGTTTTCATCTTTTTCTACAAAAAAAAACATCACATAAGACAGAGATAGAGAGTTTATTTATAGCCTTACACCGTCATATACACAAAACGCTAAAACGTATTTCAAACCTATTTTAGTTAGAAAGTGTTTTGTAAAATGTGTTTCGAATTACGATTTGCGTTTGAAAAAAGAAGACAAAACACTTTTTAACTAATAATAGGTTTGAAATACTATTTAGTGTTTTATGCATAAGACGGATAATCGTATTGTATAACGTACCTAAAGTTTAGATTGTGGAACCTAACCTACGTATTTATGAAGAAATCTTTAAGACAGATTAGCCAAAGGAACTTTGTTTTGCAACCAAGGACTCGCTTGACTGGCTTTGTCTAGCCCCCAGCTTGCAGCCTTGATAATCCTCAAGTACTGAAAGCTTTCGTCTACTAGTATAGTTAGATTAATATAAGGCGGTTACTATCTAAGTAATTCTAGGTTCTAGTGCAAATTCTTATTCTATTCATACTGTTACTTCGTAGGTTCGCCATTGACGGACACGTCAAGGAGGACGATATATAGGTTGACTAAAGTTATATTATTATTTACGGAATATTTACCGTGATTATGTTGTAAAATGAGCTCTAAATAATCACGGTAAATATTCAGTAAATAATAGTAAAACTTTAGTAAGCAACCGTGATAATTTAAAACAGTGTTACTTAGGTTGAGTTTTCACATTGGATTATTAACTTTCACATCTCACTCATAGTAAGCTTTTAAAACTTTATCATAATTGCTGTGACAAAACACGTTTATTAATAAAGGGGTGGTTGACTAAATATTGTTCTGATTAGCTACCTAAGTAATGAAAATTACTTATGCATGTCTCTGTTGAAATTGACTGGATTAACTCTTTATGTATTTGTTACACCTTTATAGAAGTAAAAAAATCCCGTGTAGTCTGTGCGATCAAAAAACAGACGCAAAACATCCTTTTACGCAGATTCCTCCGGAGCAAAACCCCAGTATCTGTCAGACAAAGGCCCTTGTGAGCTTAACGTACAGTCCGAGGCTTACCGACTCCTTGCATAATGTCAATAGTCTTGAAGACCGAAGTAGGGCTGCTGCCGGTGAAATGATCTTTGATGTTGCCTTGAAAATGTCTGGCTTAGTCTTTTTCTTACCCTCGTTTATTAGAGCATCTCTTCCATTTTTCATATAGGTAGCATGACACGCAGCAGACAATTAATTAGGTACTCATATCTACTTATAATTATGTTTAGTAAGTTTTTTGCACGAGATAGCCCTTACCTAAACCTAACCAACGAATCCTAATCAACTTTGTGTAACTTTCCTTGATTTCTTAGATTTTTGTAGCTTTCAACGCTTTTGATTACTTATCATTAACCATTGTTTGCATGCTGCTTTTGTTTTGATCATGTTGTGTACACATGCTTAAGAATATAGTCTAGCTCTGCACCTATTCTCATTTTTGCTTTGGAATGTATTGATTATATTCCTGTTTATTTGAAAGAAAAGAAAGAAAGAAAGAAAATAACACATTCTGTGACATCAGCACACAATAATAGGTAATACAACCATTGATACATTTACTGATACATACAGATTACAAACAGATACACAGACATTTACAGATTTGATACATTTGGACCTGGGTATGTCCTAAAACTGCATTCAGAACCACCGGAGGACGGGCAGCAGCGTCCTCTCAGTTAACGTTGGTAACCATTCTGCGATCCCCAAGCCGCCTGCCAAGCGTGGGGATTATGGCAACACCTCCCTTTAAGGGAGAGGCAGCGTCCAGCAGTGGACGTCTTCCGGCTGTTGACGTGATGTGATGTGATTATATTCTGTTTTGTGTGCCAAAATAAATGAATAAATAAAATAACCTTTGAAATATGATACTTCATCTATGTTTTATCTATTTGGTATTTAACTCTACTCTAACCGATCTGTCACGATTCCTTGACTCATGACATATTTTTTTGCCTCTATTGTTGGCTATCCAGTCCACAAAACACGAAGTCTAGCAGCCGCAAAGCACTAGCTCACGCACGTGACTTGAATCGATTTTTTTACATTTACACACTTTGATTCAGTAGTAGGTACTACCGAAGCAACAAGACCTCAAAATTCAAAATATTTATTACCTTTTGACCGTCACAGCGTAATTGCATCGCGTACGCCAAGACAACAAAAAAAAAACGAATTAAAAAAACAGGTTTCTCGATAAATAAGCTAAGCATATTTTAATGTTTTTAGAGGGGATATTTTTTGTCTAATAAAGACGTCGTCGGCCTGCAGTGCCCGCTATAACGCTTGTAAAGTACCTAATGGTAACATTGGCGCTCTATAAGTTAAAAGTTCCTGTTATTTTAGTTCTTGTAAATGGTGAACATTTTATTTTGTGCTGCGTATTGCGTGTTGTGTTTCACAAGGCTCTTGGTCTATTGTGTAAGCCGTGTCGCGGTTGCACGGTATTGTCATATTGGTCACTGTTAAATGACAAATAGCAATCACATAAATTAGGGCTCTTATTTTTAAGCAATTGTAGAGCCGTTTCGTGATGTATTTGGGTGTGGTTTTACGGCTTGGATTGGATAGGTAGAGGTAGTGCCGCAGTAGCAGTTTTGTAAAATATGTCATGACAGAGCAACGAGCACTGTGCATTGCCGCGCATAATTTTGGTCTTGAAGGCTGAACTGTTATCTGCATGACGTTTAGGTTTGACGCAGGAACGTTAGGAACGTATTTTTTGTCTCTCGTTTGCATACAAAATGCATGAAAATCACACATTTTATTTATATTCTGTTACCATTTTATTTAAGAATTCTACATTTTGCTTAGTTTTCATTAAGTTTGATTGAAAATAATTGTAAAAACCCTGTAGTTCTGTTTTCTGAATTTCAGTCGTATTTGTAATGTTATAAGATAGAGGTGAAATTTAGATTGATACGATGTTCTAGAATTAGGCAACCCTATGTTTAGTTTAGATATGTCTTTAGAGACCGAAGCACTTTGACGGTAAGAGACGCCTTTCTCTCTGTGGTGCCGCTTAATTTGACATATAATGTAGCAGCTTTAGTTAATTATTTAGATCTATTTGCGAAGGTAACCGTTGAGGTTTAGTGCTAAGATTTGAGATAACTATACGTCTCAAAACAGTTTGTAAGGTCAGTGGACTTATTCGAGTTTCTATCTCGTAAAATGCATTGCATGGAAAAGTCTAATTAAACTTTAACTAAAATACCTACTTTTTATCTACTGGTAAGTACAATAGGTCGTTTAACCGCCAACACGTTTTTTTCTTTTTTTCTTCTGTCTTTATTTATGAAAATAGATCAATTTTAATTTTGGATTATAAAACACTATGGTACCTGAGCATTCAAATATTGTGGAAATATTCTATACCACATAAAAATACCTACGATACCACTTGGTATCTATCCCCGGTATCCCGGGTTATCTTCCTCACCCTGAATCAGGAAGTTTTAATAAGAGCTGATAGAGCTGCTTTGTTGCTCTATGATTTTAATTGAGTACGGAATAAGTATTTAACCATTTTACCGTGTCTGCCCGTAAACATGGCCCATGCAACTGCGACGAAATAACGAGAGCTCGTTTCACAACATGATATGTAATATTAAAGTGACTGTGATAGTTTAAAATAGTAAAAAACAAAGTAGACACACGAACAAGTGACCACGTTCTTATCAAAACCATGACTGTGTGGTTCCAACCGGAATCGACACTATAGGTAGGGATCAGACCAGAAATTTACATTAAAAACAAATAGCGTGGGATCAGGCCTTGGGATCTGAATGGAATACACCTCCTTATTACTTAGCCTCAAAAACCAGTTGTATAAAGCTGTAAGTAGGTACCTATTATGTAAGTGTTACCAATTATACCTAACCATGGACAATAAGGAGTTGCGATGAGCTACTTGCAGCCGCAGATCCTATTTTGAGGACGGAGTGTGTGACGTCACGTTTATTTGCTCAGTCTGCTAACGTCCGCCACGCGTAGCGGTCATTCAAACTTACATATTAGACGTACGATTTTTAATGTTTTTACCCAGTAAAAGTAAAAAGTAAATGAGTTGCTCTGTTTCTTTATGTAAAAATTACCGAGGGTAAAAATCAGATGACATGATTGGCATCTCATTTCATTCGTAAGTAATTTTACTTGTATGTTATTTATTTATATGTTCTATAAAATTTAAAAACGCGACATCTAGCGTGATATTAAGAAATTAAGTGTTAATTCACCTAAGTGTTCGTTCACAAGGTCGATTCTCAAAAACTTTTCCTAATTACCGCTAGATGGCAGTACAATTTGCCACTCCTCCCGCAAACCTAAACCTCCCCGCACAGTCACGCGTCTTCCTTTGATCACATCTCTGCTTCTATTACTCTGTGTACCTAACAATTAATTCCATCGAATACAACATAGTAATTTATGTATCTACTTCTTCAAATGTCTAATTCAATAATATCAAACCCGGAAATATAGCTAACCAAATAGACTAATTAATAAAAATAATAGTACCTACAATTTTTTTGGTAATTTTACGGAAAAGATAGTAAAACCTTTTCCGTTAAATCACGCTGTAAGGTGGCGTGCTAAAAAAGTTTACGCTATTTTCAGAAACGGAGCGAAATAATGTAGGACACGAACCATAAAGTTTTTATCAGCTAACTACGAGTACGAGTAGATACTTATTAGCTTTTTTTCCTCATAGAGGCAAAGTGAAAATGGAAAACAATTTATCTTTAACTTTGCGAAATTATTTTATAAGCAATAAGCTAGTAGCTTCGAAATAGTAACCCGTCTTTTAGTCTTTATCCACTGAGTAGAAAGAAATGAAAACACAAAAGAATTATCTATTCGGAGGCTAATCCACATATCGGTCATTAGTTGATTCGTTTCAGTTGGTCTGTTCAGTTGGTCGGTCTTGATTGACAGGCATTTATTAAGAAAATTCTAGGTCTTTACTAATTATCTTGAGATTTTGAATTCACTTGGCCAAAACCTAGAGATAAACCTATCCTTGGCTGCCTAAATTATAATGAACTTGAACCAACAAATCTATGCTAAAACACTATTTTAAAGGATCACGGTTGTTCATTACATTTCTATACATATAGGAGCTCGTGTCACAACATAATCACAAAATAATAACCAATATAATATTGTATTCTATTTTATTATTCAATAAATATATAAAAATATCATAATCAATAAATATATTTTATTTATTATTTTATTTTTAATACATTCAAGAGACGAGATGAGTAAGATATTCAACTTTAGAAATCTATATTTGGTTAATTATTACAGAGTAATACTTTAATCTTCCTATGTAGTCAATATTTAATGATATTTACATATGTACAAAACTTAAAATAAATATTTAAACTATATACTAAAAACTACTTATTTACAATAAAATATGTAAATAAATATATTAAAAAAAAAAAAAAAAATTTGGTTAGTTATGAATACACAATAATAAAGTTTATACAATTTTTCCACTGACGTTTAATCCTTAACTAAAAGTTTACTGCACAGCACGAGTACATTAAAACATCTTTTGTCCAAGATGAACTGTAAAATTATTCACAATTTTATGACACCTACAGTCCGTGCCATAAAACACAGGCACAGTGCTTATGTTAGAGTTATGCGAAACGGTAGTTGGTACGAAACCGAAGAGAATTCATTGTTGTATTCGTGTTATAATTGATAGTTGTTATGTTATCAATTATGCAGGGTTTCAGGCGTATTGTGTGCAACGCCGAAAGTAGAAAACATCATTAAGCTTTCTTATGGGGCCAACACTGAATAAAAAAAATGCAATGAGTAACGAAATAATTAATTAATAATTATTTCACTCAACTCACGCCGTTTTTTTAAATATTGTAACTTTAAACTTTGACATAATTATAAAACAGCTGACATTCCGTTAGACTACCATATTTTATTTAACATTTCATAAGTTTTTATTATTCATAGTAACATCAGATGTTGTTTTGTGATTGTGAGTATGGGCAAGCCTCAGATTTTTATATATTTTTTATTTTACTTATTATAAACTTTCTATATAATTGCTTGCATGCTTCAATAGCGGAAATAGAGTCCTTGCCTATTGTGTAATATAAGATCAAAATTTATTGTTTACCTATTTTGCAAGAATTAAATGAATTATGAATTATTATGAAATCCTCAAACGGCACAAAAACGGGTATTTAGACAGTATGTACATTTGTACATGTTTGTGCCGTTTGGGGAGGCTTTAGGCCGGCCGCCCATGGTTTATATAGGGACCTGCATGGCCAAACGTTTGGTCGAGGTGTCAGGCGACCGGAATACTGGCATGAATTTTGGCCAAAAACTAAGCATTGCCATCCACCGTGGCAATGCCGCCAGCATTCTGGCTGCATTCCCTCAACCATAGTTTAGGCTTTGTTTATACTTTTTATATGTTATATTTCATAGAAAAAAATATAATGGCTGGTTTTTTTCACGACTTCTGAAACGGCCCTATAGTGAAAGTGGTTCACAATTGGCTTTTTCTGGTTTAGTAGACCACTATCCTATAAGTATAAGCCAATAGGTATTCTTTTTATAATATTAAACTAAATACATATCTTTACAGTATTGTAAATAACACCTACCAAACAAATGAAGTACAATTTTCAATGACATAGTATCCTATTTTATCAATCCATCAAGTGCCTACGTCCCAACAAGGCGCGGAAACTGACTAAATCCATTACAATATTCCCTACGAGCCTCTATCGCGTTAATTAAGTTGGTTATTCAGGTAAGCTCCGTACGTTAAACAGCGTTCATCAGTCAAGACTGTCAGGCGGATTTCACGCGATTAATGTTCTGAGCTATTGCAACTTTGGCCCGAGATTACATAGCTGTAAGTTTTGTTTTATGTTGTTAACAACTTCTGGACACTGTTATCAATGCAGAGTGTGCAAATGCAAAATGTTTTTACGTGTCTCTACACTTCTACTATACTTACACGTTGTTGTTATTTGTCCGACCTATAAGGGACCATAAATTGTCCCAGAACCCGGTGTATGTGTAGGTACGCGTGTTATTTGCTTTTCATTTATGTAAATGGATCAATAAATTGAAAGTAAAATTGACAATTCCAAAGGACTACTAACAAGATAGAAACAGGTTAACTTAACCTAATAATGAGAGGATTTATCCTGGGATGAAATCGCTATTATCTTCTTTTATGATTCTCTGTCTATTATTAAGTCTTTTAATAGTGTCAGTAAAGTGTTATTGTAGATATCAATTATTGAATTTGTTAATAACACTCTAATTTGTTTAGCGTGTCCTCTAATTTGCGGTATTGTATTGTATTATCGCCTCAACAAGGGTGTCCATAATAATAATCTTTATTAATCGAGTAAAAACCGTCTAGACTGGTCCTATTAATCATTCGGTACGTTATTAATCATAAAGTATATAATTATGGGCTCGTTTGAACGACCAATATAGTTAATCATTGTGAAAAAGCTTTCTGTCTTAATAATTGTAATTTTCAGAGTAAAAAATTCCTTTTTACATGAATCGATTATTTACGGGATTATACTGTGATTTGAGGTCCAGATATTTCAGCGCAAATATTCCCTTGATTTTGAACAATTTTGATAACTACCTTTTCTTAGGGGTTTTTATACATATATAATTAAATAGCGACATATTAATACTGACAACCGATGGGGAAGAAAGGTTCTTGAGTGGCGACCGCGAACCGGAAGACGCAGCGTAGGAAGGCCTCCCACTAGGTGGACCGACGGCATTGTAAAAGTCGCGGGCAACCGGTGGATGCATATGGCAGGTTGTCGTACAGTGTGGCGGTCTAAGAGGGAGGCCTTCGTTCAGCAGTGGACGTCTCCGAGCTGATGATGATGATGATATTAATACGTATACAAAATGAGTCACAAACGAAAATTTAATTAGGTTTTCTACAGAAGACCTATGTCAAACGGTACGAAACGTTACCATTCATTCTAAATTTTCGGCTGATTTTGTACTGAGGTCTCGAATTTTTAATTTACTGAAATCTTACACCAATCTAATTATTTTTCTGTAAGTAATAAGGTACAAGTAATTATCGGCGAATGACCTTTGGCTTCTGGTTTCAATCTGATATTAATTACCTTAGTTAGATATCTTTCAAGACAACAGCTAAAATTATAGCCACACATTTTAACCATATGCGTGAAGGTTGTTGACCGGAAACCTTTACATACGTTTGACTGTCACTATTTTTATACAACATCTATAATGATAATAGTACAGCATGTTTGGTCTGTTTCAACCTTATTTCCTTTCATCAAGGTTCATAAACCGCACTGTTGAGGACTGCTTGCACACCTCATGTATTTAAACACACCTTTATGTTTGCTTTTCGGTAAAGCAAACATAAAGGTTGCATATCTATTGTTTTCATCGTTTGCCCACCTTTTACCATATTACATAGTTCTGATAATAGTTTTTGCAATGATTTTACGAGAAAGCATTAAAATTAAATTTGTATAGTTTACGCGGAGTGGCCGTAGTAGGTGTTGGAGTAAAGAAGGATGGCAGACTCCTATACAGTTTCAGCCTAGTAGAAAGAAAGAAGCCGTGTGCTTGAATGAAACTTGTACGAACTGATAGAGCAAATTAAACATATTTAAAACGTAAATTGGACCATTTTTCTAGAAGTATGCAGAGAAAAGTTATTTTTGGGTTAATGGGTTTTTATCGTGCGCTCACAGCGCCAACAGCGATTTTGACGCATTTCGGACTTGACTTGACTTGACTCCTTGGTTGATAGCTTCTGGACGCATTTCGGAATGCGGCGATATAACGATGACATTGAGAGAGATTAGACAGCTAGAACTAGAATGAAACGTGTATCCGAACGAAAACAATATAATGAGAGAACCATAGCATAGTGTGTGTTCGAATAATATACATGTAATATCTAAAATAAGTGCAACAAAGTTAGTTGTAATTCCCAGCTTTATAAATTATGCTTAATACTGTAAGAAAAACACAAAAATATAACATGAATTACCACTTATATAGGCAACATGAATGAGGTGTAATTTTTTTTTTCTGGACCGTGGTAAACTCTGCTATCCTTCTTTGCCAGCCGAAGATCTCTGACATGGTTTTACAGTTGATTTTATTAGGACAAAAAACGGCACCGGCAATTTGACGGGTCATCCAACTCAAGATAGAGCATTTGTTGATACTAACCTATCGTAATACTGACCGGATCGTTTATTTCTTAACTTTGATGCTCCTTTTGGCATACCTTGTCGAGCTACGCCACAGCGCTACAACACTGATTTATACTATAATGTTAGTTTTATAGCCGTCATAACTTATCAAAAAACTTACTTGCCCGTTTCACATTAAAATCCCGAGACGACCTTCGCACCCGCTATTCCTTTGCCAAATACCTAAACGCTATCAAAAGTAAGCTCTTTCAGAATTCTCTACTGAAAGTCTGAAATTCACAATAAATTATTTCAAAAGAAAAATCGCGTGCAATTTTGTCAGACTAATAACTCTTGAGAGGCGCTATCTCGCCACTAGATAGCAGTTAAATAAGCCAAATTGGACCATCCTTTCGGCAAAGCCTGCTTTTATGGAGCTTTATATCTTTGGCTTTATGCTTCAAGGTTCCGGTGCTATTTATAGTTTATTAAGTGGCTACTTGAGAAGGTAGACTGAATTGTGATAAATAAAATAAATAAATAAATATTGGGGGACATTTATTACACACAGCGCCATCTAGCCCCATACTAAGCAAAGCTTGTATTATGGAAACCAGATAGCTGATAGAATACTTTTATACATTTTTTTTTTGTAAATACATACTTATAATACATACTACTACTACTAAATGATAAAACATTTCAAAGCAAAACGGTCATTCATATTATTATATTTCTAATGCCTTTATTCTGCTAGACAGGATCTTAAGAAAAGCCAAAACTATACTTTTTAGACGGTAAAGCACGTTTTATTTCTCAATTTTATCAGTGGAGCTTTATCTCTATGTCTCTTCACTTTACATTCACTTTCTTTACAAGCATTTTTCACATAGTTTAGTTCATCCATAAAAAAACATGATGTCCGTTTTCAACATGTCTCCAAAATAAACTTTAATAAGTTTGTTATATAAGACAACGGTAGCGAATAACAGCAAATTTGAAAGTGTACATTCTTCTGGTCGGCTCACTTGATGTAGCAAAAAGGTTCAACAATACTGAAGGGTATTTATGTGCTCATTATTATGAAAAACTTTTACTATGGGGCCAACCCTGAAATCACGAAAAAAAACATCAGCTGTTCCATACATTCTGTCCAAGGTCAATGAACTATTTGTATGGAACATCTGTTTTTTTTCCCACGATTTCAATATTGGCTCTATAGTAAAAGTTGTTCATAATTATGAGTACATACATACCCTTCAGTATTGTTGAACTTTTCTGTTACACGTTGTATATGAAGTTTTATTTTAGAGGAGCCTGTCACTAATTAATCTTTCGTATGCAACAGATATCTACTTTGAATGTAGGATATTAATTTACAATGCGGTTAAAGCTTACCGCAGTCAATTTACCACTGCGGTGGTTAAGTACGATGGTATCGTGGTCTAGGCTGTACATCACTGCTCACATACTACTGCACAGAATAACGATAGGTGTAGTTCATTAATAAAGCTGGTAATGTACTGCTAATAAACCACAAACCGATGCGAAGAAGTTAATTGTTTCGTAGGTGCTTCCACAGAATATACTAGAGTCTGTAATTGACTCGGAGCGGAGCTCTGAATACGGATTACCTAATTTAGTACCTAATGAAGATAAAAGCAACAGTTGGCCGACTTTTCTTGACTCATTTTGAATGGTTTATTTTAATTTTTGCCATCCTGTAATTAAATAAACTTTAGATTTTCGAATAACACTAAAATACTTAGCACATTTCACTTTTCAGTTGCCATAACCCTTAGTTCGGCAACTGGTTTTTCTGTGTGCTGACTGTTTTTCCGGTAAAATATTATTTAGCCAAACGGTTAATACTTTTAGCATTTATACTAAAATATTATATCATTTTGAATTCTACGAGGGAGTTGCTATAAAACGTGTAACAAAAAGGTTCAACAATACTGAAAGGTACAATAAAGGAACAATACTTATCATTATAAGCAACTTTTCCTATGGGGCCAAACCTGAAATCGCGAAAAAATAATCAGCTGTTCCATACAAAAAGTTCATTGTCTTGGAAAAATTTATGGAACAGCTGTTTTTTTGCGATTTCAGGTTTGGCCCATAGTAAAAATTGTTCATAATGATGAGTACATACATACCCATCAGTATTGTTGAACCTTTTTGTAACAGAATATATAACCGACTTTAAGTAAGAGGCTTTGTTTGAGGCTGTATATGCTCAAGTTGTGCCTATCCAAATTAGCAAAACGACTGAAGCATGGCATGGTGCACAAACATTCGTACATGTAGACACCCAAAATTGTCTACAAAGTTAACAAGTATCAGCCTCAGGCGAAAACCAAGAATGAAGATATTGTGCGTTTTCGTCACTTAATCCCCCCCCACCCTAACTCCCAACTGAGAGTCCCCCCTCTGTCGTTTGCTCGCAATGACGTAATCTTTAAAGACGATAACTAATCTTCTTAATTGATCTTTTCCTTGATGAGTTAAACAAATGAGGGAAGTGGGCGGACTAAGCGATAATAGGCATAAATTTCCTTGGGTACATTTTTGGGTAAAATGCTAATTGAGATTTCTTTACGAATAACTATATTCAATTATTAAACAGTCATTTAATTTGAATGAGAAATTGTTACAATTGTTGCCTATTATTTCACTATCGGATGATCTATTTAATAGTCGTCGTCAGCCATAAAACGTCCACTGCTGGACGAAGGCCTCCCCCTTTATAGAGGGGTGTTGCCATAATCCCCACGCTTGGCAGGCGGCTTGGGGATCGCAGTGTTACCACCGACGCTGCTGCCCGCCCTCCGGTGGGTCTGCTTGCAGTTTAAGGACTTACCCAGGTCCACTGTAACCTGTGTGTGGTCCACAATAACAGTGAACAGTACTCTGCTAATAATCCGCTATGTATCCTGCTTTCAGTTTCCTCGTTAGTTCTTCTAAATGTACCTATTATATAAGAAATTTCAGCCATATATACTTTACAAAAAAAAATTAGGTATTTTTATGAAGTTTTCACTTATTGTTTTGATATTTTCTGTAATTTTCATCGAAAAACTGTTAGTAAACGGACTATAGTAATTATATAAAGATGTACTTTACCTTTTCCCCGATTGCTTACAAAGCTGGAAGAGAGAAATCGGTAGTTCCACAAAAATATGTGGTTATTTTTTGGACTTGAATTTGGTATAGATGTATAAGGTATTAAGGACCTGGATATGTCCTTAAACTGCAACCAGAACCACCGGAGGACGGACAGCAGCGTTCTCTTGTTTAACGGTGGTGAGCATTCTGCGATCCCCAAGCCGCCTGCCAAGCGTGGAGATTATGGCAACACCCCTCTATTGGGAGGCCTTCGTCCAGCAGTGGACGTCTTATGGCTGACAATGGTATATGGTATTTGGAATGGTTTTGACGTTTCCGCCTATGTAACTTCTAAACTCTATTAACTATTTACAATAAAACACTGTATTAGGTTTTAGGATGATTAATACGTAGAAAGGGAATATTGAAAGATGTTGTTATGTGTGCAAGATGTTCTTAAGCAATAAATATGTAATCCATGAGGGTATTTTATGATAGATGACGAGCCTAGCAGTGCAAGAAAATACAAGTGTACAAAGCTATGTTAGAATGTTCATTCTACTGCTACTACGACACATTTTCAAGAGCAGAACAGTATATTATTCACTAAGGGAATAAAGCAATGTCTTACGTTGCGGGCGGCATATTGAACCCTGAGCGTAACGAGGGCCCCTAACGCCTAGGGTTAGCCTAGGTTTAGCGTAGCGAGGGAGTTATATAGAGTCCTGAGTGAAGCGAGGGGTTCAAGCTGCCCAAGACGAAGACAGGCTTTATTCCAGAGGAGCATACTCTACTTTTTACACCTTCTGCTAGACAATAGCTAGGGCTCCAAATTCACTGACAATCGCAGGACCAAACACCGTCTTTTGTTTCACATTCTTTGTAAACGCACCTTTTTTTATGAGTTATGCTTATGATGGCCAGTTCGATTTTCGAACAAATCTCTTTACAATGCCATGTGGACATTTTTTTACTTACAATACAATACATTTTGAGTTTGTAGAGTTGAGTTTTTCACGAGTTTCCACACGAATTTGATGTTCTAAATTCAAATCACTTTATTCCTTAGGGAGTTTCATACAACTTTATATCCCTTAAGAGATAATGCTTTACTTTACGTCGAGGTTGCATGATATGTAATTGGACATTGTTGAGCAGATAGTGTGAAAAATTAATAACATCATAAGTTTTTACCTGAAATGTTTCAGTAAATAAAATTGTTTATACAATTCTAACGCTCTACATCATCTAAGTTAAAAACTCTAAGCTTCATGCATGCTCCATCGTAGACTGCATCTTCGATTTAGGCGATAAGGCAGTCATATGTATTCCATAAAAACTTCACGAAGCTCGCGTATCATCTTCGTTTTTAGCACAGACCGAAACAGTTTTCTTGAACTTTGGCAATTGAGGACGGGAAGCAAATTAACCTAAGACAACGGCCTAGACTTCGACCTAAATCGATTGACTTAAGCACTAAGGACTCAGACCAAGTTGAGACCTCGGCTTATGTTACAAAGTTACTCAAAGCCACAACACCAACAGTTAGGCCAGTTAGACAAACATATCGGCATTCAGGCTTAGATTATCGACGAAGATGTTCGAATACAGGCACGGACTGGCCAGAGAGCGCTTTCAAAAGCAATGGAACTTGAAACTCAGATTCTTGGGAACTTGCGACCAACAGCCGTCCAACTTAAAGTACCGAGAAAGTTCTTGTAGGTACGTAAATTTCGTGAAAGCAAGCACTGAATAGATTCATTTCAGATTTTACAACCGCGCGACGGCACAACGGGAACCTATGCATGAAATAAGCATATCTTTGATCAAATGTAGTACTACTCGCGGTATAATGTCGAGGGGAATAGGGTAATATTTATTTTTTGTTATGGTTGTGAGGTTGTGAAATTTTATTTTATGTTGTGCTTCCTTTAACGGATGTGGAGATAGTTGCTGTAGTTTTTCATACTTGTTTTGGCTGAGTTGTTTTGGAAACAAAATATCTATCTATCTTCTATCTATCTATATATATAAAAGGCTCTGTCCTGACTGACTGAATGATTGGTGACTGACTGACTGACTGACTGACAGACAACGCACAGCCCAAACCACTGGTCGTACAGACTTGAAATTTGGAGGGTGTATTCGTCTCGATGCGGAGGGGTGTACTAAGAAAGGATTTTTCCAAATTCGACCCCTAAGGGGACTAGGTGGGGAAGTTTGTATGAAAGTCCTTTGTTTTTGTACTTTTAGTCACGATAATTTGGATTTGTATGGTTCATTTAAAATAAAAAATGATATTTTCAAAAATAATGATATTTGGGTAGTTTAGGGGAAAAAAAAAGGGGAAAGGGGGGAAGTTGGGGGGGGGGGGGGAAGTTTTGGAGTTGGTAGAGTCGATAGAGATGGGGGACTTTGGGGCTAGCAAAATTGCTCGGGTTGATTTAAAAAAAAAGTGGTGAATTTTGGGAGCGGCCGAATTTCTTCCGTACGCGGACGAACTCGCGTGCGACCTCTAGTAATATTATATTTGTGTCGTAGTCGTATTGAATCGAAAGATAATACGTAAGTCGTAACGTGTATATTTGATGTCCTCTATAGCTCAAAGGGTTGTAGTTTGTGATATAAACAAGAAATCTCGTCAGGTTTCGTTCCGTGGTAGGCAGATGTTAGACTTTACATAATGTATGAACTAAGTAAGGATATGCTCTGGGTTTCGGAGTTGCCTACATTTTTGTGTTTACTCCATGGAAACATGGAATAACAGAAAATCCAATGGTAATAGGGAAGAAAAAAAACTTTTTTTTACATGAATCTAATGCTTACATAACTTAACTTAGCTGTAACAAACCAGTATAATATGCTGATTCTCCCTGGTAATCAGAGCCTTTTAAATGTTCTCTGCAAAACAAAATTGACAGTTGACTATGGCCGCATCGACGATGCGCCACCTAGCGGAAACAAATCGCAGTGTGGATCCCATTTGTAAAGGCCCCTATTATATTTCTCCATTGCCTCGATATAAAATAAACCTGAAACGTTGCCCAGCGTAAGTCCAAATTTTCAGCCATTCAATTTTTTTCGCTGTTTACAGAGCTAAGCATAACGATATCACTAAGTTGATAGGAGGTCATTGTATTCATCACAGTGAATATCTTTTACTTTGGGGGCAAACCCTGAATTCAATAATTAAAATTATACACAATCTTTTTTGACATTAAAAAGATTTTAATTTAAAAAAAAACTAGGTACCCAGTAGTTCATACTATAAGTAATTAACTCTACGTCGTCAGTCCACTGCTGGACAAAGGCATCCCAATAGAGGGGTGCAAAGGAGGGGGTGTAAGGGGGGGAGTATAGAGGGGTGTAATTAACTCTTAATAGTAAGTACTACCTTCCTTTTACAAAGGCTGTTCTTAATACTTTAATTAACACCAACAAAATAAATACTTACAGCCTTACCTAAAATAATCTCGATTCTCTTAGTCACTGCGTAAACTTCTCTGTCTTGTTCTTGCATGTTACACTTCACGTCAGAGAGAAGATGGCAGAGCATCTTGAGCAGTTACGTGACTAACGGTTGAGAAGTTTTTTTAAGTAAGACTGTTAATCACAAAAAGGCTGTAGGACGCTGCTGTGATATTGACGAAATAAGTCACAACAGAGAAGAACAGCATATTTTGTTGTATTATCTCGTTCATTTTGTACGCATAAGTTTTCCAATTTTCCATCCCACTGTGTTGGATGGAGAAACAACTGACCCGCATAATTGGTTATCGCGGCAGATAATTTAAAAATTTCATTGTGTTGCCATTATTCGGATAAATTTCGCATGATTTGAGTTCATTAATAAACTTTTGCGCTTTCGGCTCATCGGTCCAGCCAAATGGTATAAATAAACCACATTTGGGCAATATTAAACGATGCGATTCCACGTTTTGCATTAGTTATGGCTGCTAATCTGATTTGGGATGGATTAACGGATCTATTTGATATGACATCATATGATGGATTATTTAAAGTTTGTATTTCACCCAAATATATAATTATCAAACGAACTATCAATAGTCAATTATTTTTTTATACGTTCAAGTGACGAGACGAGCGAGACTTTCGCCTGGTGGTAAGCGTCACGCCTGCCATTAACAGAAGCAGTGCCAGATTTTCGAACACAATCCTGCGCCGCACTGCACTGCGCTCGTCACCCTTGGATATTGGAGATATTGGATGTTAAATCTCTTCATACCCAGTAATTTCTCTGGTAACATTGCCCTTCAAACCGAAACATAGTAATGCTACTGCTTGGCCGCTGAATAACTAACTGGCAAAAGTGTGGTACTTCCCCAGGCGGACTCTGCAGTAGAGTCCTACCACTTGGAATGAACTATCTTTGGAGCGTAGGCAGGTCTCCCGCTAGGAGGACCGACGACATTGTGAAAGTCGCAGGCAACTGCTGGATGAAAATGGCAGGTTGTCGTACAGTGTGGCGGTCACAGGGGGAGGCCGTTGTTCAGCAGTGGACGTCTCCGGGCTGAAGGTGATGATGAACTGTCACACTTTTAGTCTTGGCGGAGTAGGCTAGTAAATGCGTGTTTAAAATAGTCTTTAAAATAAGTAAATAATCATAAGTAAGTAATCTCTTCAGACCCAGTCATTTCTCTGGTAACATTGCCCTTCAAGCCGGAACACAGTAATGCTTGCACACTACTGCTGGACGATTCCCCAGGCGGACTCTGCAGTAGAGTCCTACCACTATACAATATATTATGCAGTACGCAAAGGAAAAATTATGCATGGAAGAAGGCATTTTACAAAATTAAATATATGTCTGTTGTTAGCGTACTAAGTATTTTTCGATGGTTTCTGTGTTATGAATACAGAAATGAACTATTATTTAATATGTGGATTAGACAGTATGGTACTTACATAGCTATTTCTTTCGGAATCAATAAAGAAGAACCAACACAACATAATATTATTCCGTAAATAATTATAGGAAGGAAACAAACTTTTCGGTAAAATTTGTAAAAGCAAATAAAAGCAATATATTTCAAGTATATAGAAGTATTTGCAACCGACTTCAAAAAAGGAGGTTCTCAATTCGTCTGGTATGTTTTTTATGTGTGTGACGTGCTCACTCCGCCAATCAAGAATATATTTTGATGATTCTATTTTGTTTGGTAGATGATACTTCAGACGTGGTCTCATATGGAATTCCATATACATTTTATAGAAATCGGTTCAGTAGTTTAGTTTTTAAATCAAAATTACTGAAATAAATCAAAATAACTGGAAAATATGAAGATGTCATTCATCATCATCATCATCGGCCCGGAGAGGTCTACTACTGAACGAAGGCCGCCCCCATAGGCCGCCACACTGTACGACAACTTGCCATTTGCATCCACCGGTTGCCTACGACTTTTACAATTTCGTCGGTCCACCTAGTGGGAGGCCTTCCTACACTGCGTCTTCCGGTTCGCGGTCACCACTCAAGAACCTTTCTTCCATCGGTTGTCAGATCTTCGAGCGATGTGGCCTGCCCATTGCCACTTCAACTTGCAAACCTTGCGAGGTATGTCGGTAACTTTGGTTCTTTGGCGAATATCCTCGTTCCGGGTTCTATCGCGCAAAGTAACTCCGAGCATAGCTCTCTCCATTGACCGTGAAGATTTTTTGTAGATGTCATTCAGGTAGTCGAAATTGAAGTTGGTTGTATTTAAAAAAAAGCGTAACTACTTACGCTTTTTTCAATCAAATTTCTTTTTCATAGGCCTGTTATGAACAACTGTGTTAGTTTAAAATAGTGTTTATAAGAAGAACCAAGTCTATTTTGCAATATCGTGCCATCACAGGACCTGAGCTCTCCCGCAGTCAAATTACATGATGAACCGGAAACCCTACAAAGTCCTCGTCATTTTCTTTTCCCAAATCATCGGTAACATAAAACATTTATTGAACTAATAACCCCGCATTTCTTTTTGGCTTTTCCTTCGTTTAATTGTAGGGGAATTTGAATGGTTTCGGTAACTGGGATCAAATGTCTAAAGATGGAGATTTTGTACCCACTTTTATAACATTTTATTTCACTAATTGTTAATAATTTTCCAGGCTTCTTTAATTCTATCATTTTGGCAGGCCATTCAACCTGTAGGAACTTGTAATCATAAATATATATTTATATAAGGCTCTGTCATGACTGACTGATTGACTGACTGACATAGACAACGCACAGCCCAAACCGCTGGTCGTACAGACTTGAAAATTAGAGGGTGTATTCGTCTCGATGCGTAGGGGTGTACTAACAAAAAATTATCGAAATTCGACCCCTAAGGGGGGGATAAAAGGGAGGGAAACGTTAGTATGAAAGTCCTTTGTTTTTGTAGTTTTAGTCACGACAATTTGGATTTGGATAGTTCATTTAAAATAAAAAATGCTGTTTTCAATATTTTTACAGGGACGATTTAAAGGGGGAAAGGGTATGTTGTATGTAGTATGTTGTATGGAAAGTTCTTTGTTTTTGAAGTTATAGTGATGAAAATTGATATTTGGCTAGTTCATTCAAGGGGGGGGGAAGAGTTGGTAGAGTCGGTAGAGTGGGTAGAGTTGGGGGATGGGCTAAAAAAATGTTCTTCCGTACGCGGGCGAAGCGAAGTCGCGGGCGACCTCTAGTTACTAGCGCAATTTGAGAAATATTAACCTCCTTCATACAAATTGAATATTCGGGCGCATCCCATGTTGTTCCCCATGTTTTTGTTCTATAAAGCTTTTAGGATTCTTACGATATGTCAATAAAAAGCTTTAAAAAAAAAACTGACTTCAGTTTCGTCTACCTTGATGACATCTTCATATTTTCCTGTATTTTTTCCAGATATTTTGATTTAAAAACCAAACTACTGAACCAATTTTCATTAAATTTATATGGGACCACCTCTGAAGTATCACTATAAGCTATTTACATACCTCTACTCTACTCTGTAGTAACTACTAGTAAGGTCTCTGAAATATAGAGGAAAATACACTTTTTGCTGTTATTTTGATTTAAAACCCAAACTGTTGTACCCTTGTTGGTTTGACGTTGCTTCGCCATAGAGAGAACGCTAAAACAATATATTTATCTACAGGGTTAGGGGTAATCAGATAGCATTAATTTAAGGGCATATTCTGTACGTCAAAATAAATACTTTTACTATCGGGCCAACATAGAAAAATTTCGCTTAAAAAAACAGCTGTTCCATACATTTTGCTCAATGTCGATAAACTTTTTGTATGGATCTGCTGATATTTTTTTCGCGATTTCAATGTTGGCCTCGTAAAAGTTGTTTGTTTTTATGTATAGAAAATGCCCCCCCCTAAAATGTTGCTAACTGATTACCACTAACCCTGTATAAGTAAGCCTGTTATTGTGCAAAATTTACACCACAGCGGATTATCATAGAAATACAATGATTTAAAAGTATAAGAATTGCTATAAGACCATAGCTAATAAATTATTGTCGATACGATACGATTTGAAACGAAATGATTTATTTTCTTGCTTATCACTTAAGCCTTTGTTTTCGCATCACGTACAATAAAACATTTCATTCGTAATATTTATGACAGACAGATCGAATTAGCCAAGCAATGAATATATTTATGTTGTAATGGCCTGACACGTCGTTAGGGTTTCATTTGTGGCTTGGAGGATCTAGCTCTATTTGTGGTTTTATCAATACAACGATATTTGTTTTCAATTCATTTGGAGCATCACATCACCAGCCGCAAGACGTCCACTGCTGGACGAAGGCCTCTAAGGGAGGGGTTGCCATAATCCCCACGCTTGGCAGGCGGATTGGGGATCGCAGAATGCTCACCACCGTTAACTAAGAGAACGCTGCTGCCCGTCCTCCGGCGGTTCTGGTTGCAGTTTTAGGACATACCCAGGTCCTTAATACCTTATACATCTATACCTAATTCAAGTCCAAAAAATAACCACATATTTTTGTGGAACTACCGATTTCTCTCACCCGACCCAGGTCCATTTCTCAGGCTCCAGGCTCATTTGGAGCATAGTGTTTCGAAAATATAGAAAAGATGGAAACCATTATTTTTATGATTTTCTAGATAACGCTTGCAACATTGTCAAAGCGAGAAGCTAATGCTTAAGTTAATGCTTAGAAAAAGATGGAAATTTTGTTTTTAATGATGTTTCTTTTTATACGCATTATTATGCGTTAATAAAACTAACTTTTTCTTCTGTAAATTCTACGAGATATATATACGTTGGGTTCGCTCAAGTCTCATGATATTATCTCGTGTACGCGAGATATTAGCAGGTTCGAGTTTCCAAGTAATGTAACTTATTTCTGTGTATTATCAGAAAAGTTATAAAGGAATTCTCGTTTGAAATGAAACTGAAATTTGAAAAAGCCATTTTTAGATATCCAATTAAATACATCAGGAATATATTGGCAGAACTAGGTGGACCGACGACATTGTAAAAGTCGCGGGCAATCGGTGGATGCAAATGGCAGGTTGTCGTACAGTGTGGCGGTCTAAGGGGGAGGCCTTCGTTCAGCACTGGACGTCTCCGGGCTGATGATGATGATAATGATGATGATGATATATTGGCAGGTTTGAGTTTCCAAGAAGTGTTACTTGTTTCTATGTACCTATTATTAGAAAAGCTTTAGATAAATTTGGGATAATTTTAATTGCTACTGCTTTTTACGAACACCAACAATTTTTTTAATAGGAGGTCCAAATAAACCATCAAACATACACACATACATACAGAATTATAAATGATAATAACTGGCAAACAAATTTTTAGGATCAGCTTCTGTATGTGTATAGCATAAAAAATACTTTGGTGACTTTTAAAACGACATTTTAGTGCCAGAATAAATCAGCTGTTCCATAGAAAATGATCATTTTACTAATTTGCTTTGATTAAGTTCCCAGCTGCTGACTCCTCCAATTTATTTTTATTTATTCACAGCGCCTTCTAGCCCCAAACTAAGCAAAGCTTAGATCTAGATAACTGCTACAATACTTTTCGTTTACGTTCGTCACATAAATATTTGTCCTTGGTGGGAATCAAACCAACGCCTTGCAGCTCTCAGAGCAGGCATACTATTTAACTGAGCTTCAAGGCAGTTTACTTGCGTCAAAATTTATGGAACAGCACTTTTTTTCTAGCAATTTTTATAAGTCGTGTTTCAAAAGTTGTTATGCTGCACAGAAGTTTCTTTCCTATGTATATATATCGTGTAAACCTGCATTCTTTTATAATTCATCTTTTCAAAAGTTGTTATGCTGCACAGAAGCTTCTTTCCTATGTATATATATCGTGTAAACCTGCATTCTTTTATAATTCATCTTTATCTTTTAAAGTCTGTATTGCCTTACAAGCTTACCTTGTGTTGTACTTTGTCACATCAACAGCCGGAAGACGTCCACTGCTGGACGAAGGCCTCTCCCTTAAAGGGAGGTGTTGCCATAATCCCCACGCTTGGCAGGCGGCTTGGGGATCGCAGAATAGTTACCACCGTTAACTGGTTCTGGATGCAGTTTTAGGACATACCCAGGTCCAAACCAGGTTGTACCTTGTCATCATCATCATCATCAGCCCGGAGACGTCCACTGCTGAACGAAGGCCTTCTCTTAGACCGCCACACTGTACGACAACCTGCCATTTGCATCCACCGGTTGCCCGCGACTTTTACAATGTCATCGGTCCACCTAGTGGGAGGCCTTCCTACGCTGCGTCTTCCGGTTCGCAGTCGCCACTCAAGAACCTTTCTTCCCCATCGGTTGTCAGCTCTTCGAGCGATGTGGCCTGCCCGTTGCCACTTCATCTTGCAAACCTTGCGAGCTATGTCGGTAACTTTGGTTCTTTGGCGAATATCCTCGTTCCGGATTCTATCGCGCAAAGTAACTCCGAGCATAGCTCTCGCCATTGCCCGTTGCGTGACTCTGAGTTTTTCCAAAACCTTGTACCTTGTAACTACTTGAAAATACCCAATAAAAAAATATTACCTATCTATGTAACATTTGGGGTCATTTTAGTAAAAATAATATTAAGACTTCTAATAGTTTATTACAGTAATACAAAAGTATAAATCTTCATCGATCGTACAACAGTGCATTTCGTGTATATACAATAGTTTTTAAAATATACAAAATGTAATTTATACGTCACTACATTAAAATACTACAAAACAAGACTTTAATAGTCTAACTCTACACTAAAGCAGCAAGCAGTTAAAGATATAAGTATACATTTTCATCTTACATGCTATCAAGTAATAATAAGATTAGAAAACTTGACTAGTAAGAACCTAACTTAAAATAATTGCGTAAGTTAATTAACGTCACTTTATTTTAACTATTGCGCAATTCGAAAATAAAGTGCGCACTAAGCAGTACTCAGATGTCATTTAACTTTAAACATATTTTTTAAGTAAGGCTATAAATGTTTAGACTAGCAGTGTAGCAGTTATAACTAAGCTAATATTGCACATTTTGCACATTTAATATATTATGTCATATTTTAGATTATTTTAGGTTATATGACAAAAAAATAAAGTTTTATTGTTAGACCACGGACGTTTGGAAAGTGACCCTAATTCAAAAACGTTATACAATTTCATATTATTGTGGTCATGGATTGTGTTATTATGAGTATTGTGTATCGTTAATAAAATATAAAAAAATAATATGCTAGCCTAAAATAAGTCACTCCTAATTGATATCGAAACGACCGAAGACCCCGAACACTGATCAAGCTTCATGATATTTTACTGAATGGATTTACACTAATGACACGCGACGCAACTCTATTCAGAAACAATGTTTTACTGAAGTATTTGGTACAAAAATGTAAATTAAAAGTTATGCTACGTTACCGAACGAAATTATTTTTTACTATTGACGAAGTAAATTGTAGTTTCTTTCCTTGCACCTTTACTTATTGGTATTTTTTATTATATTTTTATTTTAGTACGTTTCTAGAAAACAATTTCTATTACAAAGAAATCAAAAATACTACATTTTAAAGTTATTAAAGTCTACAGCAAGATATTCTAGACTGATAAATGGCAGTGCAATTATTACTTAAGACATTTTGGCCTAGTAGATACTCGTACAAGTTTGATATCTACTTGAAATTTTTACTTAACTACTTGGCAAAATGGTAAAGCTATGAATCGTTTGCATTAGTTTTTAGCACAAAAATGTTATCGACTTTCACGCGAATGAAATGCATTTGAACGATCCAAGAATTACCCTAAGGCGCGTAGTAGGAAATGTACCGACCATAAGACCCTAAGATGCACTAAGATTTTACAACGCTTTTTGATAAACGAGTAGCATAAGTTTTAGTCCTAGATTTCACTGCAGATTGTTTTGTTTATTTAACTTAAAAAAATTAGCATAATCTTCTCACTTAATAATTTGCGATGTCCCTCAATGCCAGGCAGAATGTATGTATGAATGTATGTGTTCCTTATAAGGCACGGGGACGATGACTGGCTTCTCAACCGCAAGCGTTTTGTAGATCGGTACGTGCACGGTTTGCACGAGAGGTACGTGCTTCACGATCGGCACCTCGTGTAAGACTGGCACGTGTTTGATGACTGGCACTTCGTGGAGGACAGGCACTTTCTCGATGTGGTGATGGTGGATGGTGTGCACATCATAGGGCAAGTGGAATCTGATGCTGGAAAACGAAGTAAAAGATAATGTAGGGTCTAATGAAGAATTCAATTTTGAAGTTATGTTTTTTTTTTACAATGGAGTGACGAGGCGATCGAAACGTTTGCCTGGTGGTAGATACGAGTAACACACCTGCCTATAATAGTAAATTAAATATTGGGTGGACATTTTACACAGCGCTATCTATCCCCAAACTACGGAAAGCTTGTACTATGGGAACCAGACAGCTGATGGATTATTTTTTGGTGTAAATTCATTATTTTAATATAATTCATACAACACCCAGTTTACATAACGAACATCTATGTGCGACGCATAAAAGCTTGTCCTGGGTTAAGATCGAACCCACGCCCTACAGCTCTAAAGGCAGACCAACCACCAACTGAGCTATAAGCCAGTCAAGTACCAGTGCCTGAATTGTGAACTTGCGAACAAAATTCCGCGCTGTAACAGCGCTCGTCACCCTGAGACATTAGAAGTAAAATCTCTTCGTGCCCAGTAATTTCTCTAGTATCAATGCCCTTCAAATAGAAACACAGTAATGTTTGCACACTACTGTTTGGTGGTTATAGTCACTATCATTACCAGCTCATTTACATTTTACACAAGGTAGTGAAAGAAAACCATACTTTTCCCAACCTTGTAGTAGGGGTACATTCTAGTAGGTCGAGAGATGTTAATTAGTGGACGAGTAGGTGAAGCTGTGGGTCGGTTATATCTATCGCAGAACCGATAACCACTAGAGTAACACGTGAGTGGACGGCACGAATAGCTCAAAAATCGGTAAAAATAGCTCTGGATGAAGTATGATTCGATATGATGGTTTAAGTTTAAGGTATACGAGTAAATAGGCATTGTGAAAATCGCGGGCAATAGGCTAGATGTCTGGTTTTTTTAATGTTCTATTAAAATGTGGCCCATTAATATATCTGATTAATGAAAAGAAATTTTGAATCTTGTCTAAAATAAGCAATTTATAAGCATTTTAATATCATGCTAGACAGAGAGGCGAAACAATAAATCGTGACGTCAATTTTCTGTACGCCATATACATTCTATTCTGACAAGCAAGGCGTGACGTCATTTTTTGTTTTGTGGGAAAGGGACAAAATTGTCTCTAACAAAAACTTTAAACGCTCATATATCAGAACATTATTAGCCAATAATTTTTATTTTGACAATAAACATATTATATTTACTTAAATTCTTCATCAAAGGTTTCAACGATATAAACATCAGTCATCTACCCTATTGGTGGATGTTAATGGCAGGTTGTCATACAGTGTGGCGGTCTAAGGGCCTTCGTTCAGCAGTGGACGTCTCCAGGCTAATGATGATGACATATCGAAAGCCAAAGATCAGTTCAAGTGGTTGTGCACTTTTAAAAGGTTATCCTTAGAATTTGGGCGAAATACGGCAACACTTAAAGTTGATGCTTTAACACGATATAAAATAGTCACACAATAGCTATACATAGGCACAGCTTGTTTAATTCACTGCCTATTAGAACAGCAGTACTATGAAAATAGTGAAGTTCACAGCCTATTACTACAAAACAATTGTACCAACAATAATGTAACATGTTCATGAGACATGGCTTGTTTATAAATCAAACACATGGAAATTATAAACCAATGCACAAAACCGCAAGTGTGAAACTAATACATAATTCAGAGGAAATGGTTAAGATTCTGATCGTTTATAGGAATTACGTCGGATTGGCACGAGACATGAATATGAAATGGATAATCGATGACTGACATATTTTGTAACTTATCGATTTACGAGTCGATTAAATTCATTGTTAGTGCTTTTAATTCTGACATGTTGCGCAGAATTTCTTAAGAAATCAGGTTATTTCATCATGTAGTTGTTTAGTATATTCAAGGCTTATATTACGTGAAATATGCCTATTTGGAATTTACCTATGAATAGTACACGATTCCTTTTCACAAATTTTATCATGATAATACGGAACTCGTGAACATAAGCATGAATTAATATATTAAATGCATAGTAAACATACCAATATACCATACAAATACCAAACAAAAAAATTATCATCAAAATCAATTCATAATTGGCGAAGTAATAACGTAACATAAAAAAAAAGACAGTCGAATTGAGAACCTCCTTTTTAGAAGTCGGTTGAAGATTGAGTCAAATGCATACACCGCTTAGCCACATAATATTCGTAACGTAATAAAGGTGTGTCGGAGAAGTTTTATTTAAGGCGAAGTTTTCCTAGATTCAGATTCAGATATTTATTGCTTCCATAGTGTACATAGATATTGTCAAAAAGAAGTTTCATATGGACCCTGTCGGGCGCAGCAATAGTAGAAGAGAGGAGGACGACTTCATTTAACAATAAGATGCCTATTATATAGAGGTATTTTAGGAGGTTCGTCATAAATTAATAATAAATTGTGTCAATAATATTATATATATATATATATTCCTATATTTCAAGTACTTCACCACTTTGCAAATGGTTAATCACGATGACAAGTCGCTGCTGGGATCACATATATAGAAGTAAACATTTTGCGGATTCACAAGTGTTTGTGTGTTAAACTTCGATTTTAGTTTTTCTAACATATTCTATCTTTATTATGAAAACTGACGTGGTTTTGACACATTTTTGTTTCAACCACTGTCATCGCGCGCATGACGCGCTGCGGCCCGCAGTGCTAAGCAGGACGCAGCTGCACGCGGGTCGGGCTCTGTTTTCACTCTTTGAAAAAGGTCACCGGAACTGATCGAAACTATAGTCGGAGTATTTTTTATTATTTATTAAACGTAAGTATTCCCGTGTAAATAAAACAAAAATATTCTATCTTTGGTATGTTTTTTTATCGAACCGAACATCTTACGATTATTTAAGGGATATTTACCGTGATTATGTTGTAATTATAGAACCCTAATGAACGAGCTTTATAGTATAAGGCAGCATAACGTTTCTACTTTTGGGATTCCCTAGATTATTATGTTAAATTTTAAAATTAATTTTTTTGAATATAATACTAATTATAAAACGTGAATAACGGTAGCTAAAAGTAGGAAAGACCGCCTTGTTAACTTTTTGCTTATACTGTTAAATGTTAATAATTAAGAAAAAAAGGCGTGAACCAGTTTATATTACTTGTGAAAAACTAAATGGAAGCTAGCGCGTGAATGCCAGTGT
Organism: Erannis defoliaria; assembly: GCA_905404285.2. Lineage (NCBI taxonomy): Eukaryota > Metazoa > Arthropoda > Insecta > Lepidoptera > Geometridae > Erannis > Erannis defoliaria. The sequence goes on from FR990087.1 coordinate 10,453,903, forward strand.
CCACTTAGCATCAGGTGGCTCGCAAACAACGAAGCACGTCAACAACCCTTTTACCTTATACCCTTGTAATGATAGAAGCTGGAAAGTAATGGTACTTAGTGAACTGAAATTCATTTGTACAAAACTAAGAGCAAAAAATATTATAGCAAGTAGATTTTTTATAATGAGTCTTTAAATACATTTTTGAGTGTGGTGTTTTTTTTGGTTAAATACTCTTATCTTTTACTTATTTACAAATTATTTTTCATAATAGAGTGAAAATTATAAGTTGTAATCACAGTAAAGTTACCAAATCACTGACCAAACGAACCTAAGAAATTTGTTATCTAAAAAATATAACAAAAAAATCTATCTATAAATTAATTTCACGTGATTTCAGGGTGTCATTTCTTTTCTTTTTTTTTCTTTTAGTCTTATTGTATATTTAAGTCGAGTTAAAATAATGTATTTGCAATCATGTTTTATAAAAAATACTTACAAGATTTTTTTTCATTACACATTGTTTTTAGTTTTTTTTTTTACGTTTGATACTGGTACAATCTCTCCTTAATTTGTATCTAAATCGGTCTCTCATCTCATTTTTCTATCGTTGAATGTAAATTGTAGCGTGCTTTTGTGAACGGAGTGAGTACCCAGTAATAAATAAGTAAGTAAGTTCATATAGGCGGAGTGGACAGCCCTGGAGTCAGAGTTAATGTGCCGCCCGAAGGCCTCTGACATGGCTGACGGTTGTTGTCATAGAAACTAGAACAAACAACCGGGACCAACAATTTAACGTGTCATCCGACCCACGGTAACGCTCAGAAATAAATGCCACTCCCGTCACCCATCCGAAGACTGACCGGACCGTCCGTTGCTTAACATCAGTGATCGTTTAGAATCACCTAGACAAGCTACGCCACGAGCGCTATACCCAGTAATAATAGTACTAGTAGTAGCTGTAGCCTTAACAAACACGACTGAACTTCTGTACGCGAATCGTTCTTGAATGAACATTGTAAAAGAACAATACAACGTCACTTACTGAGTTTTGTGGTGGCCTGGCGCAGGCTCGGGAATCGGATTAGCCACACACAAATGGCTGTGTACCACGAGGGCCAGAATCAACTGAAAAAACACCGTTTCATAAAAATTAATACCGGGTGTTAGTTTGAACACCGTTGTCCTTCTAGGATATCATGGTACTCATCATTATGAACAACTTTTACTATGGGGCCAACCCTGAAATCACGAAAAAAAAACAGCTGTTCCATACATTTTGTCCAAGATCGATAAACCTATTTGTAAGGAACAGCAGTTTTTTTTCGTGATTTCAGGGTTTGCCCCATAGTTAAAGTAGTTCATAATGATGAGTATAATGATATTCTAGAAGGATAACGGTGTTCAAACTAACACCCTGATAGAAATAGTTATAATGAAAGATAGGCGGCAGAGTGTGATCAAACACAAACCTATCGGATCAAAAAAAAAGTTATATAAAATCGGTTCAAGTGTGAGTCTAAATAAGGCACAGAGGACACGCTTCTACCATAATATACGAGTAAGTTCCTAAAATCATGCTTTTTATTTGGTCTGAGCAGTATTCTTAGCTCGACACTAAATCGGACTTAGCCAGTTGCTGATATATTAAAATTGGTTCTATAAACACACTATCTTGAACATTTGTATGTGTGACTCTTTTTTTCTATCAAAAATAAAAATAAACCGGTTTCTTGCATGTATATAGTTTCCATAAATTTGTTTTTTAAATTCTCCGTAATGAGTGGCACATTTTCTGTGAAAATGTTGACTGACTACCAATAACGATTCTGAAGCGACAGGTGACAGACAGACAGAAGGCAGGCTTAGCAATTATCTCTTATCCTATATTAGGATAACCTTTTTATCCCTTTATACTCTTCGGGTAAGGAACCCTAAAGACATACATGGTTCATAAAAAACATTAGCTTAAAGCTGCAAAATATTCACTTTCTCAACCTCAAGCGATGCTGCTGAAACTAACTGTAAAATGATGGCGACAAATGTGGGCTTATTTGCGACACAAAAACGTCAAAAATTTTAAAGGAAGGATTTACTCACAGCTGTGTTTCTGAACATGTTGACGTGTGTTGTTGTGGCGTGTGGCGTGTCACTGTGTCGGATGCGCCTGCGCTCCCAGTTAATATGTATTGCGATTGTGCAAGCTCCTTGCCACCGTTACGGATCCACGATGTAACGTAATGTACGCATGTTTGTGGAATCTATATGAGGATTGGAAAAGTCCTTTATCGATAATAAGGAAATGATTAATGCGCTGCGCTAGTTGTATTTGACGTGTAGTTTTAGGTATTTTGTGAGATGGGTATATACTAAAATTGCATCCAGCACCACCGGAGGACGGGTAGCAGCGTCCTCTCGGTTAACGGTGGTGAGCATTCTGCGATCCCCAAACCGCCTGCCAACCGTGGAGACTATGGAAAACCTTCCCTTAAGGGGGAGGCCTTCGTCCAGTTTCTTCTAGCTGTTGATGATGATCCTTTTCGTATCATACTCCACTGCTGTGCTGGCCCCTCACAAGCCACGCCTCTTAGGCCAATCTTCGGGTTTCCGCTGTCAAATTCTACCAGCTGTCCTACATGTATCGACACTCAAGCCTCAGGGCGTAGGTTTTCCATCCTCTTGCTGCAACTACTGCTATATCAAATTATGTACCTAGTAGTAAATGTAAGGCTACATCGATCTGTTAAAACAGAAATTAAAAAAAAGTAACTATGCCTAAGCGAGTAACCTTTTAAAAGAGCCGATCTTGACCACATTTGAGCTAACAGTATAGTTGCCATGAAAAGATGGGCAAAGATTTTTCCTACCGGAAAATGCGAGAAATGAAAAAATACTGGATGCAGCTAGATCTATGTTGTTAGGAAACCTATCTGTAAATGAAAAATAAAGGTGTTTATACATCCCCCGTTATCTACAAATAAAAGTTGTTGTAAGTAATTCCTGACCTGTAAACAGGTCAGAAATTACCCTATGTAAATAGGTATTTATATAACAATAAATACTTATATTTAATACTTATTTAAGTCAAATAAATCTATTTGTATTTTGTTATTTGTATTTAATAAATATTATTTTTCACGGAGAAAACGCTTAATAGAAATACTTTAACATGAGCATATAAATAAACTAAATTTTTTTTTTTTAAAGGGTTTTTTTAAATATGTATTCATTCATCATCAGCCTGAAGACTTCCACTACTGAACGAAAGCCTCTGCCTTCGTGTTTTTGTTTTTAATATTTCCTGACCATGGATACGAGTACTATAGTCCTTCAGCCGAATACATATTTCTTCCTCGATTCTTCTTTCTCCAATTAAATGAGTCGTAGTCACAGTCCAAGTCACACACAGTTAGTCACGGTCAATTCCAATCATGCCCTAGTAAAGTCATGGCAACTTTACTACAAGCTTCTTCGGAGTTTTGGAAACAACACAAAAAGACACGTTTCACCACATTATATCTCTTGCCCACACTCATGCACATGCACATCAGTCGGCACTTAATGAATAAAACGCCACTATTTTTATGCATTAACACCTGAAAAAACACAAGTTTTGAATAATAATACCATGCAGCGACATTTTTTTTTCGCTGGGTGGTTTTCGGCTGTTGCCATAATACCCACGCTTTGCAGGCAGCTTGGGAATTGCAGAATGCTTATCACCGTTAACCGAGAGGACGCTGCTGCCTGTCCTCCGGTGGTTCTGGTTGCAGTTTTAAGACATACCCATGTCCAATTTGTATTTATTATTTAAGTAACAGGCGTTGCGTGAATTACTTGAAGCCATAACATTACTTGATTTGTCTTAAACTGCATTCTTTTTTGCGTTGCTTCTTTTATCAATCAGTGCATTAAAATTGTAAATAATATTACGAAGGAGTTTACGCTTGAGTGATGGCAGTTAGCAATGAGTACGCACTACGATACAAACTAATAAAGAGCAGATAGATTTAAGCAACGATTAACTTAATTTTGCCACAACTGGCAACTGGCTTTGCTTTGACCGCCGCTGGCACCATCTGCGAAAAGTTTTGCCCGGGGAATTTCATTCAATGTGAATAAGCTTTAGAACACAATTTAACTTAAATTATACATAAAAGAAAACACTCCAAAATGGCCAATCACGCGACCTATATTGTGTATGGTGGCTCTGGACAAGTTTTCCGACTCCTTTTTCCAAAAATGTTACACACGATAATGGGCAATTTTCTGACAGCCAATAAAAAAAAAATAGTTCATAAAAATCCGTTTGATGGCAATGAAGAGTTTCGCTATCTTGTCTGTGGTTCTGAACATTTTGAACAAATGAAGCAAAGTAAAAAGTAACCTTATTTCATTATTATATCAGATCTGTCATGCGTTTTTTGTGGTTATTATTTGTTGTAACAAAGTACTTGCCCATTATATTTCTTAGCTTTCGTTATTCCACGCAAATATTAGTAAGTGCGCCTTGCCATTTGATTAATTAATTACTATCAACAAAAAATTATAAAAATAACGTAATGTAACAATAATAATTTATCAGAATTTTAACAAAATGATACAAGAAAACTTGGAAAAATACTTCACCAACGAACGCGAACTGTGAAGTGTGAAAAAGCAGTTCACTTACCTTCACACAAAAATAATGCGAAAAAAAGTGGGTCATATCACGCCAGCGCCGTCTATCATTTGGCTGTAGAACTACGTTTTGACAGCTGTCAGAAAACTTCCCATTAGCTTTCAAATCCTAATAATGGGATAAAAAAGTGGTATACAATCAATCTGGTTGCTCGCTGGAAAATTGATGGGAGACCCTTGTTATTTCGACTGGTATTATTATATATATGGTTGTAGTTACTACCAAGTGGTCACAGCTACTTAGGGACTACTGTAACACCAGAAGCATTACTGGTGCGTCGCTTACTATTTTAGACTAAGCATTGGCTTTACATTTTCTATAATTACTAAATTATCAATTTGGCTGGTGGAGCCTAGTGGTGGACGGTGGATTCATTAGGAAAAAAAAAATTCTTTAGACGTACCGGTAGATTTAAGAGGCAAAGAAAATACCTGTGGATCCACTTGTGGATTCAAGAGGAGAAACAAATTGTTTTTGCTCCACCAGTGGAGCCTGGCGGTGGATCTAAGTGGACCGAAGCTTCTTTGTTATGACCCTTATACAGGACTAGAGGTCGCCCGCGACTTTGTCAGCGTAAGGAAAAAATTCGGCCAGCTCCCAAAATTCACCACGTTTTTTATCCCCTAATCCCCCTCCCCCCTCCCACCCTGCTGCCCCAGTTCCCGACCACCTCGATTTGCTCCGTCTGTCGGAGTTTTTTATCTGTACTTTTCTAGTTTGAATTATTGATGCGTTTTGCCTGTATTGTTAATTGTTTTTGGTTAGGATGTCAAGGATGAAAACGCTGTTACTAGGTTAGGTAGGTACCTTAGGTTAGGTACCTAGCTGTTACTTTAACAATGTCGTCGGTCCTAGAAGGAGGCCTACCTACGCAGCGTCACCCGCACTCGCGTGCGCTGCGCGAACTGTATAGGTTATTATATCCAAACTAGAATTTGTATGCCTCTGGACCAAGAGAATTGACCACATCTCCCCGTACCATCAAATCAGCTTTTCCACCTTTGATTTTTCTAGGTTTACCCTTATTGGGCCATCGTCGCCAGCCATAAAACGTCCACTGCTGGACGAAGGCCTCCCCCTTTATAGAGGGGTGTTGCCATAATCCCCACGCTTGGCAGGCGGCTTGGGGATCACAGAATGGTCACCACCGTTAACCAAGCCACCGTAACAAGTAACCGTTATTGGGCCATAATTATAATTATTATCAAAGTATCCTCGCTTACTCGACAGTAGAAATGAGAAGTATTTATGACACCCGCCACTCTCTTTTACAGGGGAGAGAGTGACGAGCTCAAAACAATGCCAATGCCGATGACTCTAGAATCAGCCTAAAGGCACATTAATGTATTAAGAGAAGTCTCGAAGGGTGTGTGTCCCGTTAATTTGCAAAACTAAAAGTCAGCTGACCCGAAACATTCTCCTTGGGGAATCCCTAGAGTTTAGGGATGCAGTTCAAACCAATTTCTAGTTCCTTACTGTTGTGAAGTTTTCAGTTTTAACGGTAAGTATCAACAGACTAGACTAGAGCGGAGCTATAGTTGATTGGGTTTACTGTTAGTAGTGCGTATGGCCGGCTTACTGTATCATTTACATGTGTATTTTTTGCATTAATTGATAAAAAAAAAAAAACTTTATTTCGTACAAATTATCCATAAGTACAGTGTTAGTAGTAGTGTTAAACCTATGATATTATTTAAGTAGTAAGTAGTAAGTAAAATTATAGATAATATTATTTCCAGCAAGAGGGGTGTAGGGTAGATGACTGATATTTAAATCGTTGAAACCAATAGCTTTGATGAATAATTTATGTAAATATAGTACATAAATTTATTGAAAAAAAAAATTAAATCGCTTAATAATGTTCTGATATATAAGCGTTTAAAGTTTTTGGTTGAGCCAACTCTGTCCCTTTCCCACAAAACAAAAAATGACGTCACGCCTTACTTGTCAGAATAGAATTTATATGGCGTAAAGAGAAGTGACGTCACGATTTGCTGTTTCGCCTCTCTGTCTAGCATGATATTAAAATGCTTATAAGTTGCTTATTTTTGATTTTCTTTTCATTAATCAGCTATTTTATGGGCCACATTTTAATAGGACAATAAAAAAATACCAGTCATCTAGCCTATTGTTTGTATTGGTTGCTACTACTGAGTGTATATCCAACCAGTGCTGTACGAGCCGGCTATCAAGTAAGCCCGCCACGACTTATTTCTCAGTTGCCAGTTTGTTGTATAACTCGATTATGAATGCGCACTGATTTCTTGGGCAAACGCATAGATTCAGTTCAGAAGCGGTCCCATTTTTAAACATTTTTTTTTTCAATTCTAATAGCAACATATCGCGACAAACTATATTATTTACAAGTGAGTAAATTTTCGTGCTAAATTTGTATAAATTTTATGAATAAAACTGCTGTAATGTGGAAAAATAGAGGTGTTTTGCCCGAATTATTTTCTTCTTATTTGAAATTTTCAGAACAATTCATATCACTTCTTCTTTCTTTCTTTCTTCTTTTTTCTTCTTCTTCTTTCTTCTTCTTCTTAGATACAAAAATATTTAAATATTTTTTGGGGAAACACAAACTCATAAAAAATCCGTAAAAAAACTGCTGTAACTGCAAGCTTTTTTGGCGATTTTCTTAAATTAGGCGCCTTAAAATGTTTCCTCTTTTCTATTATTATGGGTCTCCGGACAAACGTCCGTATGCCATCCGTATATACAAGGTGCTTGTTTCTCACACGTACGCTGAAATGTGATGTTATTATTCCCATTGCGAAGTTATAGAGCTCTCCGCTGGAGACTGTTTTCCCAAAAACTATTTTATAGGTGTGATAATTCACGAAATCTAGAAAAACGCTAAACGCTAAAAAAATCTCTTAGGTTAGCGTGTTTCATTTCAGATATTTGCTTAAAGTCATGCTAAGAGTGGTTTTCGTAGTGGTAGGACTCTGCTGCAGAGTCCACCTGGGGAAGTACCACACCTTTGCCAGTTATTCAACCGCCAAGCAGTAGTGTGCAAGCATTACTGTGTTCTGGTTTGAAAGTGCCTGAAAATTTTCTGGGTATGAAGAGAATTCATCATCATCAGCCCGGAGACGACCACTGCTGAACGAAGGCCTCCCCCTTAGACCGCCACACTGTACGATAACCTGCCATTTGCATTCACGGTTGCCCGCGACTTTTACAATGTCCATCCAATGTCAATGTCAATGGGCGTCTCCGAGCTGATGATGATGATAATGATGATGAAGAGAATTAACATCTAATATCTCAGGGTGATTAGCGTAGTGCAGTGCGGCGCAGGATTGTGTTCGCAACTTCACAATACTGGCACTGCAACTATTAGTGGCAGGCGTATGTGACGTTTACCACCAGGCAAACGTCTAGCTCGTCTTGTCACTTAATTGTACAAAAAAAATGCAGGCGTAAACAATAAAAATAGTATTTAATTCAAATTTTATAGTGAAAATGCATGAGCATTTGTGTTGGTGTGTTGTTTGTTGAGCGAGTTGTTGTATTGTTGAATCTTTGTATTGGAAATAGAAGGTTTAAGTTGAAAGTAAATACTGCCTACTTATTTACCTTATCTTTACCCATTCTCAGCTTTTCAACATTATATTACATTCGTGATTCTAACAAAAAAGTCTCATCTGCGTCAAACGAACTGCAATGTATTCGTAGATCGATTCAACAACGCCCATAAATAATTCAGCGCCCGTCAAAGTATATTCCATCGGTTAGCAAAATAAGAGAAATCGGAGTGCACCGTTACGCGGCACTGTAGAATAGGGAATGGAGTGCAATCAGGTGAATTTCCCCCGACACCTGACCGGCGACCGGCCCGGTCTGACGACCGGCACTCAGCCGGCCCGGCACCCGCACGGAAACCTCTGAACATTCTGACGCTTTGTTTTCGAAATTGAATCCATTTCTTTGACAGAAGCTCTATCGTTTAAAAACAAAGGCTGATACCGCAATTGTTCTTTTAAACTTGCTTGTTGATTTTGTAACTTTGCGGTAAAAAAATACAATATGAAATCGAAAAATTACTAATAAGTACTTTTGAAATGGAAACGGTTAAGAAATGTTCATTCTATTATTCCTTTTATAAAAACACAGACGGTATAGGCTTCACGTTATTTATTATGGTCCAGGCTATGCGTTTGACCGCAACTAAACTGATGCGAAGTGTAACTGTGTGATCTGAGATGGTAATTACACAGCTAGTTAAAACGGAAAATGGCTCTCATGTGTGCCAGGACACACCGTCAGTCGCATAATTTATGGTCAGGCCTATGATGTGTGCGATTATGGATGGTCGAATTTCATGTCGGTATGCTTGACGTATTGTTAGAAAAATGCTTGACTGGGTCGATTCTATAATTTATAATTATTGATAATAAATTATAGCTTGCTACCTACTAAAGAGCACCCTTAAATGCTATAGTTTTCTAACGATGGTTTTCCTCACTGGGAGCTCAGTTTGAGTTGCCAGTACCATTGTTGGGATTTCAACCAACGCCCAAGAGCCCAGCGTAGAGCCTATCGGGCCAACTATCATCACTACAAATTATAGAATTCATAATTATGTTTGTTACCTATATAGTAAGTCCTAACTTATGCATACAATACGAACGAAAAAATGTGTGCAGTAGAAATAATTTGGCTAAAAACAAACACATTTCGCTAATTACAGTCAAAATACTAATATCATACGAGGAGCAATGAAATCTCCGAACAGAGGTTTGTAAGTCGTCCCGGATTGTTGGTTACGTTCAGGGGGATTACAGATGTAATCCGGGCCGGGTCACTCACGTGACATCACCTGTGCACCCGGATTTGTGTATTTTTTGTCATAACTCCTATGTTATGCCTCTTTATGGCTGGGCACCGCTTTTATATGGACAAAACTAAACTATAAGTCAACGATTTTGCCCGGTGATGTAAAATAGCATTTACGACATGGATTGAACGACATGTAATTTATTGTATGTATTGGCACAGATAATATGATACTATACTATAGGTCATTGTTAACGGAACAATGGAATCGTTTCGTGTCAAACCGAGGACTTCGGCTGGTCTCAATCCCGAAATTAAGCTGACTACTAAAATAATAGCATAAAATAATAATAAATATATAGAATAAAAATAAATTAACCTTTTTAATAGTCATTGCTTGACTAAGACCTATCCTCGAAGGGCGATTGGGCCAAATGCATCACTGCTCGGTTAAGTGCGGGTTGGCGGATTCATTAGTTCTTCTTCCGTCGTATTCAGGTTTACAAACGATGTTTTCCTTCATCAAAAAGTCAGTAGTGTGAAAATTTTTACTAGTCTGAAGAGCTCATTGGTACGGGACCGGGATTTGAACCCGCCTCACGATTTCAAGTCGAGCGGTCTTCTAACTAGGTTACCACTTCTTCTTATAACGTACAAGTTTATAGTTTATTTCTCTCAAATATATTTTTTCGGTATATACAAGGTTAGTTCTAATCAGTTAGCATCCTTTTAAGGGCGTATTCTGTACATCAAAACAAACAACTTTTACTATAGGGCCAACACTGAGATCATAAAAAAAATATTACAGATGTTCCATACATTTTGCCCAAGGTCGATGAACTTTTTGTATGGAACAGATGATATTATTTTCGCAATTTCAATGTTGGCCCTATAGTAAAAGTTGTTTGTTTTGATGTACAGAATATGCCCTTCCAAGGATGCTAACTGATTAGAACTAACCCTGTATAAGAAGTGATGAACTCTTTGTTTATCAAATAATTGAGTTTTCAAGATACTTATAGGTTGTCGTAGGCAAATGTTGAAATACAAAATAAATAAAATGGTAAACACGCGGATCCGAAAATAGTAGGGCAAACAGAAAATAGTTATGTTAAGGATATCTAGTTCGATCATTTCATGATTGATCCTTCAGTAATCGTTTTTTCTGCTATTCACTAGCTGGTGCTTTACCTCCGATAAGTTTCACACTCACAAACTTTTTAACTGCTCTCGTAGTTTTATACTCTGCCATAAATATGCAGATAAATTTATTTTTGCAGCCTCATGTCGGGTAGGATCACTGACCTCTAATATACAGCGTACTTGTATAATAGAGGTCAGTGGGTAGGATGCAAATCATTTTGAATCACGGCGTATCAGCGGACATTCATCTCGCGCGGTTTTTGACAGTTTGTTGCAGCCGCTATATTGTTTTGTCAGGCTTCGAATTCTGAATTTCTAAGATTACAAATACAGGCCAGGGGCCTTATTTCTGTATCGTGCGCAAAGTTGCGCATGCGAAAGGAACCGACTTTCAAATGATATTGAACCTTTTTTCCAAACAGTATCGTTCGAAGGTCAGCTCTTTTCGCATGCGCTACGCTTGCGTATTGCGTACGATTCAAAAATAATGCCCCAGTTGAAAAATAGGTTAACTTTCCCCTGAAAGTCTTTAAGTTTAGAACTATTTTTTATGAAAACAACAATTATATTTTAAGCAACGGACTGTCAATCAGTTGAAATATTCAAGATTTGAACGAATGGTTTGAAAATGACAGCTAGGATCCTCTAAGATAACAAGCATAGTAACGCTCGGAGGAACTAGCTCTCTGTCTCTAGTAACTACAACATATGATACCTAATGTAAGTATTAGTATAAATTTATGAAATTTTATATTTTTTATTGAATTTTGTATACGGTGTCTTATGTTTTTATATATTCATGCTGCAAAACTAGCAAATTTTTACCTTCATCAACGTTATCTGCGATAGAAATGCCCGACCTATCTATTGATATTAGTTCTTTATTTGAAAATGAGAATGGTTTGCGTTTACCACACCCTGCTGCCACAGAAGGACGCTACGATGGAGCTAGTACTTTTTGGTTGGCCTCAAACAAAATACCACTGCAATACAAGTTCAATGTATCTAAAAACGCACATATAATAATAACTCCACAGAGAAACGACAACACCACCTAACTTGGGTCGGGAGTGCACGCCAACCTCCATCTTACGAGATAGGGTTACCAACACTCGACGGCTCTTAAAGTATCGTGTGTCCGGCAAATGGAATATTCTCCATAAGCCGGTTCCAAGTATGTTGGCATTCGATTACTTTCATCGCCATGTTTGTCAAAGTCGTTTGACGAATAAATGTGACGGATTAGGCCCCATTTTTGACCTTAGCGGGCAGGGTGGACTCTGAACCTTCGCTTCACTTGATCATTAAGACAGTTTTGAAGTAGTACGTTAGTTTAGTTTAGTAGTTAGTTAGTTAGTTTTAGTATTTTTTTAAGTAGTTACTTAATTTGCACATCATTTCCTGTTTTACATTTTGAAATTCCGAACCGAGTATCGTAATATGTACGTATTTACGTTATGTTGCCGTTAGTTGTTTATGTTGCACGTGTGTTACATACGCATCTAACTATCTGCACGCAAAATTCAAAGTCCTGGCTGATCACGGTCTGACTAACATTTATCAACTAACAACCTAAACTACTGGTCATAAAGACATGGAATTTGGAATGGTGTATTTCTTACTCACTGTTAATAATATTGTATGTAGTAACAAGTAGCGGTCGTGGCGTAGCTTGCCTAGGTGATTCTAAACGATCACCGACGTTAAGCAACGGACGGTCCGGTCAGTCTTCGGATGGGTGACCGTGAGTGGCATTTATTTCTGAGCGCTACCGTGGGTTGGATGACACGTTAAATTGTTGGTCCCGGTTGTTTGTTCTAGTTTCTATAACAACAACCGTCAGCCATGTCAGAGGCCTTCGGGCGGCACATTAACTCTGACACTAGGGCTGGCCACTCAGCCTATACGAACTTACTTACTTACTTACTTTATATTGTATGAAATATCTGTTTACAGCAATGCGAAACGAAGACAAACGAAGAGTGAATAGGTATCTTCTTGGCATCTTAGACCTTGTCTACATTTCGGTGAGGCAAGAATAAACGCGAACCCATTCTAGATTAAAAAAATACCGACGGCTGAGGGCGGTAGCAACGGCGGCATAGTAACGTACAAATGTCATTGTAACCGCACCCACTCGAGTTCTCTCGCCAGTGATCCGCTAACCTTGCCGCTGAGTCTAAAGGCGCGGCCTTAGAGACCCTTTTTAGTGATTCAACATTATTATGCGTCGTCTGGACGTCTGGTGATTCGTATTACGGGATCGTGTTTTTATCCCTTTTCTAAGAAGGATCATGTTGTATAATGATTTGTGCAAAAACTTATCTAAACTAATCAATGAATAGTTGCAAACTAAATACAGAATATTTGCAAAACTGACAAGACGTATTGTGCGACAAATCGGCTATATTTTTTGAGTGACTAGACGAGCGAGTCTTTCGCTTGGTGGTCAACGTCACGCTTGCCCATAACAGTAGCAGTGTTAGAAATAGTGACCTTGCGAAAAAAATTAGCACGGGGTGATTTAAAGTGGTGAGTTTTGGGATCGGGCCAAATTTCTTCCGTACGCGGACGAAGTCGCGGGGGACCTCTAGTATTGTAATATTGCATCAAATTGATTATTAAATTATTAATTTTGTTTTATTGTTTCTTTGCTTTTATTTGATATGCTGGGCATATACCTTTCTAGTTTTTTTTTGTTCGTGGTTAGTCCTACCTTGTCGTACAATGTGGCGGTTTAAGGGGGAGGCCTTCGTTCTGCACTGGACGTCTCTGGGCCAGTAATGATGATGATGATGAGACTTTTGTCAGTCACTCCCCTCTGTTAAGTCTTCGACATTTTGCTTCCAGATACTCTCTTACAAAATGTATCTTTACTTTTGCCGAGATATAAAACATAATTTAAAAGTTAAAAGCACACTTCATTCAGGAATGTTACCTTTTTATGGGGTAAGTAGGTATTCGAGATTAAGTAGGTAATTTACATCAAGTATGAATGTGCAAGGGAAAACTTTAAAGAGGCAATGTTTCATGCAGCAAGTCGTTTTAGGTGTAAAAATAATTTACGTAATTATGCGGAAAAATAAGTATAATTTTAAAGTTTTAAAAATTGCACAATTTTAGTCCGTAGCTCAAATCCAAATTCGTCGACTTTAGGCGTATTATCATATTATAATTTGGCGGGAAGCCGTGCTGCAGCACGGGGCGGCACGGAGCGGCATGGGGCGGCATGAGGCGGCACGTAATTTGATATTAAACACGCCTTGACAAGTGACGTGACTGCATTGCGCGCTCATTACCGTTATTAAAGCTGAACTATTTACGTGCAGATGCAGTAGCTAAGTTCAAAGAGCTTAATTTAGTCAGGGCAGATTCACTCCCATAGAAAACGTGTCTAAATTAAAATATCATATTCAGTGCAAGCTAATTTCTGCTTTATTTGTATTACACAATGTTTAAATTTTCCACTGTAGCGCTTGGTTCGTTGATGTCACGCGGACTCGGGTCAGCAGCGCGTGCCCATCAGCTCTACACAGAGGAATATCGACACTATCCTACACGAATTGAGAATAAATTAGCTTGCAATGAATATGCCATGATTGTAGTTAGGTATACTGTGGTTCAACTGTGTTTAGATTAGACCCGTCTTCTATGGAAGTGAATCTTCTATACGGAGTACTATTATGTTTTATGTTATTTAGTATAGCGTTTTCTATACTAAGTACTTTTTTTTTTGGTAGAAAATAATGATAAGTACGGATAAGATACCCTGATGAAAGTCCTTACGTAAACTCGGAAGAGCGAATTATTACGGGCCCGGGATTGAACCCAACAACTTCACGATTTAAAGTCGATCCTTCTATTATATTACCGCGGCTGATACTCGCATAGTTGGCGATAAGTAATGACTTTGAGACATTGACATCTTGTCGATATAGGCTGACCGTTATGATGAAGTAGAGTTCAGGTACTGCACTGATAGCTATACTGCATCGGCAGTGTCAGTGGCTCTTAATAAATCATAGAGTGACGTCACTGCAGTAGCGTGTCAGTTTCTTGCGTGGTCTTGTGTTATTTTGTGCAAGCTAAAGCCGTTATACCTGATTTGTCTTTCAGCTGGATAGTTGCTGCTTTCATGTCATCCATCATCATTATCATCAGCCCGGAGACGTCCACTGCTGAACGAAGGCCTCCCCTTTAGACCGCCACACTGTACAACAACCTGCGATTTGCATTCACCGGTTGCCCACGACTTTTACAATGTCGTCGGTCCATCTTGTGGGAGGCCTAGGAGGGAGGCGTAGGAACGCTGCGTATTACGGTTCGCGGTCGCCACTCAAGAAACTTTCTTCCTCATCGGTTGTCAGTTCTTCGAGCGATATGGCCTGCCCATTGCCACTTCAACTTGCAAACCCTGCGAGCTATGTCAGTGACTTTGTTAATTTGGCGAATATCCTCGATCCGGACTTTATCGCGCAAAGTCACTGGCAACACACACTGGTTAAAGACTCCTGTCTTCAGACACTGCGGGATTTTGGACGAGAAGATATTATGCAAGTTCCCGAACGCTGCCCATCCGAGTTGGATTCTTCGGGCGACCTTTTGTCGAAGTTAGACCTACCTAAAAAACTACCTGTCCAAGGTAGTTGTAGTGGTCATCAATTTCGAGAGTATCGTTCCCAACGACAACTGGTACAGGCACAACATGGACATTGGACATGATATTTTATGTCATTCAACTTAACTTAATTTGTCTCTCGACGATCAATGATTTTGATAGCAACACGTGGTATAAGTCTAAGGTCCAGGTAATCAGCGATGACATTAAGGTCCAGTATAGCGCGTATCTATCAAGCGCGCGTATCAAGTATTTTAAAAAAACGCTGTCTGTGAAATTGCTGGAAGGACACTATCACTATCACTAAGATACGGAGGATCACTAAGATACGGAGTAAATAAAATTCGAAAAACTGGGAAAACGTTAAAAATACAAGTAGTTCCGACGTCGACGAAGAAACCTTGCGGCAAATCTATGCACGTACTATATTTATGCCTTTTTACTATAAAACAGCTTTCAGAAAAATGAAAATCGGGCTTAGTGGCGTGCCTAAGAAGAGGCCTAAGTCCAGCGGTGGACTACGATAGCCTGATTATGACGACGATGAAGACTATAATTGATACCAAACTAGTAAAAAATCTTAAGTAGCACCTGTATATAACTTTTTATCGATCAAACAACTCGGTAGATATTGAAGAAATTTGCTATAGAAAGAAAAATATTATCCTTGTAAACGTACAAGAGCTACATTATCATCAGAACCACGCGGACAAAGCCGCGGGGCGCAGCTTGTACGTATGTAAGTTTTTCCACGAAATGAAAAGAAG
This sequence comes from Erannis defoliaria, assembly GCA_905404285.2. Taxonomy (NCBI): domain Eukaryota; kingdom Metazoa; phylum Arthropoda; class Insecta; order Lepidoptera; family Geometridae; genus Erannis; species Erannis defoliaria. The sequence continues at coordinate 10,469,876 of FR990087.1, forward strand.
CAAGTTAATTAAAATTAGTGAGATTTAGCTGTATAATTTCAGCCACGTAGGATTCTCCGCACTCTATTGCAACGTCTTATTGTCTGCGTCAGAGGCCCTACATTCTAATATTGACCGTAACATATTGCGCGCTACCTTTTCTCCAGAATTTCAATGTTTGTAATGAATTCCTGACGTAATACAAGTTCATCGCATGCATATAAATAAATGTTAGCAGGTAAATTGCGTGACTTAGTTGTGTGAATTGTGTTACTGGGTGTGTAGGTACAGTGCCTGGTTTTTCATATGGCACGCTGGGGACAAAACTGAGATGTTTTGGGTAGCTTTATATTTGTTTGTGGCTTGCAAATTTCAAATCATTTATTTGCATAATATAATGGCAACATTTGAAGTTAAATAAATGTGTGTATTATTTTCGTACATCACAATCTTAACCTAATTGGCATGGCTGATACCTACTTTACTTTGACTAAGTATCATTAGGGGCTGACGTGCTTGGCATTTTTTTTAAGGTAAATCGTGTTTGCTCAATATAATTTTATTTATAATTTTTGTAACCAAACATTAAAACTTTTTTAAGTAAAATAAAGACATAAGTTACTAAACCAAAAAAAAACATCTACAGTTCGCCTGTATAGAAGAAGCTGTATTGTATGTAAAATGACGTCACTTATGACTATCTGTTAAGTCTGACAAACACAGTGAACTTACCAAACCCTCGTTTGTTTACATTATGAGACAGAGAGATAGATTCTCCAAGCATTATTATAATAGTAGGTATATAATTTCAATTATTTATAGAGGCGGTACCCGCGACCACACGATTGCTAGGCTAGTGGTGTCCCGACTAGGCTACCACGGCATGAGGTCGCGGGTTCAAACCCCCAGGCCAATGAGCGTGGTGAATATGGCCCATTCGCCTTTCGTGGGTAGGCCTAAGTGGACAATAAAAAAAAGGCTGATTATAAAAATTATAGAGGCGGTAATAATTTGCAGAACTAAAATATATTCAGTAGATACATCAACCAGCCCATTGACAGCCCATTGTGCGATAGAGAGAATGTTCGCACGTTCAAAACACTATTCTTCCCAATGTGCCATATAAATAGCCGGGTACTATACCCACTTTATTTCTATATTCATAGCAGGTATAACTGTGAACTGTTTCGTCAATTTGGCGGGTCAATCCTGCAGGAACCGTTATTTTCCATTCAGAAATGAATGAACAAAAAATCGTTAAAAAAAATAAAAATGAACGTGGAAATGGCAAAAGCACCATGTACTGCCACAAACCTCACAAGAGAAAAAAAAACATAACTTTGAATCTGTGGCATTTTTTGGGTTCTGATAGCGTAATCAGGGTTTTTAAGGCCGGCCACACATCATAAGAAAAACCTGATATAAAAACCTGACCTACATTTTATACTAGGTCCCGCACACCGTAAAAAAATCTCGTGACGGCCGTCTTGCTCGCACCTGTTACTGTGCGTGGTGCGTGTCAGACGACGACGGTCCGGCGCTGGATCGAAATAATGTGCGGCCGGCCTAATAGTCAACCGCTTTTAGATCTACCCTCGAAGAGCGATTGGGCAAAATCCACAACGCTGGGCCAGTAGCGGGCTGGTAGATTCTTATACGCCATTGAATTGAACTTCTCCTGACATTTACAGATTTACTCACAATGTTTTTCTCCACAGTAAAGCTTAAGTGATATGAAAATCCGCACTTAAACTCCAAAAAGCTCAATGCAATGTTTGAACCTACGATTTCACGATGTCAAATCAAACGCTATATTTTTGATAAGTTATTTTCTTAAAGAAAATGTACTTATGTGAAAATATAGGCTAACTGTCTTATGCATAAAACAATAAAAAGTATTACAAACCAATTTTTGTTAAAAAGTATTTTGTCTTCTTTTTTTGAACTCAAATCGTAATGAGAAGTTTTCTGACAGCTGTCAAAACGTAGTTCTACAGCCAAAGGATAGACAGTGCTGGCGAGATATGGCCCACGTTATTTCGCATTTTTCTTGTGAAAAAGCAGTTCGCCACCTTCACTGCTTCACTTCACAGTTCGCGTTCGTTGGTGAAGTGCTATTCCAAGTTTTCTTGTATCATTTTGTTGAAATACTGATAATTTTTTATTGTTACGTTACGTTATTGTTATTTTTTTTTGTTGATATTAATTGTTATTTTTATTGATAGTAATTAATTAATTGATTGGAAAGGCGCACTCTTACAAATTTTCGTGGAATAACGAAAGCATAAGAAATACTTTGCTAGACAAACAATAACCACAAACAACGCAAGACAGATCTGATATAAATGAAATAAGGTTACTTTACACCTTTGTAACCTTTTGACCTTTTTACTTTGCTTCATTCGTTCAAAATATTCAGAACCACAGACTAGATAGTGAAACTGTTAAGGGCCATGTCTCTTCGTCGCTGTCCTTTGATTATGAGAGAGAGCTAGTTCCTCCGAGTCGCTGTCTATCGGATTTTGAGGAACTCAGGAGGAACTTTTTTTTTTTTTAACGGGCTGTCGGAAAAGCGCCCATTCGGAAGAAATTTGACTGTTTTGTCAAATTTAACAAAAGTAGGTTTAAAATACTTTTTAGAGTTTTTGCATATGCATAAAACCAGCGACAATGATAAAATGAATGGACGGGAAATAAGCCCACGGATTTTGAAGACCTTAATATGTTCTCGCGTTAGTCATACTCTGTTTTTACGAAATGCGAGCCGTACGATACAACAGTACAAACTTCTAATACATTTACATGTGTTCTCTTTTTGTAATGTAGTAATTAGATTCGCTATCTCTATTTTCCGACGTAAGTATGTAATATGCATACTTTTAGCTAGGTATGATTGATTCTTGTTAATTTTAATCGATTTGCAAGCACTGGGCCCGTCCATTCGATTATCACTGTTGCTGCATAAAACACTAAAACACCTGTTATGACGGCAAGTATGTAATGTAAGCATTATAATTTATATGAATACGAGGTTTAATATGTTTTTACTAATGCTTAATTAAGAATAGAAGTAAAAAAATATCATTTTCAATTTTGTCGGAATGTAAGCCATCAACCACAACTTATAATTACGACTAAATATCATGTTCTACATGAAGTCTTTTCCATACATGTTTATTATACCAAATCTCCTATTTCTGTCGTAATTAATGGAGTATTAAATAACCAGCTCTATTTTGGGAGAAACTGTGGCACCTAAACTTCTTCAGCTAAAATTACGCTCATGATAAGTTTGTTAACTGAAATAGCCCATATTAAATGTAATTAGGTGATTAAGGAGCCTAATTGGCTTATATAGTCAGGGTCTTTTATAAATTTAGAAAGGCTCGTACACCTTCCTTGGGAGAGTGATATAACTATATTCCAATTTCGTGCCTTACGCCTGTTGTCGCTGTTGTTATTATATGGTGATGTGTCTTATCACCATATAATAGAGAACTACAATAATTATATTTTTATTAATTATATGAATAAATTGTATAAAAAAATTACATTAAATTATTAAATACAATAATTAAATATATCTTTTGTTTTATATATGCGGGATTACTCACGTTTAATTAAGTCGGATACTTCGACTCTATAGTCGACACTATTATTGTCGACTGTGTCGATCATATCCGCTGACCTTTTTCTAGGAGTTAAAATAGAGCCCCAAGCGTGAGCGAGTGCACGAGTCCGCGAAGCAGGACGTGGTCGCACTCGTGACGGCCCCTGTTAACATATCTCTTGTAGAAACCCAAGAACCCAACTTAAAAAAATTAAAGATAAATGTTGCGATAAGTATCTGATTAATATTTATCACCGTTTCAGAATGTTTTACGATAGCATGTGTATACGGATACTAAGGCTGGTTGCATAGTCACGCTTGTGGGGCTGTGTGTACGCGGCGCGGGCGTAAAGTAATTTGATATTAAACACGCGGTTTGCAAGTGTCGGGACTACATTGAAACGTTGTCACGCGAGCTGCCTTTGGAAACAATAGGGTTGTTAAGATCAAGGTTTCCTTTATGCATCCCTAGAAAATAAAATTTCACCTGAGACTTGGGAAATTCTTTGTGGGAAACACTCTTAAAGTTAATGCAGTTATTTAAAGATTGTTAGTATTTCGGCAATTAGTGCTTAAGTAGAATTTGTTATCTTAAGAGGTATACACCAAAGTGAGACGTACTTGCCTGTCAATGAGGGAATAGTGACGTCACAAAGGCGACACCGAGAAAGCGTAGTCTTGGTTTTCTTCAACGGAATTTAAAAATATTGGTGAATGTGGAAATCTAATAAGGGTGGACATATATTTACATACAGTGCCATTTAGCCCCAAACTAAAAAGCTTACACTATTCGAACTTGTAACTGATAGAATACTTCGCTTAGGTATATATTTTTTTGTAATTACAAACTTATATAACATACAACACCCAGACACAGAACAAACATCTATGTTCGGCACATAAATGTTTGTCCTGGGTGGGAATCGAACCCACGCCCTTCGCTCTCAAGACATATGAGCTATACCAATACCGTCATAAGGTATTCAATACTGATTTAACCGAGACTTGATAATGGTTGTGTTTGTAGGAAATGCCCATATTAGGTATACTAATGTTTTTTTTTTTGCATATTTATTAGTCTTTCGGTCTATTTTATTACTGCAGAATAAGTAGGTACAATTTTTGTGTCACTATACACTTTACTTATTTCATATTATATATATAATTTCTTTGCACCGATGGAGAGGAAAGGAGATCCATGCCAAAGCGGCACTGGCCTCTTTATTACAGGTACCCTGGACTGCATATTGTCGATAGCAAATTGAAGCCATTTGATTTTCGCCATTTTGGCGCGGATAGCCAACGGATAGATAGCAGTGTGAGCGTCCATGGAACTAATATTTCGTTATGCTATTATGTCAATTTTAGTACCGGAGGTGCTCGAAAGGTGCTCAAATCGGCACTAAAAAAACTGTAATTTCCTAGATAATATTTAGTCCAGCGCAGCGTACTTGTATTATAGAGCTCAGTGCAATGCGGTAATGGTGACGTCACGAAGGTAAATAGACTACTAATCGTGCGAGACACTATGCAAAATAGAGAGAGCGTATAGGGAGAAGGCAGTTAGCAAACATGTTTTTTTTGCAATCGGGTCACAAAATGAGCAATTTGTTTTTCTCATAGTAAACTTTATGCCTATCCGAAAGTCCGTACAGGTCAGTGCCAATCAGAAATTTGATATAATAACAGTACATTCCGCGGCTGTTCAATGCGCTCGTTACCCTGTTCACTAGAAATCATCATCAACCTGGATACGTCCACTGCTGAATAAAAGACCTCCTCCTTAGACCGCCACACTACCACAACCTGGCATTTGCACCGGTTGGCCGCGACTTTCACAATGTCGTCAGTCCATTTATAGTGGGGGAGACCTACCTAGGCTTCCCTACGCTGCCCTTCTAACTAGAATAAATAGTAGATTACTCACCTAGGGAGCAAAAGTAAAGAATGTCTCAGATCTGATGTATATTTTCTCCCTAGGCGAAGCCAAGATACAAACATGAGATCTAAGGCTTGGTTTTTGCTCCCGAGGAAGTGGTTCCTTTTGCTCCGCGTAGCTAAGCTAAAGTAGCCAAAAAAAAAAAAAACTGTTTGCTTACAATTGATTGGCAGAAGAATAATTTCCAAAGAAAAAAAGTTTGCAAATAATGGGAATAACCATTTTTGGGTTTTTTTTAATTATTATTTGCAAACATCAATTGTTTTTTCATATTTTAATGCATTAGTCGACAACCCTCTGCATGTAGCGTGCATCAGTATCAACAAAGATAATATAATACTAGGTATCAAGTAGAACTAAAGCCTGTCTGATGACTAGGGCTAAGCCGTTTGTGAACAGACTGGTGTTAAATGACACTCGGAGTCTGATTGCAGTGGTTTGCGTTTACCGTCCTTTGATATTGCTAGTATTTAAAGGATGTTCCTATAGCTAGCCGACGTTAGTTGTCAGCATACTCAACCTACTGCTTGACACAGGCCTCTACCAAGGCAGGCTACTCTCTCAGGCACGTTTTAATATATTTTAATTGCAAATCTGTAAACCTATCGATTTTGGGCTCATTTTCACAAATAATATTTTATAGGGGTCTTTAGGGCGTAATATTTATTCTATTTGAATTGCTTATTACTCCACAATACAAACTTCAACAACAACAACACACACAACACACATCAAATACACACGTTTCGTGGACATTCAAGTCCACGCATCTCTTTTATTTCACGATGTCTCCATTTTCACCCTATACTGAAGTTTAACTATAGGTTTAATTTTTTTACCTATAGGTTTTAACGTTTATACTTTCGTCTAGTCGAATTTTTTCTTCGCGTCTCTATTTGTACGTGACTCCCAGAGTTAATTAGTGCAATTACGAGATCCAGCTAGGGTGACCATCTTGTTTTAAAACATTTTTTTAGGACAAAGTAAAAATGATATCTGAAGAAAAACAGTTTACTTTAACCTAAAAAATACTAAAAGTGACGTTTGTTAGGTTATGTTGCTTCATTACAATGTCGCTACATAATATCTTCTGCGAAGATTTCAGGAAGATAAGGCTGTTTTTACGCTTATTTGTAATGTTAGCTTACCAACAAATGAAATAGTGAGCGCCAATGCTGGATACCACTGCATTGATCTTGGCCAGGTTTTACTATCAGGGCGTCCTTAAAAGTTACCAAAAAATAAAATTGTAATGCTCCTATGGACTTAGTGGCGTCAGTAAAGATTTTATTGTATTGCATGGTACAGAACCAGAGAAGGGATAATAAAATTTGTGTAATGTTTACATTTGGATGAAATTAATTCGTGATATATTTAACAATTTACAACAACAAAATATAAAAAAACAAACAAAATTTGTTTAGGCGGGAATATACATGGATTTAGCTGGCTACCTTACATAACAGCTCCTTGCACCTGGTGTTATATTTATAATTGTATAGAATAGACAAACTGGCATGCCTGAATCTGTCAAGCAAGTTTAATACAATGTTTGATTTTGCACAGCAACTGGCATGCAATATGAAGGAGGGGCGCGGGGGCTGCAAAACTGGCAAAGGGTTTGAAAGATATAACATGCGAGGAAGCAATTCGCCTGCAAGTTTTACTTGTATCAAGATTGCTCCATTTACTTGTACATGTCGGTAACAAGCATGCAAGCTACTGGTTCAGTTTGGAGGCATGTGTATTTCAGCCTTTAGTCAAATAAAATATTGGTGTCCATGTAGTAGATTTACCATTTGAAAATAAAAACAAATTTTTAGAATATGCTCGTAAGGCAAAATTTTCATGTTACGACTAATCTAGTTCATCATGGTCACCCTAGTTCCGGTTTTTTGTTCCGCTCCTTACACTCCAGTCAGGATAGTCATTGTGGGAATTAAATTAGCTCTGAAATTATTTAATGTCCTGCCTGTAAGTAATTGAATGCCGGGGACAAGCGTTGTTTGTTGTTTGTGTAGCGCACGTGGTGCGGTGGTTAGCGCTAAACGTTGGCGTGCGAGATTGCAGTATTTCCATAGCAGTTATGTGCATTAGAATTTTAATTTAACTATGGGAGTGGTACCATTGATATGTATTAAATTTTGTATGTAATTGGTTTATAAATATTAATTTACTTATTTATAAAAACATTCCATTGGGTGAGCATTACAGGTTGGCCCCAAAGTAAATGGTGTGCTAAATATTGAGAGAAATGGCTCATTTTAGGCTAAGACACCCATGCATGCTTAGCCCTGTACACACCACAACGTACTCTATCTTTGGTTCGGTACTCACTTGTGTAGATAACTACATTTTAATGTCGTGGGCCGAAAACTCGGGACGAATATGGCATAAATCTTGTAGCAAATAATATTCTAAAAATATGATATACCACTTACTTATCAACGTAATATAACTTGGCAACACACAAATGTCATGCTGAAAACTACAGTGAGATAGCAGAACCCGCTGTTGCGGCATGCACATTTGCATTTCAGAAATGTGGCTCGTTATTTTCAGCAGGTGCTGAAAAACGTATCAGCTGAAAAACTCAGCTTTTGCCACAGCGTGTTTTCCTGTACTTGCATTAACATAAACTTCGGGGACGTGTTATACTTATAAACTATTAAAGTGCTACATCGTAAGTGTAACGTACCAATCTAGAAGGTCTAACCAAATTAATGTTTATACTCTTCAAATCTATATATTAATATTTATTTTTTAACCCACTAGAATGGCCCGTCAGTATAACGATTGATTACCAACAAATTAAAAATTATAATTTTTAGTCCTAAATATTTCATTTTATATTATATCAGTGAAAGATATCATCTATCAAAGAAAAGCAAGTTCTCGGTATTCTGCGAAAAAGCAACGTTTTCTTAAAACTTAGGCTGCTCTTTTTTTACTGATTAGTTTCACGGCTGATTTGGGTTTTGAAATACAACTTTAACTAAATTTAACAAGTTGTTCACCTGAGTACTCGCGATCTTCGTGAGGTCGAAGGCCGAGCAGTGTGAGAGTCCAACGATGTCTAGTAAAATAGGATGAGTATCCCCTCATGTTTCGGTCGCTAATATTTCATCTTCAGCCGATATTTCGTGAATTCGAAAATATCCCGTGTTTATCCTAATCCGTGTAAACCTAGAGTTTTGGTATCTTGATGTCACTGAAAGAATAAGTCACCGGTTAGCCAACATTTTGCTAAATACCTAGAATGATATTAAAAAACTAAATAAGAAATACATCAAATTATTATCTTATTTTAAAATTAAAATATTTAAAAAAATTATTATCAATAAAAGAAAACGTGTGTATAAACAAAGATATAGGACTTTTTAATGTTTTTCCTTGTTAAAATTGTAGTATATTTTCTTTTCTTTAAATTTCTTGTAGACGTTAGGAAAGGGGGTTTCGTGCCTAAGACGTGGCGTGCATATGAATAATTGGCATGCGCTAGCCGAGCCCACTTCCACTTATTTAGGTTAATTTTCTGCCTTTTGAAGACACGACGCGATCTCGTTTCATAGTCTAGTGCACTTTATTGAATTTTCTCACTCTAGGCGTACCTGAGTGACTTGGACTTTTTAAATAGATAACTCAAGTGAATCGAGTATCACGACAGAATATCAATTAGACTTAATATTCAAAAACAATCTAATCTTCTAATAGTATAAGAATCTCTGTCCTGACTGACTGACAGACAGAGAACGCACAGCCTAAACCGCTGGTCGTGCAGACTTGAAATTTGGAGGGTGTATTTGTCTTGATGCGTACGTGTGCACTAAGAAAGGATTTTTCGAAATTACAACCCTTAAGGGGGTAAAAATTGGTAAAACTTTTGTATGTAAATCCTTTATTTTTTGAAGTTTTAGTCGTAAAAAATTGTATTTAGATAGTTCATTTGAAAAAAAATTGCTGTTTTCAATATTTTTTTGACAGGGATTATTTAAAGGGGTGGAATGTTCTTTGTTTTTGAAGTTATAGTGATGACAATTGGTATTTGGGTAGTTCATGCAATATTAAACATGGTATTTTCGTTTTGATTTAAAGTGGTGAATATGGGGAGGAAAATAATTAGTAATTAGCCCGATTGTGTGGAAGTTACGAGTATTTGGGAGCGGGGCGATTTTTATTCCGTACGCGGACGAAGGTTGCAATATTAATAAAAGAAAATAACATTATTCATCTTGTCTTGTACTTATAGGTGTGTTTCTCTCTAAGTAATGAAAATAGGCATGTGGCCTAATGTTTAATTTATGACAAATAACAGTCTTACTGATAATTATAACTAAATACATTACACATACTGAAAAAATAAATTGTATTGGCTGATAAATCTCGGAGATATGCGCGTTTAAAGTTTTAGGTGGGGATAGAGAGGGATGCTCTATCCCTTACTCGCAAAGCACGTGTTAGTATAAGCATTTGTATGCCGCGCCTGAGCCTTGATGTCATAGCTCATTATAGCGCTCACTCTGTCTAGCTTGAAATTACAATACTTAGAACTTATTTATTTATTAATTATTTTAAATGTTGTTTTCGTTGCTAGGCTCTATGGATGATCAGCTTTTTTATGAGGTAATAAAAAAATAGTAGTCATCATGCCTATTATCATTTATCTATGTGTTATGTACTTGGAGGAGTCAGCCTTGTAATCATCATCATCATCAGCCCGGAGACGTCTACTGCTGAACGAAGGCCTCCCCCTTAGACCGCCACACTGTACGACAACCTGTCATTTACATCCACCGGTTGCCCGTAACTTTTACAATGTCGTCGGTCCACCTAGTAGGAGGCCTTCCTACGCTTTTACGTCTGCCTTGTAGGTGGCTTTAACGCATAATAATTATGTAATTATTTAAACACAGACTACTTTATATCTCATAAAAACATGCCTGATAGCTCAGTTGGTAGCATGTCTGCCTTCAGAGCTGTAGGGTGTGGGTTCGATCCCCACCCAGGACAAAAATGTTTGTGACGTACATCGATGTTTGTTCTGTGTCTGGGTGTAGTATGTATTAAACTATGTATTTACAAAAAAAAAACAAAAACAAAAGTGTTAAATATGTATGTCTGTTAAAAAAACGTGTTGATGTGTTCCTACAAACTGCTACGTAGTTCTGACTGCTACGCAGCTGCTACGGTGTCAGAAATATAAATCGTTGTTATGTATGTAATTCCTTGTATTTTAATTATTCTTTTAGATTAATAAATAAAAAGTATTAAGAATTGGTTTCTCTATTGTTTTAGGTACGTGATCAACATCGGAAGCTGACCTGACTGGATCTATCGTCTCAAGAACATCTTCGTAACAAGAGATAATTTATGTAGCATCTAAACTACATCTACACTTAATAGTAGATTATGCACTAAGGGAATAAAGCAGTGGCTTACATACTTATATATATTTATATAGGGTCCTGAGTGAAGCGAGGGTTCAAGCTGCCCAAGACGAAGACAGGCTTTATTCCAGAGGAGCATACTCTTTTCACACCTTTTGCGAGATAAAATACACAATATTGTTGCATTGCAAAAACCTTATCATGTTTTTTGTTGCAAACCTTTGTTTTGTGTTCTTCGACGCTCAGACGTATCCTGTGGGTTTTCTCCCATCAGTCGAAGGGGTTCTTCAGGCAAAGAAGTAAGAGAATCTAGAAACATTTTTGTTGTCATTTGCTTCGTATCTTCAGGAGTCCTTCCTCACTGAAGAACGCCGGTGGAACATAATAACTTGTTAAATATGATGTGGCTTATCATTTTGTGTGGGATATCACAATATTTTACACATCTTTTTCTAAAACTTTCGTTTTAGAAACCCTTATGATTTTATGTTTTTAAAGCTTAAACAGGAAGAAAAATTATGACCTCCGGCAGGACTCGAACCTGCATACGAGCAGTCGCTATGGGTTTCCGTCCCAACTGCTTTGCCAATTAAGCTACAGAAGTCTCTGCCTGAGATGTCAAATTTCCGAACCTGTTATAAGCTACCAACTAAGCGTTTTCCTTATGATTTTGTTTACATATCGCTTGACAGTATGACGTTTGAGATGTTGACCATAGAGTAAGTAACGTAATAACGTTGACATTGACATTTCGTAGATTCCTGTAATTTTTTCATTGAGAACAGAATTCATTAGGTTCAACAGCCCTTTATTGATTTATCGATTCAGAAAGAAAAGTTTTGTTTGTTTTTACGCCGGCAAGTCCTGGCAACAACCTTTTTAACTTTGGTTTTTGATGGAGTAAGCGGGCGAATAATCCGCTCCTGTGAATTAAATACCACACCGCAGAATAGTAAGTTATTTTACTTGGTTTTCAACCTGATTCGTTGCCCGCTGGAGATTGAAGCGAGGATTATCATTTTCACTGATTTCCACAGTACTTGGGATGATTGTCGTGCAGATGATGATCGCATGGCGGCCAACAATTCCATGAGGTCCAAAGCGGTGGATTGGTAAGAAACCCATCTCGTCTTGTTTCCAAATCCACGTACCTAAATTATAGTAGAATTAGAAGTACCTAACGTCGTTGTCTCATTGTTGCAGATTCCGCCGCTCTTTTGTTTTGGTTTAGTGTTTGTGCTTGTAAAGCGTCCATGTCTGCGAAATGACTCGTAGCCTACCATTTTGATTTCGACGTGAATACGTCGCAATAACATTTAGAAGCAGAAATATGTCTTGGTGAAGCCCAATTAATCAATATTAATGCCACGCGCATTTGGTATGTCAATTTTCTCTTAATTTTCTCACGTCAGTCAAGTGTCTACAACGAAGAAAGAACCTAGAATGTTTTTGGACTTTAACTAGAAATTATGTGATCAAGAATTGTAAATTTAACTTCAACGAGCAGAACTGGCCCTTCTGTCTCAATCCTTTGGTGTAACTTTAAAACTTAGAACTACAATGTTAAAGGTTTAACTTATCTATACTTAACCTAGTACCTAAGTACTTAATTTTACATTGTTTAACAAATGTACTAACATAATAGAAATATCTTAAAGAATGTACCTATAACTAACAGAACCGTCATTGATGTACAATGGTAAGAAATTGAAGAACATATTTTACAATACATAAGATTTGGACGCTAATTCCTTGTCTCATTTGCCAGCATTATCGTGCTGGTGGCGCCCTTGTTAGAATTAGTTATCTCGGATAGGTAGGTCTAACCCCATCTCACCCGCCAGAGGCAGGCCCGCAGAGCGCACACAGAACCCACTACCCCTCGAGCTAGCCGTTCACCACACCGGTGACCCGGTAAGGTAGCAATATAAACCATAGAGTAAAATACATATAACATCATTGATATAAACAATAAAAAGCCAGGGCTCCAAATTCACTGACAATCACAGGACTAAACACCGTCTTTTGTTTCACATTCTTTGTAAGCGCGCCTTCTTTTGAGTTCTGCTTATGGTGGCCAGTTCGATTTTCAAACAAACCTCTTTACAATGCCATATGGGCATTTTTTTACTTAGCGTTTTCCACGAGTTTCCACACGAATTTGAAGTTCCAAATTCAAATCACTTTATTCCTTAGGGAGTTTCATACAACTTTATATCCCTTAAGAGATAATGCTTTACTTTACGTTGAGGTTGCATGATATGTAATTAGACATTGTCGAGCAGGTGGTGTGAAAAACCTATTCTGAACCCACAGATGCAGGCATATTTTTTGATAGAGCAAAAGAAAGTAAAGTAATTAGACACTAAAAAGTCTATTATCTCATGCTAAAATAGCTATAGACGTCATAGTTACTAAATACACCTATATCACACCACATCTCAGACATTAGATATAATTAATTTTTTGAACCAAGTGCGATTTTTTTACTGCTACAAAATACACAATACGTACTTAACCTACGCAAGTACAAAAGAATTACATACAGATCAATAAAAGTCTAGAGATAATTCAATTACTCAAGCCCACTACCAGTTGGTAGCAAACCTAGCATGCCGGCGGCATTGTAACGTTCAATGAAAATGTCAAATAAACGTCAGAATGTTGAAATATGATTTAAAAATATATTATCATTATACCAATTCCACAAAGTTCCAATGAAATAAAACAAAGACAAGACCTTAATCTTAATAAGACGGTCGTTAAACGTACAATTTGCTCGCGAAAGATGACTCGACGTTTTATGACACAGTCGGCAATTATCAATGATACTTCAACCATAATTTTAAATGTGAAAAGCTCTTATTCGAGACACGTAACAGGCATCCAAAACACACGCTAATGATCGTATTCATTGTCTCAAACGCGCAATTAAAGTAGACGTGTGCAAACTGAACAGAATTAGAGAAAACTCAGCTGAAATATAGAGATGGGACTAGGAGCTTATTTTATAAACTATGCACTAGATGACAAAATTATTACAAGACCTAAAAATTTAAGTAAGATTTAAAATACTAGATATTTAAAATTAAATCTTAATGCGAAAACATTATTCGTCGAAAATTCCCCCCCGTAATGCACCCTGCCCAAACGTGCCCATTATAGCGGCGGCGTTACCGCGCTGGATGGACAGATAAATCTGCTGCGTCAAAAACCACCCAGCGCGGGGGTCCCGGCCTTTCTCTCTCAGACGCTGCCCGATGTCCCCTATGAATTTTGCTTGCGTCGGCACGCCACGGGCCTGCCGTTTCCACAGCAAAGGGGACAAAGTCGTAGGCCAGGGCCAAATCGGCATACTTTCGACCGTTACCCTTTGCGGCCAACTCTGCAGCGGAACCGGTACGTTGCTGGGATTCCCGGAGGTGGCAAGCAGCGAAAGTGCACACGCACGTGGCATCCCAAATAATGCATCGACCCCTTTGCCACGGGACCAAAGTAAGCCCGTCTGGACGCTTACCATCAGCCCGGGACAATCCCGGGGGTTCCAACACTGAAGGCACGTCAGCTGACACAACAGCGCGCCTCAGGATCTCGTTCAAGAATATGTAAGATTTTAGATGCGGCCTGGATGGAACATCTATTTCGTGAACGAACAAAAATATAGCAAACGTACGACTTGCGACGAAGCGATAATGAAAACTTAAACATAAAATTAAGACGCCTCTACTTTATCTTATACAGACTTAATTTTGATTATGTGAAAAAATCTGTTGTACGTTTTTCTACAAGCTTACACATAATAAAATAAGTACTTTATCATATAAAAAAAATACTCGTCGGAATGAATCAATACCTATTAACTTTATTGGCACAATAACATTCAGAGCAAAAAACCTCCCGAATCCATCGTCAAAAGCGACTTTAAAGGAAAGTTAAAATTCGTATTAAAACTCTTAGCAACAGATATGGGCATCATAAAGAAAATCGAACTGAACACAAAGAAAAATCTAACTGGCCACCATAGGCATAACACAAAAAAGGCGCGTTGGGGTTTTTATTGTTTGCAGAGGGTATAAAAAGTAAAGTATTTACCTCCAGGATAAAGCCTGTCTTCATCTAGGGTTCTCAACCGATGGTTTAGTCAGGACTCCGTTAAAGAAATGTTAAGCAAAAATCAATCATGTGGCGTTTCGTTTACGGTGTCAATTGAATTTATTTATAATGCTTTAGAGGTTGAAGTATGAATGCGTCAGAATAACTATTGCAAAGACATCATCAATGTCGCCCTCTTGCCTCAGGCTCAAAACGCTCTCATAGACAAAGTGCAATTCGATATTAGAAGTTTCAAACATAGTTTTAAAGTGAAAACGGTATGGAATTGTTTCCCGTTCAAAGGAACACTGACGCCTCTTGTGACCCGTGTAAAATGGATTTAAGGATGCAATAAAACTACTCACTGTGTGGGGTTTAGGATTTTGTATTACGACTGTTATTATTTTAGTCTGTACTATGACGCTACTTTGCTAAAGTAATTGAAGCATTATCAGAGATTTTGTTAATCCGAAAAGGTAAGGATGATGAGGTATCTCATGATAATGCACTTGGCACAAGTACTATAAAAAAAACAACCGACTTTATTTTCAATTATCTGATGACATAGTTTTTCCAATTATTTTGATTTAAAAAATAAACAACTGAACTAATTTCGATAAAATGTATATGGTTTCACTTCTGAAGTATGGACTACCAAACAAAAAACGAATTATCAAAATCAAATTTATAATTAGCGGAGTAATCGGGTAACAAACATACGAAAAAAAACATAATTGAATCGAGAACCCCCTTTTTTGAACGAGTTAAAAAAGTACAACTTCATCATGCTTTTTCGGATATCTCCTTTTTTGTTCATCAACATCATCAGCCCGGAGACGTCTACTGCTGAACGAAGGCCTTAGACCGCCACACTGTTCGACAACCTGCCATTTGCATCCACCGGTTGCCCGCGACTTTTATAATGTCGTCGGTCCACCTAGTGGGAGGCCTTCCTACGCTGCGTCTTCCGGTTCGCGGTCGCCACTCAAGAACCTTTCTTCCCCATCGGTTGTCAATTCTTCCAGCGATGTGGTCTGACCATTGCCAGTTCAACTTGCAAACCTTGCGAGCTATGTCGGTAACTTTGGTTCTTTGGCGATCTTTTTTGTTACCTTGACATAAATTGTTTCATCTCTATGTGCCATGTTTAGGAACTGCTACTAGGAACATTGCCGTCCCAAACGCTATAACTCAATAATATTTGCACACTACTATACGATACCGCTTACTAATTACAATTGCATCAGAACAATGGAAACCAGGAATGTGTAAGCAAGAAAATTGCCCCGTAAACTATGTTGCCCGGGAAGGGTTTTGAACTAGTTTACCAATTGTGATTACCCTTGTGGGTACAGCCGGGTAAGTTTCGTACGCGAGCGGACTCAGTATGCTGTAGTATGTACCTGTGTAGTGTGATTAAACTTGTTTCTTATTTTTCGCATACGCTTATAGCATTATTTAAGATCCTCTGTCGCTTCCAAAATAACAGTAGAGTTTATTCCCAATATAGTTTATCTAATTTTATAATTTGTTAAGGAAGCTTTAAAAGGAAGAGGTCGCCATTGTAGCTTGTTTTCAACCGACTTCAAAAAGGGGGTTCTCAATTCGACTGTATGTTTTTTATGTATGTTACGCGATTACTCCGCCAATAGTGAATCGATTTTGATGATTTTTTATTTCGTAGCTTCAGAGGTGATCCCGTATAATGTTTTATCGAAATGGGTTCAGTAGTTTGGTTTTTAAATTAAGATTACTGGAAAAAAACAAAATAACTGGAAAATATGAAGATGTCATCCAGGTAGTCGAAATTGAAGTCGGTTGTATTAAAAAAAAAGCGTATTATGTCGTCCCGGCGATAGACACGATTTTAATATGTGGTAATTCGCGAAAACTTAAATATTACATCGTAGTCGCTGTCCCGAAAGCCTAATAAAATACAAATACAATTAACAAATCATAACGTCGTATAAACCAGGTATAGGGTAAATCGCCCCAAGACTAGGCAGGGAAAACGCCGATTATTAAAAAAACACTAGTCTTTTCTGGAGTCGATTATAACAAGAGGGGACTTATCCGGAGATGGAGTTTACAGACTTCTTGATTGCAAATCTTCATGCTTGATTCTTCTTGTTTGCATGCAAACAATGACGATATAGGCATGTTTACGTATGAAGATTCCCTGCCGATAAGCTCACGTAGATTCTAAATCGGATTATCTGATTATACGTAAACCGGATTGAATGAACGCAATACGCTTCCACCACGTAGATACTTGTTATACCATGGCTTGTTAAAGTCTTTGTCTAACCATTTTAATACTTTACTTTAGCCGTGTTTCTGTGTGCCAAGTACTTTGTATGTTTAAGGTGGGTAATTGTGTACACAGACGTTCATTTGTTTTGTTTATATCATTTCAGAAAATGTTCGGTGTGCCCTAATTTACCAGCCATAATTCACCTAAAACATTGTAATTTTTTTTATTTTGTTAGCATAATACTCTTTTCTTTCATGCCGTTTTTTATCATTACAGCAAAGATATTATAAGTATACTATCTCTACCACAGAAAAGCGAAAGCCCTACTTCTTACGTAGAACGGCTGTCAAAACAATGTTGTAAAGCAATTGTATGGAAAACCGCTGTCTCCAATTTCACACTTATTTGTATAGAAACTACGACGATAAAAATGCCAATCATTGGTGCCAGCATTTGAAGTAAAACGCTCGAAATGCCATTTTGCAACAGATTAAAATTGATCTAATTACGATGCAATGTATTTTGGTTTCCTACACCTCTATTTAAATTGTCTTTTTGAGTATTCTCAGCTTAAAAACATGTATATTGGCAGTATTGACATTAAGCGCATTTGCACTTAATGCCGGCTAGCGCGGCCCGACACATTTCCGTTCTATTCACTTCTCTATTCAGTGATTTTTCCAAACATCTTTATATTTTTTGACTCTATATACTTGATAGTTTAGTTTAGCAACCGATGGCAGACAGATTAGATTGACCACAGCTCTCCTGTTGTTGTGTGACGTTGTGGTGGAATATGATAACATACCTAGCTTGGAATGGTAACTGGCTCTCAAGACAGAAGTAACACACGATTGCTCCTGAATTAAACTACGTTGTACAACAAAACATAGTACACAATCGAAAGCTCAATCAATTTCAAAAATTGCAATATTCCTCGATAAAACTCTAACTCGCTTATAACTTATATTACAACACAGAGTTGTAACGAGTTCGCATGTGAACCGGAATTGGTTCCATACACAATTCAATTCAGTTGCTTTTATTTTTTGATTTATTCCAGTTTTATTTGTGGAACTGTTTCACGGTTGTAAATTTTATAATATAATAAAGTACTTATAACTGAATCCTAAACTATTCATGATCAATCTTAAATCTCTCCCAGGTTGTTCTCAGTAGTAAATGTCAGTCGCGGTCGCCTGTCCGAAGACTGACCTGATCTACTGACTGTTGCTTAACTATGGTGATGTTTCAGGTGCAGTTCTACTTATATTACTTCACAAAAACAATTGGATTGTCTTAGGTATTGGCCGATCACAAACAATCCAAAGGACCAAGGTTTCCTGTAAACGAGCCGAACGCCGCATCATGCTTACTGTAGAATTCTACTGTTGTAGTGTCTTTCACGTGCCGACGTCAGTGTCTTGTCGTCGATCGGAACGTTGACGCTGAAGTCAGACTTCGCATATAGCATAAAATAGGAAACTATAGCCTTAAGAACAATCTCTTACTCTCTTTCTTAATAATTTTTCTTTCTTTCTAACAAATCGGCAGCGTTACAGCATAACTACCATGCTAGTCGCGTTGCCATATTTAATGATAATGTTTATTTCTTAGGCCGAATGAACGCCAGAATTTAGAGCAAGCGTCATAATCAGCCATACTACTATCATGGCTATTATTCTAATAAACCTAAGTAATACGACAAACCTGCTTACTAGCTTTTTACTTAGGCTTTTTAGAATGTCTGGTATGAAAAATAAAGAGTTCGTATCAAACCAAATCATAAAGTCGTGATAGCCTAATAGGCTATCATCGCTTGACTTTAAATCGTGGGGGATGCGGGTTAAAACCCAAGCCCGTACTGTTATTTTGAGATTTAGGTACGTGTATCTATTTATGTGAGATTATTATCACCTTCACCAAAAAGCCTACTGGTTTTTCAGCATAGTGTAGAAACTTGCATAACACCGGACAAGAAATTCAATGACGTATGTGAATTCACCAACCCGCAACTAAGCCAGCGAGGTGGATATGGTATTTTTTTAAATAAAATAAGTGACGAGACGAGCAAGACGTTCGCCTGGTGGTAAGCGTCACGCCTGCCACTAACAGTAGCAGTGTCAGAATTGCGAACTTGCGGGCACAATCCTGCGCCGCACTGCACTGCGCTCATAACCCTGAGATATTAGATGTTAAATCTCTTCATAACCAGTAATTTATCTGGTAACATTGCCCTTCAAACCGGAACACAGT
Organism: Erannis defoliaria; assembly: GCA_905404285.2. Lineage (NCBI taxonomy): Eukaryota > Metazoa > Arthropoda > Insecta > Lepidoptera > Geometridae > Erannis > Erannis defoliaria. The sequence goes on from FR990087.1 coordinate 10,489,393, forward strand.
AATGCTTGCACACTACTGCTTGGCGATTGAATAACTGGAAAAGGTGTCGTAATTCCCTAGGTGGACTCTGCAGTAGAGTCCTACCACTACAATCGAGTCTAATTGCGAGTAGGCGTAATTCCAGCAGTATAAATAGGCTATTTGTACTTATCAAATCTGGATTTCTTTAGTCACAAGTAGTAACAATCAGTTTACATCCATAGATTTAAATATTTATACCACTACTGGAAGTAGGTACTCTGATCCAGTATCTTGCAGCACCTACTACACTAAGAACTACTTTATTTAAAGTTCTATTCATTTATTAATTCTTTCAAACGATGATCTTAATAATAAGCCTTTATTCCTGAATTAAAGGAAATAAACAGATGAATCTTATTCTTATTTTGTTTTTCCTTAAATAATTGTGTGTTGTGCGCTTTTTCCTTCCTTCTTAAATTATATCCCTTATTGTATCTGAGTGCCTGTCGGCAAAGGGCTCCTCTAGCTCTCTTCAATGTTGCCTATCCCGTGCGGCTCTTTTCCAATATGGTCTAGCTGTCATTTTTATTTCATCTTCCCACCTTCTGATTTGCCCACCCTTCCTTCTTTTGCCATCTCCGGGATACCAATCTGAAATGTTTGTGTTCTATTGCTCATGTTTGCACCTAATCATAATTACGTCCTGCCCAGTGCCACTTTTGTTGATCTATGTAGATAGTAAACGATGGTCTTATGACGGTACCAATCCTACAGAGACTGTCACAGATCTATCTAAAGCTAGACTCAAAGTAATATTCCATGTAGCTCCCCAGCCCGATGATGCTAAGTACCCTAATTTCTAGTCTGTCAGCTCGTGACGCGTTAAGCCTGAGTTGAGCACATCGCAGCTGCATTACGGGATTTACAGAGACATCTGCGAATTGGTATTAAATTAGCTGCCATTTTGTAGCGTTTTGAGTGGCTTGTGTTACGCTGTGTTATATTATAAGAGACGTACGTATTTCATTTGCGCTGATCATAGCGGACCAATACCAGACCAATGAGACGAAATGCCTTCAAAGAAATGTAAGAAAGAAAGAAATGTTCTAAAGCTCTCGGTTGTCTTCAAGTGTCGTGTTCGCAATGAATAATATTTATAGCATGGAATTTTAATAGTTTGGATATAGACCTAACCTTGAAGGGCGATCGGACCATATCCACCATGCTGGTCCAGTTACGGGTTATTTTATTCACATAAGTAAGCCATTGAATTTCTTCTCTGGACGTATGCAGGATAACCTATGAGGCTTCTTATGGAACATTAGGAATCAATGTTATAGTGCGATCAACTTTTCTGTAAAGTTGAAAGAAAAAGCATCATCACATTTCATTGTCGCACTTTCTAAACAGCATCGCTAACGTCCCATTAAAAAAAGCCCAGCATTTGGCGAACTCGACAGAATCAGTCATTATGTAACTAGGCTTAGACAGAAATCACAACACCACTATTATCCAATTCTTTCAAGACGTAAACCTTACATGCTCTCCCTCGATGCCTCGAGTCACGGTCAATAACCCCAGATTCCCCTAGCACATAAGATACTCGGAAAATCCAAAATAAATGCTTTCGTCTAGCCCCGTCGGCGTCACACATTCATAAATCACACAAAAATATATCCGAAAAGTGGCAGATTAAGTGATTCGTGTGAAAGTTGTTCGCCAAACAGGCAAACCCATTAAAGTAAGCCCATCAAAAGAGGCTACCGAATAATCTGTTTATCCGTTTGCATGTAGGTATAGGTAGGTTTATAATTATGATAGGAGGTGGTATAATTTTGTTTGTTGACCAAGCGAAGCGAAAGTCTCTTATGCTACAAGTCCACGTTTGTATATACAACGTGTAACAAAAAGGTGTAGATGAAGGTGTACTGAACAGTATGTATGTACTCATCATTATAAAAAAACATTTACTAAGGGGCCAACATTGAAAGCACGAAAAAATCTGTTGTTCCATAAATGTTGTCCAAGGTCAGTGAACTGTTTGAATGGAACAACAATTATTTTGTGATTTCAGGGTTTGGCCGAAAGTAAAACTTGTTCATAATGATAAGTACATACATACCCTTCAGCGTTACTTACTACACCTTTTTGTAACACGTTGTTTTAAGTATATGTGTTCAACGATTACTTGCGAACCGTTGTCAAATTGTTATGAAATTTGGTATTAATTATCTAGTAAGTGTAGTTTTGTTTGCACCATTAATGGTGCAAACGATACATAGCAGTTGAATCTGCACCACTGATGGTGCAAGTCAATGGTGCAAACGGTACGTCGGGAAATTTTCAAGTTATGTGCTTGTAAGATACGGGAAACGCGAGATCTCAGTTCATGTATTAGTTACAAATAAAGTTCAAAAATGATACTAATACAGAGATGATTTTTAAAGAGATCAACCATCAATTTATTCACAAAAAAAAAAAAAAAACTTTGGTTAGTTAAGTATTCAAAAATCATAAATAAATACTTTAAACACTATTCACATAGAAATCTCTTTGGGAGAAGGACTGGGAAAGCCTGTGTTGCCATAAAACAGGAGATGCCCAAAAACTCTGGAGTAATTCAGTCCTATAGGTATACGTAGACAGATAAGTATAATAGACATTTTGTAGTGGTAGGACTCTACTGCAGAGTCCGCAAGGGAAGTACGCCAGTTACAGTACGCAAGTTGCCAGTTATTCAACCGCAAAGCAGTAGTATGCAAGCATTACTGTGTTCCTGTTTGAAGGGCAATGTTACCAGAGAAATATACATATAAACACTCTTTAATATGTAGGTACACCAAAAATCTAAATAGTTAAATTTTATAAATAAAAACCTGAAGGTGAATAATAAACCCCAATCCGTTTATGCACGTGCCGTTCTACTTACCATTTTTATAATAGAGAAAAACATATTTCTTGTATAATAATACCAATAACTATTTTCTTACGATACGAAGAATTCGTAGGTGCCTAAGGGGTATTTTTGTAATATTTACATTTCCACGAATTTGGTAATTTAGGGTATCAATACCAATTATTTACACACCCACGCGCTTCTGGGGTAATCCTGCAATTATTTTGGATACTTCCAGGCTTTTGGATACTTGTCTTGGTCAGAACAGACACGGCTAATTTGCCCTAATGCCCGCTTACCCTTGTCTGCATTAACCATTAACTTGTGACATGCTTAATTCACTAAGTGCTGTGGTCAGCCTTAGGAAAGCGAGTCCCGAGTGAAGGCGGGTGAAAAAGCGGAAGCGAATCGCTAGAACATCCCAATTCACAATTATGCTCTTAGCCTTTTCCTTTTTTTCTGTTTATTTCTCTTACCTTCTACTTTTTCTTATTCATCTTTTCACACGGTCTCTTACCTACGAGTCATCATCATCATCAGCCCAGAGACGTCCACTGCTGAACGAAGGCCTCCCCCTTAGACCGCCACACTGTACGCAACCTGCCATTTGCATCCACCGGTTGCCCGCAACTTTTACAATGTCGTCGGTCCACCTAGTGGGAGGCCTTCCTACGCTGCGTCTTCCGGTTCGCGGTCGCCACTCAAAAACCTTTCTTCCCCATCGGTTATCAGTCCAACTCAACTTACGAGTATTACCTCAGAATCACATAAGTATTTATTACACAATATAGTATTCCGTTGGATCAGCCCAACATACAAATGCTGTTTATTATTGGACCTCTGTGAGTTCATACCCCTTCGAAGGGTGGTCATTATAATCTTCTAAAAAACTTAGTCTAAGTATTTATTCAAAGATCAAAAATAATCTCTAAATAAGAAAAAGGAATCTAGGGTTTAGGAAGATCTAAATAAATGAAATAAAGGAAAGCGTCATATTGTTTAGCATCTATCATCTATACCTAGTACGCAATTTATTTTCATACCATGGTTGCCTGGAAGAGATTGCTTTTAGCGATAAGGCCGCCACCTGTGGCACTAGTTTGTAAGGTTCTTGTTTTGTTTCTATAATATTCATTTAAATATCTGGTGTGCGAAATAAAAAGTTTCTATTTAGCTATCTACGAATTTTCTGAGAATTCGTAGATAGCTAAATAGTAAACTTTTAGACGTTTTAAACGTTTTAGAGAGCCGAGTGGACAGATATTTTATGACGTAGAAATTTGTCAAAGTAAGTAAATATTCTAGTAACTTAGTAAAAGGAGCCTATTCGATCTGACTGCTACTTTTTCTAAGTGTAATCGTACCAATAACCGACCATCTTGATCTCTTGGGCGTTACTCAGACTCCAACCCTCAACTTTGGCTCCTATATTGAGTCAAAGGCTCAATTGGCTGCTAAAATGCTGGGTGTATACCCAAACCTATGGCGCAAGTTCGAGTGGATCCTCGAAGGTGCGTCGGTATTTCACACCAGAACAGTTACTTATATTTTACCAAGCACAAGTTTGGTCGTGCACGGAGTACCTGCTCGCACCTTTGGGATGGATCAGTTAAGTACCAGCGCCAGGCGTTGGAATTAATTGAGAAAAGTAGCAAGAGGATCGTAATGCAACGATTCTCTGGTTCGGGCCTTGCTACAGAGTACAGAGTCTTGAACATGTCGAAAAGTAGCTAGCTTGTCAGTATTTTATCGGATACATTTTGCAGATAATACTTCGGATTTGCATGATCGTATTTCTATCGGACGGCCAGCCCTCGAAAAAACGTCACTGTTTCATGGTTGACATATGTACCATAAAAAACATACGAAACGTCTATATTCCACTTTCTTTGTGCGTACCTACCGCTACGTAAACAGTGGAATGAGTTGCCCGAGTGGGTGTTTCCCAATAGTTATGATCTGGGTGTCTTAAGTCGCGAGTGAATCAGTTTCTTCTTGGTAGTGTCTAATTTATTAGATAATTGTGCACTCAAAAGTTTAAACTCGGACCTAAGAGAGCTAAATTCTCCAAGGACCTAACCCAAATATTAAGCTAATAAGGGTTCTAATTAGTTTAATTCAAAGAGAACATTTTAAATATATTACACAAAACTGAGCCTGTGTTTTCGTCCACCGCTTATAAATTATGCACATAAATTCTGTTTATTTAAGTGATTTAATCACAGAACTTACTCAAAATAAAATCAGCGTGCTAAAGAAATTAGGAGGCCTTTGTGGCTCGCTCCTGCTCACTCGGCCGTGTGACACTAGAGACTTTATTTAATTTAGATTTAAGGTGAGGATAGTTCATCACCTAATTTTGTACAAACTTTATGAACCACAATTTGTAAAGGACATATTTACTTTTTTATTTTCAAGGCTCCTTAAAATATACAAATAAACAAGTAAGGACTAAACTGATAAACTAATTTAGCTAGGTATAAAAAAATACGAACTAAAAACAATCAAGTACTCAAAACAATTTTTTTTTTACTTGATTTTAGTTTCATATCAAATCGAATTTTAATTATATCTACATACTTAATAAAAAAAAACAAATGTATTCAAAATTCAATGTATTTTTTATATATTTTTGATTAAGTTAAGTAACAAAATAAAACATAATGCCATTATGGCCTAGTGATATATAAATGTGTATGCGAAAGTTTTACCAGTTAATGTAATTGCGAAATTTACAACATATCTTTTTTTCAATTTTAGCTTTCCAAATCTGTGTAAACATTAAGCTCTAAGTTGCCATTTTAATAGTATTCCGCTCGTAGTGCGACCGCAACTTGTAACGGATCGTAGAAATGACCAAAACGTATTGCCCTATTAACTGGACCACCTTTGTTTAAGTAAATCTGGGGCTCCGAGTTAAGTTTAAATTATTTATTGGACCGTTAAGGTTGGTAACAAATATCTTTGGAAGTCTGAGAGTTGCGTGAGGATCATTTAGGTGGGTGGTCGCTTGGAATAATTCGGTGAATTATACCTTTGCCTAATTACTTGAATACTTATACCTCGAATAATTTTAATGAAGAAGTGCTATTTTGTTTTTAGTTACCTAAAGTGAGTTATTATGTTAAGCGGGGTGTTTTAGTACTAATTCAGTGATTTAGTCGTATTTTAGAATTTCGGTTTTTTTTTGCATTGTAATTTTTTATTTTTATTTGTGTTGTGGAATAAAGGTGTTATCACTGAAGAGAGAAGTGAATAGAACGGAAATGTGACGGTGGAAATGTGACGGACTGCTAGACGGCTAGAGCCGGCATTAAGTGCAAATGCGCTTAATGACAATTCTACCAATAAATATGTTTTTAAACTGAGAATACTCAAAAAACAATTTAAATAGACGCGTAGGAAACCTAACTACATTGCATCGTAATTAGATAAATTTTAGTCAGTTGCGAAATGGCCTTATAAGCGTTTTACTTCAAATGCGCGACCAATTATTGTCATTTTTTCGTTGTAGTTTCTATACAAATAAGTGTGAAACAGCGATAGCGGTTTTCCATACAATTGCTTTACAAAATTGTTTTGACAGCCGTTCTACCTAAGAAGTAGGGCTTTCGCTTTTCTGTGGGTGTCATCCTAATACAACGCAATTACGATTACGCATCGCTTATGTTCACTTATCGATTCGTACCAATCCGTACAATCAAAATTTGCGCATAATGCATTTATGTTCACTTATCGGTGAACAATTATTTACACCGAACAATTATTCACACCACGAACAATTATCATCGTCGCCGTACCGACCGACAAAACTGTGCCGAAACTCAGAATCTTACAATCAACAACTTTTAATCTATCATTATGCAGTCAAGATTCATCTAACTTCCTCCTTTTAAAACTTATCTAGTTTGCTAGTTTCCGCCACTTTCCTTGGCTGAGGTGAATAATAGACGAGCTACGGTTCGTTGAGTTGTACCATTTTTACTAACATCAGGGCTCACTTCCATAGAAAACCTATATATACGTAGATCTTTGTTGATTATAGACCTATAAACTACAACAATGACATATTAAATGCAAGCTATTTTGTTAATTATTTGTATTTTTTGTTAATTTATTTGTATATCCACTGCTGGACTTAGGCATACCCTCGAAGGACGATTGGCCCAATATCTACGCAGGCTCATTTGTGGCTTGGTGCATTCACATACCTACGCTATTGAAGTTCTGCGTGAAACGTATGCGGGCTTCCTCGCAATATTTTTTGTTCACCGAAAAGCCAGTCTACTAGTATAGTATTATATTATCTTTGGCCAGTGGTGTAAAAAACCGTATACTTCAAAAAAATTATTGATACAAGCCCGGGACTTGAACCCGCAATATCGTGATTTCAAGTTGAGCTCTCCCAATTACGCTAGCATGGCTTGCGGCACGGCTTTTATCAGACGTGTAGCATGTGAAGCATGAGAAGAAGCCCTGTTTCAGATTGATAGTCCGCCTCGTACTATGTCTTAGGAAAGGATGGATAGACTACGATCGCTAAAAGGTAATAAAAAGGGTTAGTTCTAATCAGTAAGCATCTTTTTAAGGGCATATTCTGTACATCAAAACAAACAACTTTTACTATGGGGCCAACAATGAAATCGCGAAAAAATTATCAACTGTTCCATATAAAAAGTTCATCGATATCGGGCAAAATGTATGGAACAGCTGTTTTTTTTGCGATTTCAATGTAAAATAGTAAAAGCTGTTTGTTTTTATGTACAGTATATACCCTTAAAAGGATGATAACTGATTAGAACTAACCCTGTGTACGAAATAACATTTGACAAACGTCATTATAGAAACGAATATCATAAGGTATACCCACAACCGAAACCTAAAGAAAAATATGTCAAAGCACGCAATTGTAAGGTATCTTTAGTTTAAGCCAAGCATAATCGCAAACTCAAGTTAGTTATAAATATAATCCTCTCAAACAAAGTGAGGTAACTTCATAAATAGGGATTATGTCAACATAAAACGGAACGGAGTATTTTATATTGTGTTCGATGGCATTATCCTATGTTAGGCCGTTTGCTGATCGTTTATGCTATTGTTTGCACTTGACTTAGTAGAGGATGAGTGGAGTAAATGTTTTAACTTGTGTTGGAACTTGTGTTGGAACTTGTGTTGAGGGAAAATGTTATTTTTTTAATATTCATTTGATGGACATTTCACACAGCGCCCTTTATTCCCAAACCAAGCAAAGCTAGTAGGTAATTTGGGAACCAGATAACTGATAAATACTAATACCAAATTATTATTTTTAGATAAAAAATATTGATATATACTTATTATACATTTATAGAACACCCAGACTTAACCAACCTCAGAGTTCGTCATATAAAATGGTCCTGGGTGAAAACTGAACCCACTTTCTACAGCTCTCAAAGCAGTACTATAAGGCAGTCGAAGTCGAGCGAGTTGCTTTATGTAATAGGTCCCTCCCTTGAGTCGTATTCCTCATGTCTGAGGGTCGTGACGATCTCCCATCGTCGGATATAAAGGAGGGCACCCAGGGCAACTGCCCGGGGCCTCCACAAGAGAGGAGGCCCCTGCATTAGTTTACTGTTATGATTTGATTTGTCTCGCAATAAATAATGATTGAAACACTTGCAAGCAAAATAATATTTAACTGCCAAGGCCAAGCGTGAAGATTATGGCAACCCCTCCCTATTAAGTAGGAGGTGTTCGTCCAGCAGTGGTCATCTCCTGGCTAATGATGACGATGACTCCTTTGTTGTCCCAGGGCCTCCACACCTCTAAATCCAGCACTGCCCCCATAGTTTCTCTCATATGATGTTTTGCCATCGTTTCCTAATCGCAATATCTATTATCTGTGTTCATGTTAGGTGGGGTTTTCTTGGGAAGATAATCACGGTAGGTTCCCACCTCCTCCGGCATCAGGCTATTAGAGGGTATTTAGTCCTCATGGTTACTGTTACCGCTTCACGTGCACTAGGTGGCCATGGTGACATCAGTGTATTTACCGCCGCCTGCGAGTCGGCGTTAACCTTTAACGGCAGGTATATATGGTATCCTGACCAACCCTCCTAATTTCCAAACGGGCTTGGGACCGGCAACGGCGGAATTAATAAATACCTACAGAGTAAAATATACCACCTACACTATTACCTACAGAACTCTCATTGCCCTTTCAATTAAACCGCTAGCTACATTTTAAATTCCACTCGGCACTCCCTCTCACACTATACAATTTATAGTTCAATTACAGGCATACACCGCCATTAGGTCATTAGCTTTCACATGCTAATCTGTTATTGATAGAGGTCAGCCCGTGTTAATTACGTGGATATCTGGATAAATTGTTGTTTGTAAACAGAACAGCTGGTAACGTCCTACCGCTAGAATGGTCAGAACTAAAGCTGATAGCAAATTGATGCCAGACCGTTAGTAGTTTGATGATTACTTCTTGATCAAGCGAAGAGAAGGTTTCAGAGTTTAAGGTAGTTGTACCTTATTAATTTATTACTAGCTGTACCTGCGGCTTCGCTCGCGTGGACCAATTAGTTTTATGCGCATGACCTAAATTTACTTTAAAAAATAAAGTAACGTTTAAGAGGGTTTAAATTCAGCCGATCATTTTGTAACGATATCTTCGTGCATAATATGTAATAATGTTGTTTCTCGCACCATCTTACACTGGGACCTCTCTAAAGATAGATACTTTCATTATGAGGGAATGCAGTCTTATGTTGTATTTTCTAGATAATCAGTATTCTAGGTCGGGCAGATGAGATGAACTTCAAATCGTGAGGTCGCGAGTTCAAATCCCGGGCCCGTATTAAATGAAGTATTTGGCGTTAATGTTAATGTATATTGTGTGAATCCATTAACCCGCAACAGGGCCGGCGTAGTGGCTTATTCGCCTTTCGAGTATAGACCTAAGTCCAGCAATGGACACCAAACTACTATAAGATAACCACCGCAAAAAAAAAACTTATTTCTCCAATTAAATATCTAACAGCAATTCGGAAAACTCTTGCGCATCCGGACAGAGTAGAGTAGAGGTATATAAATAGCTAAATAGGGTTTTGTAAGCATTCAATTTTTCAATTCAATTTATTGTTTATAATGAAATCAAGACCGTAGAAATTAATGTGAAATTTAAATTTTAAATTTGTTGACTACACTAGTAAGAAAATGTGAGTGGCATGCCAAGAGTGCCGCTCATCATCAGGCAATCAACGTTCTCGCCTCGTTACTAAGTCACAAAAACAGTTTAATGTTTTGAGAAACTTTTACCCGTATTCGTTCACTTACTTGTATTTAGAATCTATATGCAAATGTCATTGGGCTAGTAGATACTTGGAGCTTGAAGGCAACTTGTCGAAGTAGCATCGGGAGTTAGACGTCAATAGGGCAAATTGCAAGCTCTAGAGAAGTCAGGACGCGTCCAAGATACTAATATTGCGATTCCTGTACTTACATAGATGCCGGGAAAGCTAGATTGATAAACAAGTAATAGTACACATAAAAGTTTATCTATAAGTGTGTGTGCATCTGTGAGTATAATGTATTATTTATGTAGTGTCTTGATTGGATGAAATGTGTTATGGTCTTTTAACCTGCATTGATAATAAGGTTACTCTTTATTATCTTATCCTTTTTTTTCTTTTTTTCTTTCCTTGGTGCCTGGGTGTTGCTTTTAGCAATAAAGCCTTACACTTTTTGTTAGTTAAGATTATTTCATTCAATCTGCGTTATGCTTGGTGGAAACAATAAAGAGTTAATCAGACGATGGCTTACTATATGAAAAACTAGAGGTCGTCCGCAACTTCGTCCGCGTACGGAAGAAATTCGACTATAAATCATCCCGAGCAATTTTTTAGCCCCTCCCCAACTCCCCCAACTCTACCGACTCTACCAACTCCCCCGCTTTGAATGTACTACCCAAATATCAATTTTCATTACTATAACTTCAAAAACGAAGAACTTTCCATACAACATTCCCCCCCCCCCCGTTCCCCCCCTTAAATCGTCACTGTATTTTTATTTTGAAAATAGCATTTTTCATTTTAAATAAACTATCCAAATCCAAATTTTCGTGACTAAAAGTACAAAAACAAAGGAGTTTCATACAAACGTTATAGGGGTCGAATTTCAAAAAATCCTTTGTTTAGTACACCCCTGCGCCTTCCAAATTTCTAGTCTGTACGACCAGCGGTTTGGGCTGTGCGTGGTCTTTCAGTCATTCAGTCAGTCAGGACAGAGCCTTATATATACAGGATGTTAGTTTGAACATCGTTATCCTTCTAGGATATCATTGTACTCATCATTATGAACAACTTTTACTATGGGGCCAACCCTCAAATCACGAAAAAAGTACAATGATATCCTAGAAAGATAACGGTGTTCAAACTAACACCCGGTATATTGATTGATTGATAAAAAAGTAAACTATACCACAGAAGACATAATACACAATACCAGTGCCGGGCCGAGGCTAGATTTAGGTAGGAGCGAGATTTTGGCGCCCCCTACACCGTCACCAAAACGCTCTGTGGCGCCCTTAAAGTACTCGACCTCAAGGATCAAGGGGCGCCTTTGGCGCCCCTGACCCTTGGCGCCTGGAAAGGCAGCTCCGTTCTCCCTATGGACGGTCCGGCCGTGCACTACACTAACTAAAGCTAGCTAGCTAGCTTATACAAATAGAAATGGTCAGCCAATGCGTACCCCTTTGCCATAAGGTAATGGTCAGTAACCATATACCCAGTATGTGTTGTAAGTGTGCGTTCATACGATCAAAATGTTCTTTCATTAGTGTAAAAGTTTACTTGACAGTGGTGCCATGCACGTTTACTTGGTCCCTCGCAAAATCTGGCGGAAAATGATGTAGACAGATTATTGCTATTGGTATCCCCAATTTTGTGTGCTCCAAGACTAAAGCAGTAACATTGAATACAGCTTAGTCATCTGACGTACGTTTTATAAATCTATCAAAACACCTTTGAGATTTGATGCTAACCTCTACGAGTATAAGATCTCATTACTGAAATTGAAAACTTGATGCGTAATAGATAAGTAGGTATTATTATAGTTAATACTGAACTCTAAGTCAAGTTTCACTACTAAAGCTTGTGTAAATACTAGGGCACAACACCCATTGCAAGTTTGAGGATATGTCACAACGCAAAACCAGCGCAGCGTGGCAATAACTTTATTCGGTTATCGTTATCCCGATAAACAACATTATCTGGTAAGCCGTAGGTTTTCACATTCACTGCATTTACTACCGTTATATAAGGAACTTGCAGTGGAGATGCCGTGGAGTCATAGCACGTCATTTTGTACCTACGTTAAACCAATAAAAGTCGACTTTTCCACGCCGTTTCATCGCGACTTTGGTGGTTATTCAGTCTAAGGCGCACTCACATCCAAGTTCAGGCGAGTGACGGCGGCGGCAAATAATAATTCTGGCATTGCTACTCTTAGGGCAGGTGTGATGCTTACCACCAGGCGATAGTTTCTTTCGTCTTTTCAGTACATTGTATAAAAAAGAAATCGCCAAAGAAAAGGAAACTCTTTCCAGTTTATCGTAGAATCAAAATCGACCCGTTGCGTTACCGCTACGCCCCTTCGTACCTGCCTTTTATTATGCTAAAGGTTACACAAATTTGAGCGTACGTCAAAACCGATGAAAGTTGACTTTACCTATACCACTTGGAAGTTTGCGTCTGTCTTCGATTCGGTGGGCGTCTTAACTTAGTAGGACCTAGATGCCACCTCATGTGACACGCGACTCACATCTTCAAACTTTACATTCTCAAGTTCCAAACTCTGCTCTACTATGGTCTATGTGGAGCTCGGTAATTAGTTTATTGCATTATGAAAGCTTTGTAATTAGGTACAGTTTCAAAGCATAAATTGATACCTTTGAGTAGACTAAGGTGAATTGATACTACGTGCAGTCATGCAAAATGAAAGGCAAGCCGATAATGACGGCAATGTAAAAAAAAAACTAAATTGACACATTTACCAACGTTGGCTTGTATTGAGAGAGAGAGAGAGAGCTAGATCCTCCAAGCTATTGGTCTATTTCTAGGCGTAAGATTATTTCATTTGTGGCACATATTTGTATCATCGATGATATAATTTACCTTTAGCATCCGCGTACCATGAGGGACTTGGTGGACAAACGCGATATAAAAAAAACCTATGTCTATATAATATATTACCGTAAGGCATAAAGAGATTTTGGCCTTGGACGTGCAACTTGGAGGATCTAGCTCTCTGTACGTATTTAAGTAAGCGCCTAATCGAAGCAACGCGTAATTAAAATACTAGCGTTTATTTTACCAATGCATTAATACGTATGCTTTGCTATTCAACATAGCCATGCCGCCAGCATGCTGGGTACGCTGCAAACTGGTAGTGGGTTAAGCATTCGGATTGTCTCTAGACTTTCTTCGGTCTGGGTACAATCCTTTTTGTTTTTGTGCAGTTTTTTAAACAGATTAGGCTGTTTGTATCAGGTCTTGAAAACGTTACCAATTCACATTAAATTTAACGATAAGTAACGGTATTTTCGTAAAGATACCTGCCAAATTGGTATAATTTGGTAGCGTTATTTATTAACATAAATATTCGCGTAATATGAAATAGCGTTATTAACAAATAACGCTATTTTTAAAGATAAGAAAATACCGATGCTGTTTAACGTTATTTTAAAAGCTTTATTTGTTAAAGCATAGTTGTTTATAAAGGCACGTGTTTGCGGAAGTTTAACGAGCAGGCCACGTGCGTAGTCAGAAGCCCAAAAATGCGTTAGCTACCTTGAGAGCTTTTAAAGTCGATTTTTTTCTTACTTTCTTACCGAAACCTATCCATCCCAATACTGTGAATAGAACGAGCAATACATCGTTTTACCCAAAATAAAAACAAATAAGGAGCTCCTCAGCCGACCATTTAATTCCAGAGCAGACTCGTATTCTAATAAGCTTGAAACATTACTCGGTTTTATTGCACGTTTTCACTTAACTTCCAGTCGGTATTTCTCGCAGAGAGTCATTTTAGTGCGCTATCGTCTGGCCAGCGTGAATTATTTAGAATACGGATCGAAAGATAAGCATTAAACATTCAAAACCTCATTCGAGTTGACCGGGGTACTGCAGCAGGATTGGTGCTGGTGAGGTGATGATAGCTTGGACTGACTCCTGTGTATCAGAACTGGTGATTTTCCTGGAATTCTTCTTAAAGCGTTTATATTCGTGGCCATCGAAGCGACATATTTTGTGATCCTGTACTAGTCTCGTCCACTGCTTTCCTATCATCTTAACAATATCGTCCAACCAGACAGCTGGTGTCTGGACAGCCTGGAATTCTTCTTAAAGCGTATATATTCTGGCGATCAATCTATGACTGCTTTGGTACGCCGTCCTTATTTTCTTCTCTAAATACTATATAGCCTATATCCACTTGATCTTATCAGTCCGTTAAACTCGTCTTTGATCTACCTACATAAGTCACGTTACAAAAATTTTCATTGCGAGCGAACCCTGTACCTAGCAAAAAACCACTATAACTTTTAGGTACTATGTATTTCGGGATAGTTTTTGTGATAGAATAATAACAATACAAAAACGACGTAAAACTATGTACAAATAAAATAATGACCGGCCTAGCGTAAAAAAAACTATCGAATTTATGCGCAACTCACGCACGAACTATATTCGACATTTCAATTTCAACAGTTCCAGCTGATTTTGTTTCCACATTTAGCATTTTCAAAATTTAAAATAACGAAACTGCATTTTTCTACTTTAAAACCGGCATGAAAAACTTTTGTATAGATTTTCATCTACTATTGTACTAGCACATCAAATCTGTCAAACTGTGACCGAGCACAATGGAAAGCTAAGCCGTTGAAGATCTGACGCGACTTGATATGCATCGGTAGGCGCATTCATAGATGCAATGGTACAATGGCTCTGCTTATCCTATGCTAGCATCAGCTCACATCATGTGGAAGTGGAAGTGGTGAGAATAGCTTGAATAGATCTTGAATCAAGGATAGGTACAAGCTTATGTCTCTATGTTAAAGTGATCACGCATTAGCATAATCAGCCTATTTTATACTCCACTACTGGAACTATCACTAGGGCCCATCCTCGTACGCTGTGCCCAGCGGCGTACAAGAAGAGAGGCCCAATGTTATTAAAGTAAGGTATAGGGCTGGTCAATTAAGCTGAAACTCAAAATTTATTAATGATGATGAACCAAATGCCTAAATAATTTGACGTAAATATTACATTACAATAGGAAGAACCCGTTGTCAAGCTTATAGTAAGGGTCACGTAAGAAAGACTGCCTAAATTGAATTTTCGCGTTTCAACTATATTTCGCTGCAAGGCAAAGTCCAAAACAAATTCAGTTCTGCCAACGAAAGCACTTCAAGCCAGCCCTAGTTTTTTCGTGCATGCGTTGAAGTGTAGTACATTACCCACACGCCGCGGGGCGTAAGGGGACGCGGTGAAAAGGGACAGTTTCACCATCTCTTGATAAATTTTAGAAGTGAAAAGGTTCCAAAATGTGTGTATCAAACAAATAGTAACTATAACATAAGAAGATAAGGCCAAAAATCAAAGTAAATTATCGCCAGGACCTAACGAATCACGGCTGAACGTGGACAAACTGCATGCAAACTGATGCACAGAGCACAGAAGTGTTTTGGCAGAGTTTTAGATGAGATGCGGTCGGGCGACTAGCGCAAAATCCTCTATTCTTTGATGTAAATGCTTGACAATAACTTTCAGATCATTATCATCAGCCAGGAAACGTCCACTGCTGGACGAAGGCCTCCCCCTTGAAAGGGTTGCCATAATCACCACGCTTGGCAGGCGGCTTAGGGATCGCAGAATGCCCAACACCGTTAACCGAGAGGACGCTGCTGCCCGTCCTCCGGTGGATCTGGATCTACTCGTAGCTTTAGGACATACCCTTACAGGGTCCATGTATCGTTGGTTCTTGGTTGTTCTTGGTTATTGTACTAGACTAAGATACTTGGTGCAATAAAATTACTGAATACTGAATACCTATAGGATGTGTCATTTTTGGTGACAAGTGGCCTGACATAGCGAAATTTAAAAGATTTTTATGTGAAAAACGTACACTTATAAGATTATTTTTTGCACTTAAATCGAATCATTATTAAAAAAAAAAAATTGCTGTAATGTTATTTTTAATTAATTGTAAGAGACTTACTTAGCAATTTACTTTTTTATAATTGACTGTCATGTATATGTAATTCTAAAGAATTACCTACTCATGATTGTGTATGTTATATTAAGTGTAACTGGTGCTAGCCGTTCTAATTCATCAATAAATATATACCCAAAACAAATACAGTTTTTATTTACATATAAATACATTTATGCAAAAAATATTTTAAAAGTGCTTAAATTATATTTTAACTACCCAAAATTATTTTCCATACAGTACCTATTAATTTAGATACAGAACGTATTTTAGTGATTACTTGCTTACCTGAGGGAATTAAGGGACCGTCCCTTAGGTCCTGAAATCTAGAACTTAGTTGCACGTTTGCCCAAAAACATAAAATGCGTTAATTTATATCAAGTGTCGATGATATCTATAAAGATAATAGTGGATTATGCACTAAGGGAATAAACCAGTGTCTTACGTCGCGAGCGGCATATTGAACCCTGAGAGTAACGAGGGAGTCTAGAGTGAAGCGAGGGGTTCAAGCTGCCCAGGACGAAGATAGGCTTTATTCCAGAGGAGCATACTCCACATTTCACACCTTCTGCGAGTCAATAAAAAGCCAGGGCTCCATAAATTAAACTTCACTGACAATAACAGGACCAAGCACCTTTTTTTTTGAGTTCTGCTTATGATGGCCAGTTCGATTTTCGAACAAACTTCTTTACAATGCCATATCGGCATTTTTTTACTTAGAGTTTTCCACGAGTTTCCTCAAAAACTAGACGTTCCAAATTTAAATCACATTATTCCTTAGGGAGTTTCATACAACTTTATATCCCTTAAGACATAATGCTTTACTTTACGTCGAGGTTGCATGATATGTAATTGGACATTGTCGAGCAGGTGGTGTGAAACATAATTTGTTGTCCAGTATTAAACAGCTAAATTGTGCCAGTAAGTGGTGCATCTCAACTTCGATCTTGCAGAGGCAAACTTCTCACTTATCGAGGGGAAATGAGTAATCCGGACGCGTCCGGGCGACGCCATCGCTTTCGATCTCATCAGGGCGTTAGAATAAGTTTAGTGCAAGAATTTAGATATTCGTTCAGAACTAGGGTTGTCGAGAAATAAATAAAGAACAGTCTACAATAGGTCAATAGGTAAGTAATAGTCTCACAGATGTTGGCGATGTAATGGAATAGGAATACATGCTTAGAGCTTAGACATTCCCAGAAAAGCGAAAACAATACTTTCCTTTTTCTCTTTAGCGGAGACAAGACTTTTGTCAGTTTGCAATATTGTGAAAGCATATATCTAACAAAATTTCGAATGTGTTTTCCTACTAAAAGTCTTTAAATCTAAATAATAATAATAAAGGGAGTACCTTAACAGAGATAAATCGATTGCTCAGAAAGCAACAAATAAGTTAAGGAGTAGAGTAAAAAAAGAGAGTATAGTGTACAGTATAATAGACATTGATGTACCTTAGGTTTCAATAAATGGCCAAGCCTTCTTCGAAACCGTGTCTACCTGAGACCGAGAAATGGTTTGGCTTCACACATATATACATAGTGCCTAATGTATCGTTGTCCGTCCGCCTGTCACTGATACGTGACAAAGGTTAAATGGCCCGACATTTCCTTTGCTTTGCCGATACTAAAAGAAAATTGTCTGCAGTATACCTTTCTAAGGACGCGGATACGTCAATATCAATAACGGTACCTAAATCACCCTTCTATTTATAACAGGGGCATGTACTGTAATATTGTACATGTGAGTACAAATGTGTACAAAAAGCTTTTAGAAATTCAGAAATTCGTAAACACCTAAAAAGGTTCGAAACGTGCCGGAAAAATACTTCTCTCGATAACATTCAATAGCATGACAAAGGCTTCTGCTAGAAAATTAATAAAATAAGCTTTGTGGGGATAAAGTTGACAAACAAACAGCTTAAACAAATACAGCATACAGAGTATGAGCCTATAATAATACTCGTAGCAAGTAATTGGGCGATATTCCACCACGTATAGAAGATTCGCTTACACCATAGAATTTCTTTCTCCAGACGTAAGTAGGTACGGTTTAGGAAGGTTTCCTCAAGATGTTTTTCTTCGCCGGAGAAGCCAAAAGTAAAAGTTTTTAAATCCGTACTTAAATAGAAAGCGCTCATCATATGAAACCAACTGCTTTCAGACTGTACCAACTGAGGCCGCGAAATATACTTTAAAAAAAACATAAATTTACCACATTTACCCAGTAGTTACCACAGGACAAAAGAGACAACCCAACGTTTGCATATTCTATAGGCTTCATACTTTCGATTGCTATTAAATATATTCGTTAAATTAATGTGTGCAATTATGAAATTTTTTTTTTTTTTTTTTTAATTAATTATTGCCTTGCCAGGTTTTTTTTTTGCCAACCCACTCCCAATGTCATTTCTAACATACTTAATTTGATAACAAACAATTTTCATCGACTACACAGATCGGATCTTAGGCTATTCTGATTTACAATAAACCATTACACATTTTTCTTGTCTCATTGAAACAAATCAAAATTAAATACTTTAAACCGAGGGAAACATTTAAAAGATTTAATTACAATGCCACTTATACGGCAGGCAGTATCCAATAAAAGTAAATTCATTACGGAGGTCCAAGCTTACGGAGCGTCGGCTTAAAATTATCTACATAATGAGTTCCTGGTTTAATCTCCTAAATAAAGTTACCTAAGTAAACAATTTATTTGGCTTTGTTTTACGTTCAGATACGGATAGTATTCGTGGACTTTGTAGGCTTTTGAAGAACTTAGGACCATTAAATGCTTATAAAATATCCTAAAATATGAGACTTTGGTATGCTGAACTTCTTGAAGTTAATCATTATCAATCCTGTTTGGCTATTCTTTTGCTTTGCGTAGGTTTTATTTTGCGAAACAGGCTTTGAATCATGTCCGGTGATTTTTGAGCCATGAGCAAAGCTTTCTTCCGTAGTTTCTTTGGATTTTCATTGCCTTACTAAATAATTTAGCTTCATTGGTTAGTTACTAAACATCGGGTCAATAAAAAATAATATAAATAGTGATAGTTCTAAATTCGTGTATAAGGTCATGATAATGCCAGAGGGTAGCTCAATACCAGGCAGTTATTATGAATCGGTTTACCTGGTACATTATGAAGTAGATAAATAATTAGGACTAACTATCAGAAATAATAATTTGATAATTAAATAATAATTTTGTTTTCCGTGGACAAGTATACCTAACAGTCTCAATACCTAGAGTATCGGCGTCACAATTCTAAGTCAAGACGTATGAAATATTCAGCCCTACACGTCCAATGCCCATAAATATCTGGTGTATATGCGCTGGTGTATTTTAGCATGGTGACTACGAGTACGTTAGGCCCATTTGCGTACCGCACGGTTGAGTTATGAGTGCGATAACATATTTATTTGTTAGTTATTACTTGGGTTATTGAATTTATTAGCAGTAGAAATATGTTTATGAATTGTTATTACGATTTTTTCTGACATAGTGAGTAAGTCCAGATAGGTCGAGTGGCTTGCCTCGTAGGTCTTGGATATGAATTGACGATTGATGTTATAGGAAGGTGCTCTATGTTATTGGTATATTTTTGGTGTCCGCGGTCAGATTAGTGGCCGCAGTTACATTGATTTGTTAGTTAAATCTAATCAACCACACAGTTATGTTGTACACCTAAGTATAAAAGCCACTCGCGGTCACCTAGCCAAAGGCTGAACAAATCACCCATTGTTTAACTTCGGTGATATTTCAGAAATACCTAGTTGAGCTACGCCAACATAACTCAATTTTGTTCTTTTAAATTGACAATAATAGACAATAGACAATAGTTTATTCCTGGCAAAACTATAAACAAAAAAGCAGTTACACAGAACACGGAAAAGTAAAACATAAATAAAAAATTGTTTACCTTTTGCCACAAACCGGCCCCAACTCAGCAAGATGCCGGTTGCGAGCAACCGGCACTGGTCTTCCGTTGGGCCCGGCAGGTGACGTCACGCACGCGAAAATCACATTATACACATACAAGGCAAATGAAAGATTCATTACATAAACAAAACTAATATCACATCACACAAACACAACATTGACTGAAATGTTTTGTTTTGTAAGATCATCCTAGAAGTGAAATGGGTCCAAAATACCTACAGCAAAAATCATTGGGTCCAGGATAAGGCTTTAATCCTGACAAACAAAGCGCTTATAGCGAGACTTGTATGAAAGAAACAATGAAAATATGTGTACAACAATACATTTACAGATATTGCTGAAGTGTTTTGTTTATAAATTAACTAGTGTTTTAACCCAAACGGTAGCCTCTTTATCTTGGCTTACCTTTGAACTAATTTGACCCATAAAATTGTAATTGGATTAAATATTTGCCTTCAAACTTTCAGGAAGATCTACGGTTCACAAGATATTGTTGATTAAACAAAGCTTAAATAAACATGCATATAAATCTATTTTTTTCTGCGGGCGAACTTTGTAAATACACTAAGTAAAAAAAGCACGCGCTTTTCACCGTTCTTTAAATATCAAATTCCAAGAGGGTTATAAAAGTATTAGAAAATATATCGTAAGACTCTTGAATGTGATAATAGAGGTCTGAATATCAACGACTCACGTGCCGCGTAATACGTATACGTTCCGCAGATGACCAGGTTAGCTCAGAACTTTAATGAGAATTCCATGGGGTGTCCCCTCACTTCTGCAACTTCCCGAATCCAAGTCGAGCTTTTTCCCAATAAGGCCTTGGTAGTCTGATAAACCTAAAACCACGATGTAGTTTTAGGCCAAATTCTAATATTGGACCTATCTGTAATATAGCCTACATGGGTGAAGCCGCGGGAAACAGCTAGTTATGTAATGACCTTTGGATTCTATGAAGTGTCGCCCAACGTGGTGTGAATATTTGCACCACGCTGGGCGCCAGTTTTTATTCTCGAAGAGAGTAGTTACTTTCCGCTGCAGACAACAATCTGTACAACATACAAACAAATGGCAAAGTCTTAATAGAAACGGTTTCCATTGTTCCTCTCAAGTTTGCTGGCAGGAGTTACGGAGCAGATCGTAGGCTTTAATCCGGATTGTTGGCTCGCCCGAATAGTTTTACGAGCAAATCTTTATTGCACCCGCTTAATTTCTCACAACTATGCACTGCGACGCGACTGAATGAATTTATTATGTGCAGCAACGACGATGGAAAGCATGCTTGTGTTTGCCAGGATTTACTTGTATACATAGGTATATTACATATAATATAACTATTACTTGCACTAGTTAAATAATGTATTCCTTTATTTTCTTCAATACTCAATTATTTATTGCATCATATGTAACACACACATAGATATCTTAAATAAGTGTGCTCATTGCTAATCTAGTGATAGGTACAAATATGACCCTTTTCAGGGTATGGCAACAACCGGTGCGGAACGCTCTATTTTACTTTAATTATATTTTAATTTCGTCATTGAAGAATTCATAAAGGGTAACATTTGGCTTCTATCATAGTTTTTATCTGTTTAATGAATCAGTCGTAATTTTCTATATCTTTAAAAGAGTTAGGCAGTTTATTGTAGATTTTTACGGCCATTGAAATAGAGCTAGAACTATGCAATGCAAGATTTGACTTGGGTTCAATTAGCTTATGTCTGTATTGAGATCTCGAGTTAGGCTATCGATCGAAAACTTTTATGTAAAAGTCGGGGTATATTCTGACAAATTTGCATATTTCAAATATAATTATATATAGACACCAATGATAATATTTTGAATTGAATATAATAAGGTTTGTGAAAGTTAGGTATGGTAATGTCAGGAGCTTTTAAGCTAGAATACGTTGGTTGGATTTCTCATTAATCTTGGCCCTCAAATTGCAGGTTGGAGATATTATGTGTCTATTTAAAGTTTTCTTATTTGCGATACTCTTTGTAAGATCATCCTAGAATTAAAATAGGTCCATTATCCCGATGTAACGATAATCTTAATC
Source organism: Erannis defoliaria (assembly GCA_905404285.2). NCBI lineage: Eukaryota > Metazoa > Arthropoda > Insecta > Lepidoptera > Geometridae > Erannis > Erannis defoliaria. The sequence continues at coordinate 10,511,514 of FR990087.1, forward strand.
AAATAAAAAAACGGCCTTTTTTGTTCCTTTTTTTTGGGCATTCTTGGTTTTATTGGCGCAAGTAGTATTGTGGATGCTGTGGGTGTTTCTTGGACTGCATCTTGTGAGCCATTGCAACGATGATAATGATTTAACGTTAGTTCAAACTACGACTAGATCTCACTTATAGTATTATGGTTATAGGGTATATGATTTGATAAGACAATAGTATTTTTTAGAGTTCTGTGGAGCCGAAACCTTATTTAGCTCCGTATGATTAAAAGTTATGACAACAGTCAGAATGTTATTTATAAAAAAAAATACTTAATTTGTATTCTCCTAGCATAACTTGTTTTCAGTCAATTAACTTTTTGTGTGTAAAAAATGATCAAAGTTTTGTTTCCTCTTAATAAACTTCCTTGTACACCAAGCAGTTATTCTTAATCCTAACGTCGCAACATTTCGTAGAACACTAGCGTGGCGTAGTGCCAACCTTAAGGCCACCGAGGCAAGGATGCCAGCATCCATAACATTGTACCACTTCCGGCCATATGTTACGGGCTAGGCATTTTCCTAAATTACTCGTACGGTCGGAAGGTTTAGAGATATTTTTATCATTGAGACGAATCATTACGGTTTGGAAATTCCTTTTGACTTTTTCCTTAAGAGTATGACGAACACATTCTAAATCGTATTCTAACGAATATTTTAAATTCAAAACTAAGTAGGTATATTACTCGTATTATGTTCTAGTCTTTCTGACAATTTTTTGTGTTTTCTTCCGATCAAACGGGTGGCTTTATGTTGATCGAATTTGGAATAAAGATTACTGAAATTTAGAAAACGATTTAAGGCTACATCTTGATCACCCATGGCTATGATGATGGTTTTATTGAATGTAGCCTTACATTGTTTTCTGAATTTCAGTAATACTAGCTAAGCTACGGCATAGCTAGTATTACCTACAACAGTACTTTTTAACACGTTTGAAAATGTCTACTTTATTCGCTTGACCTTCACTTTCTTCACGAAGTAGGTAAGAACATGCGCTCATGCTCACGCGTCCAAAGCATCCGCTTTGGAAGCAAAAGTTAAAAAATATTTAAAAATAAATAAATATGAAAGCCAGTTTCATTAATTTTTATGTGAACAAATAGCGCCTAAGAAGTTATATTGACATTTTTCTTGTTACATTTTAACATTATAATTATATGAATATTAATATTTCACTTAAAGAAAATTTAATGTCGTAGGTAAGTGGCAAAGATAAGCAAATAGACGAAGAAACTCCCCTCTTGAATGACAAAAATGCCGATCCAATCCAAACACAGAAATAATCGAATATTGCTCCAAATCGGCAGGATATCGACACATTGCAAAACGTAATCGAGTGGAATTATTCAAGAATCGACGCTCCTGCGGTGAGAATTGATCTCGGTAGGGTTCTGTGATATACTGAATCTTTGCTGTACAGAAATGCAATTTCGAAGTTTGCGGCTGGTTTTCAAGTAGTTCGGTTGGGTTGTGTAATATTTTGGTCGTAATTATGTAGTGGGATGGCACTGGTCCTTGGAATACTGGTTCTAGTTTAGAAACTAGAGCCACTAATCATAATCTTTGACTATGCTATTGGCTATCATTTCTACCTTGCGAGCCATCCTATAGAAATTAGGGAAAGATAGAAAATTATAAGTTTTACCGTTTTAATACTTTTATAACAATTTATTTCAATTTGACTTTATGCATATATTTTTTATCGATTTAAAGATAACTTTAACTGGCCCTATCGAACTGAGATTTAACAACTGTGTCTATAGAAGAAATAAAAAGTTAAGAAAAAAGTTCTTTATTTGGTCTGTAACATTGTTAATGATGGCATTTTAGATGCGTTTTCCAAGGGAGTAAAAGTAAGTTCGTATAGGCTGAGTGGCCAGCCCTAGTGTCAGAGTTAATGTGCCGCCCGAAGGCCTCTGACATGGCTGACGGTTGTTGTCATAGAAACTAGAACAAACAACCGGGACCAACAATTTAACGTGTCATCCGACCCACGGTAGCGCTCAGAAATAAATGCCACTCACGATCACCCATCCGAAGACTGACCGGACCGTCCGTTGCTTAACATCGGTGATCGTTTAGAATCACCTAGACAAGCTACGCCACGAGCGCTACTAAGGGAGTGAATCTTATAAACGTAATACAGTTATATTTTATGGGATAAATCCTGATTTTTATAAAGTATTTTTTTAATATTACTCATTTGATCATTCTTCCGTCCTAAAGAGGTAAATGGCATAGAACTTTCTGCATTTGTGTGTTAATATTTTATTATAACAAGTTTTTATTAGTCACATGAGACTAAGTTACACACAGTACACGCGATCTTGTCCAATCATGCCATAATAAAGCCTTGGCAACTATACTACAACCTTCTTCGGAGTTTTGAAAACAACACAAAAACACTTGCCCACAGTAATGCGCGTAAATCTGTTGTTTGTCACATTCTCTCAGAAAAAAAAGACGAACGCAAATAATCAGTTATCCTATACTCTAGAATAAGTAGGATATTGAAGGTTGATAATTTTCACTAACGTTGCTCTGCAAAATTGTTAAAAAAAAACACAATGTTTTCTCACATTACTGTACTTACATGTATTCTTTGACAAAAAATTAAAGCAAGGCATACATAATAATATATATCCGAAACAAACATCTTATTTCCCTAGTTATAGGTACCGAGTTCCCAGTTATCACTAGGCTTCACTAAACAAACATCCTACCCCTTGACATAGTAATTTTATTAATTGAATAGTTCGTAACTTTGCCGCCAATGATATTGTTTCTCCGCACATATAGCTATTAATATTTAGCCGACTTAAGTAACAAACACTTAACCTAATTAACCCTCGCTATCTACAGCAAATACCTAAATTAATTTATAATCTCCAGAACTACACATCTAGGTATATAAAAAGAAGAAAAGCGTGAGAAAAAAAGAGTACGAAGTGATTATTTATCTATACTCTTAACTGTCTATAACCGTTTTTTTCTCTTTATAAAGCTGTTTATGACCTACTTGTTACAACGCTAAAGAAGCCATAATAAAAAATAAAATAAAAACAACTGCCTTGCAAAAACGTTTAAAAAATAATTGCCCGTGCCAATCTAAATCTTTTGAGGCATTTAGAAGTTATGGTGAAATAAAGAAACTCACATACGTATACATACTTACATACATATACATACATTTAATCGAGCAAAGATGAGGGAAACAGCTTGCTTTTATGTACAAGACTGGTCCTTGTATCTATGCCATATATGGCTGTTTGCCAGGAGTCGTAGCTTCAGCTTATCTTGGCTTTGCTCCCTTTATGTAGGTGCTTGCACTAAGCTAACTTTATATATATTTTTACTGCGACACCGATTGTGATCGGGGTGTTACTATGATAGGAGTTCTTTTACTTCACACTATAACGTGTCTCGATTGAATTACACTATCAAGCAACAGCTTTTATTGTGTAAACTGAATACATTAAACTTTACTATACCTATCTACCAAACCATAGCCTTACATAAAGAACAGTTGGATCCTACTTAGATATTTTTTTGTCATACTTAGCATACGTAGCATATATTCCGATGGAGTTATCTATCTGTTCCGAATTGAGACTTTCACTAACTCAAAGTAGGAATTCACTTATTTTGAGTTAGTGAACGTCTCAAGTTAGAACAGCTAGATAACTCCATCGGAAATGTAGTTCCTTGACTTGAGCGGAAATGAAGCGATGCTTATCTAACGGAGTGGCCCATTTAGTGCCTACAGGTAATTACAAATTTATATTGGAACTATCGCCCCTACGGAGGTTGTTTACTATTAAGTTATCGAATATTTTCTCCCTCGTAGGAGGCTCACTGTTCTTCATTTTATTATAAACTAACTGATCCGGGGATCTTCGTAATGCGTATGTGTACATGATTTTTAATCTGTGAATTTTTCCGATGTTTTAATATATTGTATTTATTCTGCTATTCGGGGTGGAGACAAATCAAAGATCATAAAAAACGGTGCAGCCGTTCTTGAGTTATAAATGGTGTAAATGACCCGACTTAGTTTTATACAGGGTTATTAGTTCTAATTAGTTAGCATTCTTTTAAGGGCATACTCTGTACATCAAAACAAACAACTTTTACTATGGGGCCAACATTGAAATCGCAAAAAACAGCGTTTCCATACATTTTATCCAAGGTCGATGAACTTTTTGTATGGAACAGCTATTTTTTTTGCGATTTAAATGCGGGCTCCATAGTAAAAGTAGTTTGTTTTGATGTACAGAATATGCCCTTAAAAGGATGTTGATTAGAACTAACCCTGTATATAATAATAACGATAGGTTTTTTTATAATATTTATGTTTTAAAATTTATATTGTAAAAAACTTAGATTTAAGAAAGAAAATAAATATGTGAATAATAATAAAGAAATGTAATAAAACTAATCATATTTAAGAAGAACATTACACTAAAATACCTACTATACTAGAATAATGAACCTAAAACTAAAAACCTGACAAAATATAATATAAAAGGAGTCCCTTTAGGCAAGGTTCCGAAGATACTGGCAGCGTTCCCCTTTGAATAGCTAGACTAGTTCTTTGTCCGAGGTAGCTTCCAGCTCTTCGGTCTCCTGTGATGTCGACTAAACTTTTTGCTATTTCCTTAAAAAGCCTTAAAGCGCTAGGACCCCACGGACTAAGGGTCTCGACACCGAATGGGACAAAATCATATTCGGAGCCTAGACCCCTGTATTTGCATGCTTTAGCTTTTTTACCCTGTATATTAGAAGATGTAGTCTAGTCTAGCTCTCTTCCTCTGCTTGTTACCTGTCACAGCTGTACGTTTTAAATTATTTTGGTGCCATTTGTGTAAAAATTGCTAAGTAGCTAGTTTCATAGGAGCGACTCGAGTAAGGCAATAAAATTTAAATCCTAAGTAATTGCTGTGGGTTTTGACGAGACGCACTCTCCTTTCGTCGGACTTCAAGCCCGGATACGGCTGGGCTGGCAATTAAATACCAACCAACGAATTATAGGTATTAATTACTACTAAGTACTACTAAGTAAACTACTACCTATTAATGTGTGTTTTTATATGGTATAAGATACTATAAGGGGGAGGCCTTCGTTCAGCAGTGGACGTCTCCGGGCTGATGATGATGATAAGATACTATGAACACTGGCAAGAAGTAAAGACACATAATATTAAGTAGGTAGGTAGTAAATTAGTTTCAAAATTAAATGTAGGTGACTGTCCAATAGTAGGAGAATGAAAATACAGCTATCCTTATGGTCCTATCGTTTGAAGCTAGTAAGTGGATGTGGAAGCGTTCGCGACGCGTTTCGTGTCATTTTCATTATCGATGAGACGTCGGAATCAATCGAGAAACGTGCCAGGAGAATCATTGGCAACGACTGTTTAGGTCGGACCAAGCTACAAGGCCTTGATCATCGACGAAAAGTAGCTAGCCTATCGGTGTTTTATCGGATACATTTCGGAGAGTGTGCCTCGGATTTGCATGATCTTATTCCCCCCAGCCCATTATTCTATCGGACGACCAGGACCTCGAATAAGCGACACCGTTTTATGGTAGATATACCAAAAACTCGTACGAAACGGTTTAATTCCACTTTCTTTATTCGAACTGCTGAAACAGTGGAATGCGCTGCCCGAGTAGGTGTTTCACGATAATTATAATCTGGCTGTCTCCAAGTCACGAGTGAATCGGTTTCTTCTGGGCAGGCGTACTCCATTGTAGATTGCGTCTTCGTTTGTCATCAGACGAGATGGCGGTCAAACGTAAGCCTATAAAACAATAAAAATAAAAAATAAAACGTCATCTGTATATATAAAATTCAAAGTCCTGACTGAGATATCAACGCACAGCCTAAACCGCTGGTGGTGTGTTCTTTGTGAAGTGTAGGTATCCACTAAGAAAGGATTTTTGGAGATTTCACCTCTAGGGGATGAAAGTTTATATGAAAGTCCGTCAGTTTCGAAGTTAAGATCTTCAAATTTTGTGTTTGGAATGACGATTTAAAATTAGTTTATAAGTGACTCAGTGTTTTGAATAATTCCACCCCCAAAGAGGTAAAAAATGGGATGACGTTGTGTATGGAAAGTCCTTCATTTTCCAGGAAAAAAACACAATAATTATTATTTAGGTTTAATTTTGGAAACTAACGCAACGTTTATTGTTGTTTTTTGAATTTTTATGCATTAGGAGGGTGAAACGGGGAATGACATTTTGTGTTTAAGTTATTCAAATTTTGTATTCAAGAACAAATAATGAGCACGTGTATCGTGTACGTGCACGATGCACGTGTGATATTAAGCATTTACTGGTACTATCTATCCGCCTGTCCACACAAATATCTCAGCTGTCTGGAAATGGTTGAGGAACTTGTGCATATGTCTCATGGCATAATTTAAGACAAATAATCACGATCCCTACACCTCACATAAATAAGTCTTATGTAACGCAAAACTTTCAAGGAGTAACAAGTCAACGATACTGTAAAACACAACACAACTGAAACCTAAGATGTGTAATTTAGACGTTTTAGAAAAAACGTGGTGAATTTTGGGAGCGGGCCGAATGTTTTCCGTACGCGGACGAAGTCGCGGGCAACCTCTAGTTCCTAAATAAGTTGCATGATGCATGAATACGTTTATTATGAAAGTCAAGAACTGAAAAGATTAGTAAACCACAGCTAACACATTTATCTTGATCTTTTTGTAAATGTAAGAAACACATAATCAAATGCTGGGGATATCATCGTTATAGAAACACCCCTTTAGTTAAAAGCTGTTTATTCACATAACAACATCAGACTGAAAACGTTTTAAAACCCATTTACAAAACTGCTTACGTTTCTAAATATAGAAAAATATTATTCCAGAAACCAAATTTTTTACGAAAAATGGTGTGCGCGCAGCGGAAAGCCAACACCGACCGGCGTCAGCAAAAAAAGGAGCGCCATGATGGACGGACCCTTCCATATTGTTATTTTGCACGAGAACTATCGATCAGCTTAAATGTACGCTTCACTTGCTTGCCTACCTTCTTTAATTTTTTCGTATGTCTCCATGTCTTGTTGAAATATTTAATACCACATACGCTGTGTTTGTGCTTCCCTATCTCTACATTTTTTTGGTGTCACGAACGAACCCAGCATACATATTCGGACTCACCGACATCGTCTATTTCCATATCCCTCAAATATATCATAGTGTACGGAATATTTTATGCTGTCGGTATCCACCAGGCGTTCTGTGGTAATGTCTCCGTTTGATGTATAGCAGTCAGGAGCACTCGTGTTCTAAATATCTTGCCATTATGTATATTGTGGCTACATTAAGATGTAACGTCGCAGAAGGGAGCCTCTTAGCGTTTTTTCGTTGCGTAATCACGACCCAGATTGCTCTGTCGCGAAACATAATGCGGAATAGGGCAGGGAATTTGTAAAAGTTATAGACGTGCATTTATATTTCGAGTCGAAATATCGAAATGAGTGGTCTCGAGTACTCGGTCCGACCAGTCCGGTGAAATTACAAGGCAAATGGCACCTCGTTTGCGTTTAATTTGTACATTTGTTTATGAAATCTTTTTTCGTCGAGATACGGTCGGAAAAATAAATAATTGAAAGAGCTATTTTGTTCGGTAAGGGAAATTAGCGCCGAGATTGTTCTTTGTTTGTTACATTTAATTGGATCAGATTACGGACGCTGCGCCGACACGAAATGTGCGCTCGTAACAAGTAAATGATAAGCGAACAGCTGCCGTAGTAAACACGCCGACAGAATCGGAGCACGGCAAGGTTTCAGAGTGAATCACAAATGAATTTTTGGGAAAAAGTAACATTGCAAAATCTTCTTTGGTTACTTCGTTAAATAATGTAAGAAACTGTAGAGGTACGTGAATTGCGGAGCCGACTCGAACAAAACGCGCCGGAGCCGCCTGAATTTGCAATTTGAAGGCGTTTCGTTCTCACAATTTGCTTATACCGAGCCCCACGTTGGGCGCCATTTCACGTAATTCGGTCCGCGGCCGCACTAAAGTTAAGTAATCGCACACCGTTGCTGGCTCACGCTAGTGCTCCGCAGACTTTCTTATTTTGGCATCGTTTCAAATTAAAAACGATAAGAGTGAGTTCGTTCTTTTTACGAAAGTTCTGCAGAATGTTGAAACAAAGCCTTCATGCTTATAGCGCATAACACAATTCATCATCCTTTGTCGAGAGTACGTCAAGCTGTCAGCCGTAACTACCTAGTCTAGACTGGAATTAACGGCGGTGTAGGAATCGATTTATGTTCTGTAACTATTCGAATTTGGAAAGTTATTCAATGTGAGAGTTGAAGCTAAACTAACATTAATTTTGTTTGCATATGACCTAAAGAATGAATCTCAGTGGAGATCGACCGGCTTGCCTTTCATTTTCTCCTCAATAATAAACGGGCGCTGACCCGCCTTCCCAGGCTGCACAAAATTTAATTTTAATACGGGACTGGCCACTATCTGGGCGACGCCTAACAAAACATAGCCGCCTGCCGGCGCACAGATTAGAACTCGCTTACACCGTGTTTGCCCACGGTCAACGTTTTTGATGTCACCCTTTACACTATATAGATAATTTTGTTATCACCTTAATTGACCACGTGATTTTAATTCAATATTTATTTATTAGAACTTGTTCGCAATTTCCTAAAACTGCAACCAGAACAACGGGCGGACGGGCAGCAGCATCCTCTAACCTCTTGGTTAATTGTGGTGAGCATTCTGCGATTCCCGAGCCCCCTGCCAAGCGTGGGGATTAAGGCAATCCGTCCCTATTAAGGGAGAAGCCTTCGTCCAGCAGTGGACGTCTTCAGTGGGCGTCGTTCTGATGAGGCTGTTCGCAATTTAATCCAATTATATCTGCCAGAATGATAATAGAACATCCAAAATGCTTGGGTATCTAAAATCGTGGTAACATTTGCTGCAATTTCATGAATTGTCGTCGGCAATTATTATTCGGCGTGTAAGCGGGAATTTGTCTCTTCAGGACATAGCTGGTTTTGTCCTGGAGTTTCCCGTAAATTCGCATGGTTCGCTGGCTCCTTTCAAAAGTCGCGGTTGGTTTTACGCTTTTGGCGGTATTGTTGGTGGCGTTTTGACTTTGAATTTTAACTATTCTTGTTCAGAATTGCGCTTGGATGAATAATGCCTTTGCAATGCAGTTTGCTCGACGTAAATTGTGCATTTTGGGTGAAGTCATTTAAAGTAGCCTCTTCGTGTTGTAACAATACAGTGGAAGCTCTTAGGTCTGGATAAATATTTATCTGATGTCGAAAAGTTTACCGTACGTAAACTACATGTAGGTTAAAGATGATGCATCATCGCGGGGATCTTTAACCTTTAATCTTTATATACTCAAAGGAAAATTTAAGAATACATTATTAACTATCTACTTTTTCTTTGTAATTGTTAAGTTTAGTGTTATAAATATAAAGTTATTATTAAGACTTCCTATAAAAGTATCATATATTAGCAGCAAGCTCTTCACGTTGGGAACCTACATCAATGCAAGGAATGTGCCATTTTGTCTTCTTTGGGTTTGTTCTTGTACCACCATGGGAGTATTAAAAGTGACAAGCGTCTTACAAATCCGCTTTTTGCTCTAAGCAAACCTTCTGGGTGGATGGCACGAAACAAATGACACACCTATGCAACCGTTGAGACTGCAGGCCACAGATATTTTACGCAAATCAATCACGATAATGCTGCCTTGCAATACAGAAAAGGGGAAAACTAAAGCGAAGCGTGGTCGCACTCGTAGCTAAGGAGTCACATTTGCCGCACAGGTGTGCCAAGCTTAAGTCGGGTACAGACGAGTTCGACGTGCCTAATCTCTCAAATCCTTTGAGATCTTTTGGTCTATAACTCTTTGTACTGGAACAGCTAGTGTGAGGGACTGTACCACGGAGGAATGTTAAGTGAGTTCGCAAGGTAGCACGTAATTTAATCAGCTAGTGACGTGTATAAAGAATAGGTGAATATTTTACCAGAAAATTGTGGGAATTTACTTATATGTGTATGTGTGTGTATTTATATATTTTCCGCAAGCTTCGTTATATTATTCGCTTTTCAAATAAGAGTTTTTTTTCATGAACAACTTTTAGTTAATATTATAAATGTAATTCATACAGCAGTTCCTGAAATTATTTAAAAAAAATACAATAAGCACACGCACTTTTACATACAGTGATTCGTTTAATGATTAAATCTTAGTTATTAAATTCAGGCAAGAAGGCATATTTACTAGGCAAATAATTAGTTGCTTACTCGTAAAAAAATCCTTTAATATTTTCGTTACCAAGGACAAAAGCTTGCTAAGTACAGTATTTTCTAATTACAACATTTTTTTATTAGTAACTGACGGTTGCAGTCTTACTGAAGTATTTACTTCAAATCTAGGGCACTTTATTTAAAACACTCGGTCTAACTTAAAAACGAGTTCAGTATACTGCAAAACTTAAACCTAGAAATCGCTTGTGGCATGCAACATTAATAATTAACATGGAACTGCGGTACTTTCACATAATTAAGCAAAGCCAAAAAAATTAAAAAAAATTAAGCTCATTTGTACTTGGACACTTCAGAACAAAAAGTAGCCTATGTTCATATATGTTTAATACGCACTAACAAAATTCGCCTTAATAATTTTAGCTTGACTCTACTTAATTATAATTCAAACCTTCATCCGCACATAGACTCTTAAAGGTGTAAGTTTACTAAGTTATAAGACATGAAAATGGATAAGTGAGTAGCCTAATTTTAAAGGTTTCTTTTGACAAAGAATACAATTTCAATCCTACTTACAGTTAAATACATCAGACTAAATTACCTTATCATTGTCTACATGACCTTGTCTCGAATTGGCCCTAATCAAAGAGCTCTCGGCCCAGTGTAGTTCTGTACTGTAAGTATTTTCTTCAGATAGAATAAATGCAATTGTCTGAGAATTTTATCGGGGTCTCCCATCTTTAGGCTTATTCTTTGAAGTTGTAGGTACAAAGAGTTCTAAGCTTTAACAATGGAAGTCTTTTAATTAGTTCTGAAGTCTTCATCGAACATTTTATGATTTATAAATTGTATTTTCAACCGACTTCAAAAAAGGAGGTTCTCAATTCGACTGTACGCTTTTTTTTGTTACTCGATTACTCCGCCAATTATGAACTGATTGTAATGATTCTTTTTTTGTTTGGTACGTAATACTTCATCGGTTCAGTAGTTTGGGTTTGAAAACAAAATTACTAGAAAATATGAAGGTGTCATCCAGGTCTTCGAAGTTGAAGTCGGTTGTATTTTTTTAAACGCTTTTTATATGGTAATTCATTGAGTACGTATTAAGTATTTTGTTGAAGTAGTTGTTCAGCAAATTTTACATTAGAGGTGCTATTTGCGACTATGGAATTACGACGTTGTAGGTTGTTACTATTGCTTTTTTTTCTTGTGTGTTGAGTCTTAGGCCATATTATAATTGTGCACCTCAATTAACGCTACCACAGCCCCAAAAAGGTAAATATATCAAAGGTTTGGTAGCTTTAATATACAAGAATTATTCAAATAGCAAATAGCATTCATTAATTTTTGTGATATACGTTCGAACCTTCAGAATTCTGTAAGTTAATGTTTTGTGATGAACGACCGCATATCCCTGACACTGAGACATATTTCTTGCTTGTGTCTGAATTCGTGACAATAGATCCGAGTATTCAACTTTTTATGATTCCCACAGCTCTAGGTAAAAGAATATTCTGGAACCTGGAATAGCTCCACTAAATCATTCACCCTTCGTCGCCTTCGTCCATCAATCGCGATAAAAACATATATCTTACACAAACAGACAAACAACAAACAGCCATATTTTACGAGGAGCGTCTTCATATCCCGTGGCCTTGTGCGCAGAATAAAAAAGAACCGACACTTAACTGTCCACTTCAGACGTTACTTTTTATATAATAAAAGCATGAGACTGAGTTAATGTCCTGTGTGTGTGTAATATCTTCACGTCCAAAATCCCTCAGTGTCTGAAGACAAGAGTCTACGACCAGTGTGTGTTGCCAGTGATGACATATGGAACTGAAACGTGGTCTTTAACTGCTGGCTTTTTGGAGAAACTCAGAGTCACGCAACGGGCAATGGAGAGAGCTATGCTCGGAGTTACTTTGCGCGATAGAATCCGGAACGACGATATTCGCCAAAGAACCAAAGTTACCGACATAGCTCGCAGGGTTTGCAAGTTGAAGTGGCAATGGGCAGGCCACATCGCTCGAAGAACTGACAACCGATGAGGAAGAAAGGTTCTTGAGTGGCGACCGCGAACCGGAAGACGCAGCGTAGGAAGGCCTCCCACTAGGTGGACCGACGACATTGTAAAAGTCGCGGGCAACCGGTGGATGCAAATGGCAGGTTGTCGTACAGTGTGGCGGTCTAAGGGGGAGGCCTTCGTTCAGCAGTGGACGTCTCCGGGCTGATGATGATGATGATGAGTTAATGTTCTAAAAACATTATTAAGTATAGTAGAGACTACATCACGTGCACGCCTACGAATATATATTAGACATGCAGACGGACGACAAATAAAATAATAAATAAATATCGATGGACATTTTTCACACAGCGCCATCTAGCCCCAAACTAAGCAAAGCTTGTAATATGGAACCCAGATAGTTGATAAGTAGAATACTTATATACTTTTTTTTCTAAATACATACTTATTATAAATACTATACCCAGACACAGAACAAACATCTATGTTAGTCACGTAAATCTTTGCCCTGGATGGGGATCGAACCCACGCCCTACAGCTCTGAAGGCAGACATGCTACCAACTGAGCTACACGGCAGTCAAAAATATAAGTAATCTTAAAAGGGTTTCTTTTTTATTTTGAGGTATAGAGCTATGAAGAACTTGAAAACATTTTTTATTCATAAAGAACACTTTCGAAAATAAGTACTTACTATTCAGAATGACAGTACTTACTAAAAGTTGTCCATTCTTCTATTTTTATTCCGTTTCTCGGATGATGGAAAATGCGGTCGCGTGTATTGGAATATATTCCCTCTTTTTAGTGCCTACGAGATTTGTTTTGAAACTAGTTTTCCCTAGTGATGCTCTCTAAGGTTATTTGTAAGAGACGGCATCGCACGTTTGCATTAATATAATTTGATTTCGCACAATAAACTTCATAAAAATATTCTATTGACAGGTTAGTTAGTACAAAAATAATAATATATATTATTATTTTTGTACTGTCATGTGACGAGACAAGCAAGACATTCACCTGGTGGTAAGCGTCACGCCTGCCACTAATAGTAGCAGTGCCAGAATTGTGAACATGCGAACACAATCCTTGCCGCACTGCACTGCGCTCGTCACCCTGAGATATTAGATGTTAAATCTCTTCATATCCAATAATGTCTCTGGTAACATTGCCCTTCAAACCGGAACACATGCAGTAATGCTTGCACACTACGGCTTAGCGGTTGAATAACTGGCAAAGGAGGGTACTTTCTCAGGCGGACTCTCCAGTAGAGTCCTAGCACTACAAAATCTTGCACACTACTGCTTGGCGGTTGAATAACTAACAAAAGTTAGGTTTTGATTTGGATAAGTCGATATTTGGCGTGTGTTATTTATGTATTGCGCACGAATCTAGAACATTAGAATAAATAAATATCGGTGGTTTTTTTTTCACACAGCGCTATTTAGCCCCAAACTAAGCAAAGCTTGTGATATGGAAACTAGATAGCTGATATTTTTTTTGTAAATACATGCTTATAATACATATACCTAAGAATTAGGGTTTTCGCTTTGCTGTGTACTACACCGAGACACATTTATATGCTCGTCACATAAATGTTTGCCCTGGGTGGGGATCGAACCCACACCCTACATGAAGCTACAGCTCTGAAGGCAGACATGATACCAACTGAGCTATATGGCAGTCAACAATGTCAGAATGTACAATATTTATGCTTGTACTGTTATGCCTCACCCAAGCGTAGACAACGGATAAGATAGAGCACGTTTGCCTAGAATTATTCATTCTTCATTCAGAATTATTATTTAGACACCTATTCACTCTCCGTGTTAACGTCCCTATATATTAAAAGTTAAAAAACAATGCTGCTGATTAATGTTCTAGAACTTAACTTTCTTTACTTTGCAGTACTAATTATGAATGTGCTTTTGAAGCGGTTTAAACATACACGAGACAAGTCTTTTGATAAAAAGAAGAGCACGTGAAATGTATCTACGACAGCGAAAAGATACAATGTCGTTGACAAAATTGGCTACGTTTCCCAAGAACACATTCTTTGGATGTGAAACGAAGCTTCTCGGAGCCTCTCAAATCCCTAATTCAGCTTCGTTCACGCAATTAATTTTATATTAACGTCAAGTGCCATCTGGTGCCTGTTCTCAGAATTACCTTATGATATTTTAAAACGAAAATATTTCTAAAAGTAATTGATTCGTTTCTTTCTTAATTTGGTGAAAGGTAATCATCTATTGGAGTTTCTTAATTGTAAGCCCTGGAATAACAAATGCACCGTAATTTTCATTGACATTGATACAGCACTTAACAATTACAATTCAATTGATACAGTACTTAACATTTACAGTTTTTGGGAACCGTTCCCAAAAATCCTTATACCCAGTTCGCAGGCATCTTCGCATTGTCTTTCTTCATCAAAAAGCTTGTTGTATGATTTTTAAAAGCGTACGCAAATTAATAATTATGAACTCCTTCATACAAACCCATGGTTATGACCTCAATTGCACCAATATGGTGGGAATCTGGTCAAACGAGAACTTAAGGCTCGCAGAATGCTCACCGCCGTTCACTGAGAGGACGCTGCTGCCCGTCCTCCAGTGGTTCTGGATGCAGTATCCAGTTAATATGTAGGCATGCCTAAAGACCTTCCCAAAAAAAGGCGGTCCAGTCCAGTAAAAGCCGCTAGTCCAGCAACTGTACCGGTATTGGCCTCGTGTATAGGAAACAAAATAACAATTTTATATATTTTGACAATTTGCTATAGTGGCGTCCCTATTCATTTCTACTTTTTCTTGCCAAGCTATACATAAATGTTTCAAAATGAAGGTTTTTCTTCTATACACCTGCCAGTTGTTACGAGGGTAATGTAAATTGAATAGGTAGACGACCATCCAATTTTACAACTTGCGATCGGAATGACCGATCTCTTATTTCCGTCGGAGTAATTCAATTTCATCTGTGAAAAGGGAGTGTTTAATTCATTGTGTGGGTACTTATGTGTATAGGTAGGTAATGTTTTCTAATATGCGTAGAGTTTCAGTAAATAATATTTTTTGGATAAATTAATTAATCTTGAGTGACTTGTGTGTGTAATTTTATCATATACGGAGGACGGGCAGCAGCGGCCTTGTTAGTTAACGGTGGTGATCATTCTACGATCCCCAAGCCGCCTGCCAAGCGTGGGGATTATGGCAACCCCTCCCTATTAAGGGAGAGGTCCAGTAGTGGACGTCTGCCGGCTGTTGAAGTGAAGTGAAGTTGATGTCTGTATGAAACTGTAGCCTTGTAGCCTAGTCGGAAGACAGCTCGGCTTAAAAGCCTGCATGAGGTCGCGAGTTACAATCTCGGGCTCGTACCAATGAGTTGTTTGAAGTTTATGTACTGGTTTTCATTCCACGGCGAAGGAAAACATCGTAAGAAAACATGCATATATCTGGAGAAGAAATTCAGTGGTGTGTGAATCCACCAAGCCACAATTGAGCCAGCGTGGTGTATATGCCTATCGCTCTTCGAGGCAGTGCTAAGTGGTCTATAGTAGTATTAACAGACTGATGCTCACTATGCTATTATGATGAAACTGTGAGCACAAGATGGGCATAATGACTTCCTGTCGGCTTAGTTCTTCTGTTCTGCCGAACCCTGTAGCGAAAAATGCCGGAATAGTGCCAAGTGAACAATGCAAACGAATCCGAAATGCGAAAGTATGTATGTAAGGAATATCTATAGTTAATAAGTTTGGCCTTAATGCAAAAATCTTCCGAACCCTCCGCGGCTTTTCTAACCTTATCTAGCCTTACAAAACACGAAATAACTGGAAACCTCGCATACTAACGACCGTGCATCACGGGTCGGCTTACCAAACAACACAAAGTAATCTGGAGGCCCACGCGACCTCGTATATATCACCAACTTGTGACAGTTCCAGCTAATATTTCAGTGGAACGATGGTGCTACGAAATAGTGTAATTAGCTCGCCGCTCGTGGAGTTTAACGTCATTTTAGAGTGGTATACTTCATAATAACTATGTTTAGAGTTTAGATTGGATATGGGATTTATTTTCAACTGTAATTTCTTTAGGAACTGTCAATTTTTCTCGTTTACGTCTCGCTTTCACCTCGTTACCTTCCCGATCTACGACGCTCCGGAGATCTTATCCTAGCCGGACGGCCGACAGACGGACAGCAAGGGACAAAGTGTCTTTCCCTCGCGCAAAGTGACAAAGCTGGATGATTGGGAATCTGTTTCGTTTTCGTGAAATAAAATGATTCTAGGCGGCCAGTGTAGATAAGATAGCACAGGAACTGTCAAAGAGTACTTATATAGTACGTAAAAGGTATTTTTTATGAAACTAAGATAGCACCCATTACATTTTTTTTTATACTGTAAAGCGAAAATACGGGCAAGACTTTCACCTGGTGGTAAGCGTACGCCTGCCACTAACAGTAGTAGGGCCAGAATTGTGAACTTGCGAATACAATCCCGCACCGCACTGCACTGCGCTCGTCATCCCGAGATATCAGATGTTAAATCTCTTCATACCCAGTAATTTCTCTGGTGACATTGCCCTTTTAACCGGAACACGGTAATGCTTGGCAGTTCAATAACTGGCAAAGGTATGTGGTACTTCCCCAGGCGGACTCTGCAGTAGAGTCCTACCACTACAATACATTGAGCGTAAGCGGAACCTGCTAAGTATTAATTTTATTGAGCATAAAAATTATCAACAATACGTAGTGGGTTCAATTTCCAATCATTTACGTAAATGATTGGGAATTGAATCCATTTCATTACTAATTACCATTCTAATACTGGTAAAAGTACCTACAGAGCGAATTTTTAAGTTTTAGGTATTAGACTTCTAGGGAAAAAATCGACCACGTACACACACTAAGCCCTTTGATTACTTTTTTTTATACGCACAGCAAGGACGAGGTTATAGAACTCTCTGCTGGAATTAGTTAAAAAAAGACAGTCATTTTTTTTCAGAATTTTGAAAGGGAAATAGTATTTTGTAGAAGTGGACGAATTAGGAATAGGACAACTTTGGAAATGGACAAGTTAGGAACTGGCCCAAATCGACCAGAGCGATATTTACGTTAATTTCAATATAGCCAAAACTAAAACAGCTGTAACTATGATAGAAAAAGTTATTTTGTTTCTTTGTAAAAAAAAACAGTTTACCATTACACAAACTTTCCATCTGTAATTTGATAGAGTTCTAAAAGTAAACCAGAACAACTTTTATACGATTCCGGACCAATGCGTTCTTAGAATTTACGTAGGTACGGATGAATTTACATTTTAGGCATAATTTGTGTAACAAGACATTTAGTAGAATAAGCATTTAAAAAAGTTAGTAAGTAATTAAAAAAAAATGCCTTTAGTGTTTATAAACAATTTCAGTTTAACAAAACAAGAGTTTTGGCGGGAACGCGAAAAAATCATATCTTTAATAGTGTGTTAGTGTTAATATAAAAATGGTTGCGTTTTATACATTAAATGCTGATTTAGCTCACGAGTATGGGCAAGTGATATAGGTAATGTCTGAAACGTGGCTTTTCGTGTTGTTTCCAAAACTCCGCAAAAGCTCGTAGTAAAGTTGCCACGACTTTACTAGGGCATGCCTGGACTTGACTGTGACTTAGTAAGTTTTACTGACTGTGACTAACTTGACTTGACTTGAAATTCATCAAAAACTTGATATATAACGATACTTGACACTGGCAAACGCACAAAGCGCGTCGCCATAATTCTCCAACGAGGAAAGAAGAAAAAAAACAATTTAATGGCATTTTTTCATGTTGAATTATTTAGGGTCGTTACGCATGACAAATTGATTCTCGAATAACTAGTGGCAATTCTTCTGACGGACAAGTAAGAGAAGATCATCATTATCATCCTTTATTTTTGCAACTGAGATCGGTAGGCAGCTCTCTGCATTCAGACTTTTCGCTGCAGAGCCAAAGGAAGCTATTTTCTAAAACACGATTTCGAAATTACTTAGTCTAAATTCAACACAAACAGAATCTCTTGTATTCCTTTCATTAATATCGTACAATTCCATTCTTCGCTGCATTCAGAGCACATGAAAATGTAAAGAATTCAGAAATCTCCATAACAATAAACCATGTAACAATTGTTATGAAATACAAACATTAATCTGCTTTAGGGTTGACCGTACGAAATGGCAGACGATATTACCATGCAGTACTCAAACTCATGTACTTTTGTTTAAATATTGCGTGCTTTGACTTTTTTCAATTCAATTTCTTTATGCAATTTATACATCTAATAACATTTACAGATGTTGTACAACAAACAACAAAAACACATTAAAATCACATCAGAACACAGACACCAAAAATACAACTTCACAAATGACTTCAAAAACAGATACTTTGTTAACACAAACATCAGGTGACATCATAATTAATTAAATTGTCCTAGATGAACCACTCTTTGGATTACGCGGAACAGAAGTGCTAATCTAAAAGGTCATTGAATTAATCAATGTGAAATCGCAAAAAAAACACTGCTATTTCATAGAAAATTACGTTCAATTTATCCTTGATAAAATAGAACTGCTGTTTTTTTTCGATTTCAGGGTTGTACAATAACCTAGACGATACGCCATCCTAATATATTTTACGAATTTAAATATTATTAATATTGTGGTTATTTGCTCCTACATGCCTCTGTGTCATCTCTGCCATGCCTTCGTTTTCGTTTATCTCCTACATAAATTATAAAATTAATCCGCAATCAAAATTAGTACCCTTAATTTTCCTGTCCTCTTATTATCCAATAATCCTAGCACAGCACTACTGCATACAATATAAAAACTAAGCCAGTGTGCGTAAACCCAATCCCCATTACAACCTTTTTCACTGGCAAAGAAGTTGGTATATTTCGCACCGTACCGTAGGGCTGCATGGCTAACGAGGCTCGAAGGCGAATTAGATTTAATTTTTGATTCTGTTTGCCTGCTCACGACTGGAGTTTCTAAATTATTCAGAATCTTGCACGAGGTATGCACCATAACGTTGTACTCAGTATATTCTTGAGCGTAGCTCAAGCCGTAGGCTTCTTGCTGAATTGGAAAGATTTTCAGGCCAATACACTTTTAGGTTGAATTATTTTAATAAAACCAGAATTAAAGGAATGGTCATGTCAAGAAGTGGTCGTTTAAAAAAGTGGTCATTTCAAGAAGTGGTCGTATCAAGAAGTAGTCATTTCTAGAAGTGGACATTTTTATTTATGGTCCTCAACCGCCGAAACGATTTTTACTAGTTTATAGCCAGTTCAGATTCAATAGATATTTTAATTTAAATGTCATCAATCTGTTTTTTATTTGACTAAATCTGCAATAATATAACCCAAAGTAACAAAAAGTCATAATTTGGCGTAAAACAAGACATGGGTGCAATTTTCTAGATATTTGCTTGAAAACGAAAGAGATTCCAAAATATTATTTTTTAATCCAAGGTATACCAACTGTTCCATACATTTTGTCCAAGATCGATGAACCTTTTTGTATGGAACAGCTGTTTTTTTTTCGTCATTTCAGGGTTGGGCCCATAGTAAAAGTAATTCATAATTATGAGTACAATGATATCGTAGAAGGATAACGGTGTTCAAACTAACATCCTGTATTTTTGTAAAAAAATGTGATATGGGTGTCATTTTTTAGATTAATCGGTGCGCTGATTACGAAAATGACGAATATTTATTTAAATCCAAGTTAAGGGCAATTTATTTTGCCATTAATATTATAATTTGTACCAGTGCCAAGCCGGGGTGGATCGCTAGTAGGTACACAATAAACATACCTATCTAAAATTGGGTTTCACGTTGCGCGATATAGTTCGAACAACAAAAACCCGGAACACAGAGACAAAATTAGAGAAATCGGATTGGATAAAGACGAAAGATGGATTAACTATTCCAAAGTAATAAGGTAAGTATAATTCTCGAATGAATTAGTCTATTTATTCTCCTAATCTTCTTTTTTGTTTTTGCTATACCGTGTGAAATATGCATGTGATAGTATTTAATTGAATTGTTTTATTTAATTGGCATCACAGATGATATATTATAGATGTTTGTTTTTTTAATGATATAATATCTTCCAAGTTAGTTTGTACAAACTACCTACTTGCTCACAAAATGTTATATAGATCGGACCAACGGCGCGCAAATAAAATGTATGACTACTTCAAAAATAGTATAAGGTCTTAAGTAATTTCGCTAATGAAAACTACAAAATATTGAAGAGTTGCGGTCGAGTTCCATCTAGTTAATTCTGGTATATTCCGGCATTATTAAGGGTACAGAAAATGCGGTAACACAAAATTATTAGTGAATATTACCCGCGCGGTCTCTGGCTAATGCCACTTGTGTCTCTGTTTGTTATTCTATGGTCAGGGCTGAAGTGGATTCTATTATCATTTAATTATAGTGAGTAGTTTTATCTATTTTCGTTGCTCGAATGAATTAGTCTATTTATTCTCCTATTCTTCTTTTTTTGTTTGCGCTAAACCGTGTGAAATATGCATGCGATAGTATTTAATTGAATCGTTTTTTTAATTGGCATCACAGATGATATATATTAACAAAAAAAATACGAAAAATTATAGTAGGTACATTAAAAAGTGCCCATAAAAGATAAAAAATACACATTTATCACCTGCTTTACCTATGGTTTTAAAGTTTAAACAGGAAGAAAAATTATGACCTCCGGCAGGACTCGAACCTGCATACGAGCAGTCGCTATGGGTTTCCGTCCCAACTGCTTTGCCAATTAAGCTACAGAAGTCTCTGCCTTAGATGCCAAATTTCCGAACCTGTTATAAGCTACCAACTAAAGCGTTGGTGGCGCCATCTGTAAATTTTTGTAACACAAATACCTACCTACCTTTACCTACTTACAAAAACGTATGGAATGTATCCTGACTGAGGAAAGTCTAGGGACAATCCAAATGCTCAAACCCAGTATTGGTCGTCAGCGTAGCGTAAGATTAAGACTAAGAGTAAGATTGGTCGGCCGCGAAACCAGTATGATGGCGGTATTGCCACGTTAAATGGCAGTGCCAATGCGTTGGGCCAAATGCAGCATTTAAATTAAAATATATTGATTTTTACTATACACTTCTTTTGTACTAGCTCAAGTTGTAAAAACAAAGATTTGTGACAAGAAATCATAATAACGTAACATAGAGACTGATTCAAACATAATGGCTGTGAAGTGCGCTGCAAGCGAGACATTGCGATTGTGCGCACACCGCACGCCTCATTTTTGCTACTGCGCAGCGTCTCGCGCCTAACTTCACAGCCGCCATCAAGATTGAATCAGTCTGTAACTATGTTTAATAGGATTTAAAAACAACTCCTAATGTATTAGATCATTACTTTTACTCGTCCTAGTCAGTTTTTTACAGACGAGTACGAGTTTTCTAAAAGCGAAATTGTACTTAGGTACTATGTTTTTTGGTGTTGCAAAAATTATGCAACTCCAAGCTTACTAACTCTAGTATTTTGAATCAACGGGTTTAAAAAAAAAAACTCTAATGTTCCACTGATTTCCAAGCATTATCATTAGTCCTATAAATTATTCGTTTAACTTAACTGCCCCATTAAGTGTCTGTGGTTTCATTTAATAGTACTACAGCCCAAGTCACGGAAGGAACTATTTCACGTCAGTTTTTAGACACGGTATTTACAAACATTTATTTTGAACTGAGTAAAATGGCAGACTTATGTACTTACATAGACTTATGCTTCAGATAAAATTATTTAAAAAATAATCTTCATACGTAACGTAATCATGACGTAGCCTTTGGTAGTTTAGCCCATTGCGAGACGACACTCTTCGAGATTGTAAGGTCGTGCTTTTTTGTAAATTAAAAAAAAAACATGCATATTCAGCTATCCCGTAAATACTCTATATACCTTATAGTGTTATATTATACAGGGATAGCACTAATCAGTTAGCATCCTTTTAAGGCATATTCTGTACATCAAAACAAACAACTTTTACTAAAGGGACAACATTGAATTCGCGAAAAAAATATCAGCTGTTCCATACAAAAAGTTCATCGACCTTAGGCAAAATGTAAGGAACAGCTGTTTTTTTTGCGATGACAATATTGGCCCGATAGTAAAAGTTGTTTGTTTTGACGTACAGAATATGTCTTTAAAAGGATGCTAACTGAAAACCACTAGCCCTGTATGCTTCTAAATCGCAAACAAAAAAACTGGGACTAAACTTATACAGTTATATTATTCACGATATATCCAAGGCGAACCCCGTTTTACGACACTGTATCTTGTTAGTGACCTTTTACGGTCTGTTATGTTCAAGTTTCAGTCTCTTTATGCTTTTAAGAGATATAAAAGTTAATGTATGGCGTTAGAAGAAAAACAAGCGAATTGACCAAATAAAACGGACCTGTTATTAGGTCAAAGAAAGCTTGTTTTCTTTATAGACTGGTAGAACTGTAATATTTTTTATGCCTCTTTATCAATTTGTGATAGAGAATTCCTACTTTTTGAACACGCATATATCAGATTACAAGCAAGTTGAAGTGGCAATGGGCAGGCCACATCGCTCGAAGAACTGACAACCGATGGGGAAGAAAGGTTCTTGAGTGGCGACCGCGAACCGGAAGACGCAGCGTAGGAAGGCCTCCCACTAGGTGGACCGACGACATTGTAAAAGTCGCGGGCAACCGGTGGATGCAAATGGCAGGTTGTCGTACAGTGTGGCGGTCTAAGGGGGAGGCCTTCGTTCAGCAGTGGACGATTCCGGGCTGATGATGATGATGATGATATCAGATTACAATACTATACTCTTAGTTTACTATACTATCACCAACACCACCACCATCATCAACACAGGTACCATGGAGCTGATATGATGTTGAAATTGGACTTGGGAGGTGGATAGCGGAACTGTTATCCTGGGATTTACTATTGGGCAAACCCCGAATCATTATTAAAAGCCAGCAGCTCCATAGAAAAAAATATTTCACCGTTGACAATACGTTTAGAACATCGGATGTTTTCAGCTAATTCAGGGTTGTTCACAAAGATATGTATAAGGCCTTCTTTCGGCTATACTATAGTACTATTAAATGCCTCGAGTTTGAAATATAAGTTTGTTTAAACGAGAAACATGGTTTTGAACTCTGAATAATCAATATTATTACACTAAATATCAACTATGATTTGAAAACATCATCCTTACTTTAATTAGTTTGGTGTAAAAAATTCGTAAAAAGCATCATGGCATGTTTTCGCCGTCGACTTAACTGACGTAGATTCTGTTTGTGGAATACATCCCCTTTCTTTAGTGAACTGTTTTCATTATGTCGGCACGCGATCTGTGCTTAGCAGTCTACACTGTACACAGTATACAGGGTGGCCTTATTATTTTGGCCCAACATTATCACAGACTACCTAACTCGACTGTTGGACTCTCACAATACACGCCACTTAGCCTGATCTTAGCTTCATTATATTTCGTCATTCCACCGCGTTCCAGGGCGTCCCGCACTACGTTTGCTGATGGCCACTGTAGAACGCGCGCCTTGCATCAGTTCGCGCCATGATTATTTATTACATAAGGTTCGGAATACCGCGCGTTGCTATCTCTCCCGCGCTTCCCAACATTTTTGAAGATACAAAATCACTAAATATCGTTATGTAAAATCGGAACTGGTGAAATTTCTGAGAATAAATTGAATTACAAAGATTTATGAAAAATATTGTATTGATCTTGAGGCTGTGGTACCCTAATCGGGAGACCGTTTGACTTCTAATCGTAAGGTCGCGAGTTCGAACCGAGGCCCGTACCAAAGATCTCTTTGGAGTTTATGTACGGATACTCACATCACTGGCTTTCGGTGAAGGAAAACACCGTCATGAAACTTGCGTACGTCCGGAGTCCTCTCCGGCGTTTCAATGGCGTATCTATGTGAATTCACCAACCCGCAACTGGTCCAGAGTGGTGAGTATGACCCATTTGCCCTTCGAGTGTATGCCTGAGTCCAGCAGGGTACAATTAAAAAGGCTGATTAAGCTTATGCTTTTTACAAAATTTTATTATATTGATCTGAACTAGTTGTTTTTCTCACTTCAATAATTTATTTTATATCTATTCTTTTTTACGTGAATTTATTATATTGTCAGCAAAATTTTTGAAATGGGATAAAATGCCGCAAAACTGAACTAAGTTATAAAGGGTTTACCGTAAACCTTTACGTTTGACCACGAACACAACAAGTTTAATTTTGCAAACAGTGTTTGCTTCCGCTCAAACTTTAGGGCAATATGGTTCCAGCCTGTATATCAGACTAGATAGGTATAGTTTTGTTTAATTCGGCGTATCCATCATTGATTCACGTCTTACTATATGACTGGCGTGGAAGGGAAATGACGGTTAAGGCTCGTTGGAAATTAATGAAGCACATTGTGAATTCTGAGCTTGAGTTAGACTGGTTTGATCGATGGTGGGACGGCGAACTGCTGGGGGTACTGTTTTTGTGCAATTTAATGAATAGTTATTGGTGTTGGTAGTTTTTGGACGCGGCTTTAGTGAACAACAAAACATATAGCATGATTGGAATAAACTTCGACTAAGTATTTTTGGAGGGAAGAGAAAATTAGTCTTCTAGTGGAACAGTCACGTAAAAATTAAGTAAGAGAGTTTTGGTAACTTGTTAATTGGTAACTTGGACTTTTCCAGAAGTACACTATTGTCAGTTACTTAATCGAATTTCCTGTAATAAGGTTTTGTTTTAAAAAGCAGTACATCCAATATCTCAGGATCTTTAAATATATCATCAAATGTCATATTTGTAAATTCATAAGCGATTTGGCTTTCCGTCCAGAGGCTTAAAATTGCTACTTCTGAGCAACACGGCAAACAAATCTGATAACATGATAGAGTTCAATACATTCCGCCACCTTTTTCCATAATATCTTGTGGTAGAAATGGCAGTATCGCATATGTCTCATTATGCGGCATACTTCCAATTCTATGTCAATATCGTAACACAGTTTTGTATTCTACCTAGATTCGCAAGCTACTATTACCAACAAAAATCTAGGCTAATCATTCGCGCACCTTGACTTTTTTCGCGCTGACATGAATACAAAAACGATTTAATCCAAAACCTATAACAATATCATCCTACGTTTCATTAACCGCATATATTCTAGCATTACGATCCAATTTAATAGTTACACGTGAAATATACGATGGGTTACCGGGGCCATTGTTGTAACATTGTTATTCATTGGAGCCGTCTTTCCTTAGGCATTAATAGCAGAGAACGCCGGATATGCCGAAAATTATATCGCTTACCTTCCGGCTAGGGCTGCTGAACGGCCCTTCGATATACGAATACATTGTTAACTCGAATGAAAAAGGATTTATTAGTGTTAAGGAATTCGTAAGAGCTATTTATGGAAAGTGGGAAAAATGGTTCGTTTCATTTAGGGCAGTGGTTCTTAACCTTTTAGGGGTGAGGGATCATTTAATTATTTTTTTGTCTTGCCATTTAACACTTACAGCATGGAAGTTAATACTTGTGTGTAAATGATTTGAGTTGTATAAAGATTTGTGTAAATGAGTTGTAATAAAGGATTGTTATAACTATAAATAGATGGTGACGGCTCTATCTTCTTCACTCATAGCGAAACTCGCACCACAACCGAATTCAAATTGTGTAGGTATTGAATAAATGTTTTTACTAGGTAAAACGTTAGAGTATACCAAACGGTTTTTTTTTGTTTCGAAACTATAATAATACTAGTAATAAAGTGTACATTTTCAGTTTTTTTTGGCATTCTGTAACCGGTCTGGTCTAAAACTTAATTTCCAGTCAACCCCATATGTATCCATTTCTAGTGAAATTCGCAGCAGAATCCGTCAGAGCCCATTGGACCAGCCTGGATTTATGGTTTACTAAGCCTCACTGTTTAATACTATTGGTCAGCGATAACGGGGAAATACGGGTAAATTCCCTAGATGCTAATATTAAAAACAGATACTTCACATTACCAAGTATTTTGTTAAAAGCCTGGCTGTATAACCTAAGATACCTATAGCCTATTATACTTGTACCTACTGCAAGCTAGGGTTGGCCTAAACCTAAATGGGACTATCACTGTACTCATATCATAGCTATAAAAGACGCATAAGGGACTGGTCATATGCAGGAAGTAATAGGGAATATGCATGTGTTTCAATTATTAAAAAGAATAGGATAAATTAGAGTATAACTGAATCTGATGCTTACGTCGAAAAAATAATTGATATCGGCTGGTAAAGTTCTGAAATATAAGTGGTCAAAGTATTTGGGAGGGAGTCATCTGTCCCTTACTAGCAAAACACGTGCTAGTATATGATTTGTATGGAATCGTTGACTTTGAAGTCATAAACCTAGTATAGTGCCTTTGCCCGCCCTGTCTAATATAAATGCATTTTTTTTTTGTTAGTAATATGAAACTAAAATGTTTATAACCCCGTTATTTGAGCACATATAAAAAAAAATCTTTCGGTGATTTGTTTTGTTGCCAGTCAGCTTTTTTGTGAGTCAATAAAAAAACACATGCATGCAACACATGCAAAAACACTATTGCCGTAGCTGAAATTAGCAAAGATCGTATTTTCGTCTTTATTATGAAGTGATCGTGAAAGAAAATATCTTGATGAAACCATAGCATAGTAGTGGGGCATTTACCTGTATTCAGTGGACTAGCTGCCGCCCACCCTCAATTTACAAATCCAAGCACCTAACTATGTATTCCGGTAGCCTCACTTGAAAGCTAATTCCCATTCTAGGCCAGATATATTTACCATCTTACACCACCCCGTCACTAAACACCTCATCTGTTTTATTAAGTCAATAATAAATTATTCTAATTCTAATAAAACAAACAAATTGCAAACCCACCCCACAATATGTATAGGAAGCACAAAATATTTTGATAGCTCTTGTAAATATATAATAAGGAGTCAGGAATGTTAAAAAGGTTAAAATTCAGGTCAGACTTATTAAACATTCATTTTGACCGGAGGTGTAGGATGAAACTGTATCGGAATGGCAATATAAATAGATGTTTTAGTAGAAACCATCTGCACTCTCCAATTTCCCAGTTATCCAATATGTTACTAAACAAACATAATTATATTATTTCGTTGGTAAATTTTAGTTGTCGTTTAATTTAGTCATAATTATGTATAAATTAACAGATCAGAAGAGTAACAATTGCTACTAGGCGAAGGACGAAGAAGTGCAGTCTGAAAAAACTGAGCATTCTATAAATCCTCTCCATCCAAAGGTTGCCTGGAAGAGATTGCTTTTAGCAATAAGGCCGCCACTTGTTCCAACATTTAAGTTTATTACATTATTTCTGTGTAATTCTTGGTGTGAACAATAAAGAGTTAATCAATCAATCAATCAAGTACCATCAGTCAAAAAGTGAGCATCCAATCATTCATCACATTGTTACGGCATAAATTCGTTATATCTGTGACGTGTTTGCTCTACTATAATGCAAGTAGGTAGCTGTTTCCCGTAGACTCCCATAGACATTCAAATAAACATAGACCCTCGTTCGTTCGTATCGCAAAATCATTTCTAAATCTAAATATTACTTTTATTGGCCAATTCTTTACGAGAGTTTTGTAATTTAGACAGTATAATAAATAATTTGGTGCACATATCTTCACACAGCGCCATCAAGCCCCAAACTAAGCAAAGCTTGTACTGGGAACCAGATATCTGATAGAATACTCCTCACTGAGCCAGTTAAATGTTTTTCAAACTCACCTACTTAAGTACCTACATGAATACTTTTTACTTGTCAGCACAACCCTTTCGCAGCTTTATTACTTTTCAAAAATCAATCACCCAATACGTAAACACGCGATGCTACGAGCACACCATTCTATCCCAAAAACCAATATCTTCGTTCAATATTTGCTGCTCTTACGTTCTATTCATCGGCCTGCACACAGGCCTAGAAATTGCAATTAGGCCTCAATTTACGCATAGTTCCGTCGGGAATTTCATTCGAGGCCGGCCATATCTTCGACTGGGACCGAATTCCTACACCTTCACTGCGAAAGTGTGAGGTTTCTATGGTATTTACGGATAGCTCTTGACGATGGATACTAGATATGTACCTCCTAGGATTTCTTGAACAAGTAAAGCGATGGTTTCGAAGTATAAGTAGCTTGACTTTGTAGTTCTAAGAGATCACCGATGTTAAGCAACGGACAATCAGGTCAGCCTTCGGAAGGGTGACCGTGACTGGCGTGGCTGGCTGGTGGTTGACACGTTAAATTGTTGGTCCCGGTTGTTTAGTCTATATTTCTTTAACAACAACCGTCAAGCCATGTCAGATTAACTCCGACACTAGGGCTGGTCACAAAGCCTATACTAACTCCTCTTTTATAAGATATATAACTTTGTCCTATCTTCGGCTTTTCACAGACACTCACAAGTATAAATAATCTGTAATCTGTCTGTAGTGTGTATAACAAAATTCACAAGATAACTTTTAAAGGAGTCTTGGTTTGAGTTGCTTCCAAAATCCCATAAAAATCGCAAGTAATCACCACATTACTGCTGGAAAATTTGGGCTTAGTTTTACCTTCCTTTGACAACATTAAAATGATAATTTTGAAATATGAAACTTAGGAAAATGCAAATAATTATGCCAAGCCATTTTGAGGAGCAAAGAAATTGTTTGTAAGAAAAAAACTTTTCAAGCAGAAATGCAAAACTAAATCAAATAAAACTGGTAATTATAAATTTTGTGTACTGTTCAAAGATCACAATGTATATACGTACTGTTTTACTGTGTACAGGTATAGCTACACCCGCTTTGTACATAATAGAATATGGGCCGAAAAACTTTATGCGTCTGATAACTCATAAATTTTAATAAAGAAGTTCGTATCTTGTTCCCGTCTTGTCTCACGATGTTTGTATGTAAAAGTTGTAACAGCAATTTCAAGTAATAACAAGGGACGTTTTTGTTCTAAGTTTCAACAAAATTAATGCAATAGAGAATGCAAATTATTATATAATTAAGCGGTAAATCATTTTTAACCGCATATTATATCTTCAGCTTTCCCGCATTACCGGATAGCGTATTGTGAGATTAATTTCTATAAAATTGCTACATTCGTTTCTTTGCGTTGGAAATAAACGAACAGGCCAAAAACTCAAGAGAGAAGAGAAGATGACGAGACCAAAGTGAAAATAGAAAGACTAAATGCTTAGGAGATTTCCCATATGTCCCATAGTGCCAAACTTTCCATACTTCCTTGTAGGAACTAGGTCAAAATTTCACATGCATTTTTCTTTTTTTCTTTCTCTTTTTACTTTGTTTGTTCTCTTTAGGCAATTATTCTATTGAAAAAAGATTCTCTATTTTTATATTCATAATATACGTTCAGTAAAGTATCATAATTTATATTGAATGATCTATAAAGTTCACTGAATTTTTCGCATCAATGAGTGACAAAAAAGCTTAAAGTATAGATTAACTTTTATGCTTAAGAGGGTAAGAGTGAAAATTAAACCTCGGTAAAAAATACGAAGAGCTAGATCGAGTTACTAGGGTGAACGTGATATATCGATATCCTTTACTTAACGAAGGTCAAGAGTTCCTCGATGGTCGACAATCGCAGCGTCGTCCACAGATCATATTTCAAGACAGCAGATAACTCTGACAAAAGAAAGGAATCCCGCTTACCCAATTGGGTAATGGGCCAGCTCAGCTGTTATCTCCGCCCATTATTTCTGTTTGAAGGAGGCAGCCGTGTTCTACTTAATACTAAGGGCGGAATCTTTGCAATGATCTTTGATAAAGTTCCCGGTACTTGATCTCGTTGAAGAGTAATGCTCGGATAAATTGCGCGGTCGTATAGGTTTATGTTACATACTTGTTACGGATTGTCCTCAACTAAATTAAAACGGGAATGGAAGTTTTCCTTGTAGTTGACGTTTCTCTGACACTCTTGGTTTTCTCCGCACCTTGGTATTTTACCTATATTTTCTTTTAACTTTATTTGCAAATAGAGAGCTCTAATGGCTCTGTAATAAGTAAGCAAGAAGTTTTATAGTATTTCCAGGTATAGGTAGCTATTGTTTTTTCACAGCGACTGTAACAATATTTTCAAGAATTATTATCCGCTCAAATTGCAACAATTTTGGGTTTCTTGCTTTTATAGACTTTAACATTTAAGACTGTAACAGTGTTACAGCATTTTTATTCAAGTATTTTTCCAAAATATTTTAAGTATAAATAACATGACGATTAAATAGCCTATTGTGCAACTTTTTTTTACAGAAATCATCAAGATATCTTATAGTAGGCTGGAAAATTCCATAGGGTGTCTAAATTCTACAAAAAATATACTATTTAAGTCGTATAATCGTATTATTATTGCATTTGCATTATTTCTAACTAGCTGCGCCACGCCGCTCCGCCCGCGTGATGATGAAAAACGGCGATGATAATGATGATGATAAAAAATTGCGTATTTGATTCCGAGAAATAAGTTATCTCCATTTCTAGTTTCATCTAAATCCGTTCGGCCGTTTTGGCGTGAAGCAGTAACACATACACACACACATATACCAACAAACTATCGCATTTATAATATTAATGCGATTAATTTAGTAGACAACACAAGAATGTAATCGTTTTAAAGTTTTAAAGTAAACAAGATAGAATCGAATGAAACAGGGAAATTCAACGCTCTACTGAAATGTAGGTGACCGATATAAATCTGAAAACAAAGTGATTTAACTCAATATTGATCTCTCAAAGGCTCAAGCTAGAAATATGGTTCGGATTACACTCTGCCGACTGTTAAAGACACAGAGCAGACATAAATAGGAGATGGCAGTACAATTATTTTCCTTTCAGCAAAATACTTCTATCACTTCTGAAAGTTTAGAATGAGGTTATTGATTTTTGCCATTTTTTCTCTACAATAGATGTTGGGACCAATTCACCATGATATTGCAAATGTTTGAGGGTCCGTATTTTTAATTAGTCTAGTATTTAATATACTGTATGATAACGTATCACTGAGATAATTTCGTAAAACATTACTGTCGCAATACGTTACTATGGCAATTGAATGCCTCACCCACTTCGGTTTTAAAATGTATAGATCTCAATTCGCCTGAATTTTAACCCATTATCTATTTCAATATTTTTTGATGACCTGGGGGCCTAGTTTTAATTGTACGCAAAGTTGCGCATGCGAGCCGTGCCAAACGATAACAAACGATATTGAACCTTATTTTAAACAACATCGTTCGAAGGTTGGCTCTGCTCGCGCACCTCTTGCCTACGATCATAAATATATATATCATAAATAAGGCCCCTGAGCTATTAAATATCTTACGGTGTACAGTTGCGAACGCCACATCTCCTTTGTATTTTCTCTGTGGTTCCGAGTGTTCAGCTCGAAAAGCCTCTGTCAAAGGAGAGGAAACTTTACAAACAACTTGAGCTCGATAACTGTTTGGCCTTTGGCTCGTTTCTGTTTGGAGGATAATTATTTTTTGGGCCTTAGCAGTGGTTACGAAGTTACGGGACTTAAAACTCTTTGGTATGATTTTTCCTCAAAATATTATAACTATATTGCGTCGTACTTAAAAACATGAAAGTGTGATGAAGACATTTTATTTTTCGAATAATGTTAGACTGAGAAGTAACTTTACCGAAGTAATAATAATTATAATAAAACATGTTCGAAGACAGAAGATAGTGCTGGTCAACTTTCCTCTTTTGTGTCCTCGTCCTCTCTTGCATTTGGCCATAACTCACAAACATTTTTGCGAGCTAAGTCCCGCTTGAAAACACGCTGATTTACTGCCTTGTTCAAACGATAACACTTTCTTTTTGGTACGAAAGTTTTCAATTTTACATTGTGAAGTTTCATAATAAAAATCTTCCTTGAAAGTTTGTAAGCAACCTTTAGCAAAACAATTAAAAAAATACTCAGATCTGGTGTAAGTCAGGTCTCATGATCACCCTGAACACCCTTATTAGGAAAATTACAAAATATGACCAATATTTAAATTATACATTACGACTACATCGTACAGTATAGGAATGTAAGGCTTTTTTGGTAGATTAGTATGATTTTGTCTGAATATTGGTACAAAGTACGTTCACAATCCTCCTACGTAGTACGCTTTGCTGTGGTATAAAGCCACACCCAAACCCAAGAAACCCAACTTAACCCAAAAAACTTTCTACTACACATAGAAAAAGATATTGGAAGGAGCATCTCAACCGAGCGAATTGGAAAGCAATTAGAACCTAACGCGAGACTTTAAAAATATATTGTGCAAGAAACACACCACGCGTCTGTCGCACAGGTTTGTACTAAGTACACGCGACAAAAGCGAGCTTGACTGCCTGGAGCTGGGTCTATCGTGCAGATAAGGCTCGGTCACCAAATACCAAGCGAAAACAAAACGCCATCGTATGCCATAATAGCACTAAGGGAATAAAACAGTGTCTTACGTTGCGGGCGGCATATTGAACCCTGAGCGTAACGGGGAGTTATATAGAGTCCTGAGTGAAGCAAGGGGTGAACTGCCCAAGACGAAGACAGGCTTTATTCCAGAGGATGCTCCTCTCTCTAACTTTTCACACCTTCTGCGAGACAATAAAAAGCCAGGGCTCCAAATTCACTGACAATCACAGGACCAAACACGTAGTATTTACTTACTCTATGGGACCAAACACCGTCTTTTGTTTCACATTCTTTGTAAACGCTCCTTTTTTTCGAGTTTTGCTTATATGGTGGCCAGCTCGATTTTCGAACAAACTTCTTTACAACGCCATATGGGCATTATCTTACTTAGAGTTTTCCTCGAGTTTCCACACGAATTTGACGTTCCAAATTCAAATCACTTTATTCCTTAGGGAAAAAAACCAAAAAAAACCAATAACAACAACAACAACTCATACAACAACAACAACAACACAACAACAACAACAACAACTCAACAAACAACAACAACAACAACACAACAACTTACATACAACAACAACAACATACAACTTCTTCATACAACTTTATATCCCTTAAGAGATAATGCTCTACTTTACGTTGAGGTTGCATGATATGTAATTGGGCATGGTCGAGCAGGTGGTGTGAAAAATACTATAAGTACTTACAATATCGGGACATAATGTAGGACCTTCTTATACCCAAGGAATTTGCTGTCACATTATTTTTAACTGCATTCAAATAATGTAAATTAAAATGGTTAAGTATATGTTAACTAGAGGTCGCCCGTGACTTCGTGCGCGTATGGAAGAAATTCGCCCCGCTCCCAAACACTCGTATTTTCCAGTTCGCTGAGTTAGTTACTCATTTTTTTCCGCCCCATATGCACCACTTTAGACCAACCCTACCAAAAATATTATTGTTTTTAGGTTAAAAAGCTTATCCGAATATCAATTTTCATCACTATAACTTCTAAAACAAATAATCACCACATACATCTTGGTACACTATTCCACCCCCTTAAGTCACCCCGGTCAAAAAATATAGAATGTACCACACTTTAATTTAAATGAACTACCCAAATAATTTTCATCACTTAACAATACTATTCAAAAACAAAGAAGTTTCATATTAAAAAAAAGAAAAACATTTTTACCCCCTTGAGATCGAATTTCAAAAAATCCTTTCTTATTACACCTCTACGTATCAAGATAAATAAACCCTCCAAATTTAAAGTCTTTACAACCAGGTCTGAGGTTTGGCTGTGCGTTTTCTGTCAGTCAGTCAGTCGTTAAGACAATCGTTTTCTGTCAGTCAGTCAGTCGTTAAGACAATGATTCTTATAGTATAGATTGTTTCTATAGATAGGGGTTATTCATCAGAATTGCAACAAAAGGAGTTTTTATTTTGGATTCATATACCTAAATGTACACAAAAAACTAGCAGGAAATGCTCCTATTCGTATACCAGGACTTGCAAGGCTTCATTCATCCCTATTTATATCAATGAATACGTATTTAACTCCATATGAGACTTGAAGCCCCTTCACAATCGACGTAAGCCACGTTACTTTTTAATTTGAAACGTTGCCGGCAAAGAGACTTTATTACACTCTGAGGTATCTCGCTTTTGACCCCCACGCCCTTTGTGGGAGCTATTTTTTATTCATTCGCGCGGATTCATGCGAGAGTTACCGCCCCTCTTTCAGCACAGTTAGAATTAGTATGCCGAGTTTATTAATACTAACTCTACTAGTTATTATACCATATACCAACCTAAAAGATTAAACCTAATAATTTTTATTATAAATCATCCAAACTTTTTGTGATGGATTTCTATTGTATTTTTACTTAAGAGATTACGCAGCTAAAGTTTCTAAAATCTCGCCTATTAATTATTATTTAAAAAAAAAAAATATTAAAAACACCTGCTCAAACTCAAATAACTCAGATTTGCGTGTTCATATCCGAAACCGGAGATTTGGGTTCGAATGCCTACAACGAGTCTAACTTAACAGTATGAAGAAAACATTGTCGCCTGCCATGCGGCTGCTTTATCTCAGTTGGTATAGCATGTCTGCCTTCATAGCTGTATGTCGTGGGTTCGATCCCCACCCAGGACAAACATTTATGTGACGAACATTCATGTTTGTTCTTTGTCTGGATGTTGTTTTTGTATTATAAGTATGTATTTACAAAAAAAAAGTATATAAATATTCCATCAGCTATCTGGTTTCCATATAGTACAAGCTTTGCTTAGTTTTGGGCTAGATGGCGCTGTGTGAATGGGAAATATATCGCCAGTGTATGCCGGCGACCTCTTTAGAGATTCTGATCAGTTGCCGTTTCAGGCTAAAGTGTATGTAGGTACTTACAATTTTTAACACACCGTCTGTCGCTCAATTCGCGTAATATGTCAATGTCAACTATAAAAAATCTAAATAAGTATTTGCTCACTACTCCAGGAGATTTCCCGGCATACTTAAAACAAAACCTGATAGTAGACGGCCCTGACCTTGCGCTGACCAGACGTCGCTGTCATTGTCATTTTTTTATTTTATGTTGCCACAGATCAAAAATATTATGCTGTTTTGACTGGCACGTATAATCAGCGCCATCTATCGTGTAGAAGTGAACAACATTTTGGAAAATCACTCCAGCTTTATAAAAAGCCTTAAACTTTTTTCTTGTTTTACTATGGATTACTCGTATCATGTTGTTGGGTGAATTCATCCGATCATCTTCCTCAAACGTACCTAATACAGAATTTCTAGTAATTTGCGATGGTGGCGTCTCTATTCATGTCTACTGGTTTTTTTGCTAGCTATAAAATAAAAGACGTAGGGACTTACTTAACTGCCAATAGAAGAGAGAGAGAAAGTCTATGTTATGGTCATATTAGGTTTTTAAACATGTGAGTTATTTTTTTTGTTTTATTTCAGGTACGTATCCAGATAAAATATGGTGGAAATGCACATGCACAAATCATTTGCAGCTTGGATTCAGTTATTTTGTAAGTGATCTCATAATTACAAATAACTTTAGTCTTTGCGGAGAAATCCTGACATACACAGTCTTACCTAAAATAATCTCAATTCGCTTAGTCACTGCTTAAACTTCTCTGTCCTTTTCTAGCACGTGCAACTTCACGTCAGAGAGAAGATGGCAGAGCATCTTAAGCAGTGACTAACGGTTGAGAAGTTTTTTTAAGTAAGGCCGATAATGACTAGTTCATCAAGAACTTACCTTAATCGATTATTACGAATATCTTGGACAAAACCCAGTAGGTACTTTCTAGAACATTAGATCTAACTATAATATTATTATTCAGGTTGACGGTCGTATCATACTTTTGAGCTGAAAAAACTGTACCTATATTTCAACGAAATTCAGGACCACAACCAAATATAAATAAAGACGTCAATTCGAGTGTACTTGCGACTCGGAAAACGAGGGTTCCGTACCACCACAAGTACAAAAGAAATCCGCGACAGTATCTAACGAATATTCTATGGAAACAACCGGCTACTTATTACGATGTACGAGATATACGTCGTTATAGATCAAAAACAGACGAACTAAAATATTTATAGACAAACAGAGACGGATTGCTTAGTCATAAGGTACAGTTGAACACCCTTTGGGTAAGGAACCCTAAAAAGGAGTACAATTTTTATGTACGCAGCACGTGCTACCACAAGGACGAACGAAACAGTTGCGATAATAGAGTGATGGGGGCTAAAAGTGTGGCAAATTTTCTCTGTGATGCCATCTAGTTCAGTTTTTGGGAACTAAAGAACGTGGAACGGAATAATCGTTCAAGTTTTGGCTTGAGAAATGACGATATATCTACAAATGATCAATAGAACTTAAATATTTGGTGGCCATTTTTAATTTTGTTATACTACCCAGTTCAACCTTTGGGCCTACTACTACCAGAAAGTATTATTAGAACTAATATTGTAGGTGTTTATGTGAGTTTATTCCACCGTAACTTCTGAACAAATTTGGATGTATCGTAGAATCCATACATCATCCCGAGTGACATTGGGTATAAATCCACACACACACACACACACACACACACACACACATGGGCACATTACCCGAAATTAGAGACCGTTTTATTTAGACTATCTATAGGTAATTTGCTACTTATAGGTACTTTAAACGGTCTCATATATCGTTGTTTTTTTGAAATTTTAGTTTAGTTTTAATAAGTAGTTTAACTGTTTTTAATATATACTTCGTTCTTAGTTCAATAAAAATAATAATTTATATATATATATATTCAATTTCAATTATGCAATTGATTGCACGTGTACCTAATAAATAACATGACATTTTTAAATTAAATGACTTGTTTGTAAAACCGCTATTATCTTTGCCATCATGTGGTAAACACTAATACCACTTGTCTTTTGTAACTAACCTACCTAACCTAAACCATCCATTTGATATGCTTTGTATAACCATTGAGACCTGAGCTTAGATCCTAGAACTCCAAAATAATACCAAATAGTAGGTATTATAGAAAGCTAATTTGCGTGCTCTATTTCCACAAAGGCAATATGTGTTTTGATAGTAACGGAACTGTGCCTGACCTTGTGCACAAATCACTCGCACTCAAAAATTTAATAAAACAGAGAACCATGACCACCTGTTTCCCAGCTACCGTGCGTAGGCGTTCTTCAGATAGTGCCTAAGTGCGAGTGCACAAGATCAAGCGCAGTTTCGGTACTACCTAGTTGTTGTCAATACTTATGGTAAGGCTCAGTAAGACTCATTAACAAATAACCTTAAAAATTAAGGCAGATAAAATGGATGTCAGATCGATTTCGGATCGATTTCGGGCTTCGACCACAGGTTAAACAATAGTATTATTTTTTCTTATTTATTGGCTTCGCACGTTGTGCATTCTGCCAGTGTCAGGCTTATACATTTTCAAGTTTTAATAGAATAATCAAATCAAATATGTCATGAAATCACAGTTTTCACACGAATTTAGTCATAGTCGATTCCAAGTCATGCCCTAGTAAAGTTGTGGCGACTATATTAGTATAGCTATATTAGTACTATATTAGTATTAGTGG
This sequence comes from Erannis defoliaria, assembly GCA_905404285.2. Classification (NCBI taxonomy): domain Eukaryota; kingdom Metazoa; phylum Arthropoda; class Insecta; order Lepidoptera; family Geometridae; genus Erannis; species Erannis defoliaria. The sequence goes on from FR990087.1 coordinate 10,549,523, forward strand.
AGCTTCTACGGAGTTTTGAAAACAACACGAAAATACATGTTTCACCACATTATATCACTTGCCCACACTCGTGCATGTAATTCAACACTCAATGAATAAAACACCACCATTTTTAAATATTAATTCGCGAATAAACACAATTTTAAGAAAATAATAGAATGCAACGACATGATTTTTCCGTGTTCACGCCATTCTCCTAAACAATAGTTACTTACTTCCAACAATCTAGCAAACAACAGTCAGTAGTGTTGGGCTCGGTAGGAACCACAGACATAGTCACACGTATAGACACACAGATATAGTCAAGACGTTTGTCCACTTATCTATCTGGTGGGTAAACCGGGACAAAAACTCGGCCGGACGACGTTCTGATGTAGACTAATGTCTTCCTCTTCACGAACTAGATAGCGAATGTTCTGCACGTTTTTGCTTATTGTTTTATTGGTGTTTTACATTTATTTAAAGGCTCTTTTATTTAAAAGCAAGAAATAATTATTGTATAGTAGAGATTTTCAGGAATAATTACAAAACTGTAAGTAATAAACTTGAACTGTGCATAATTTGAAGACAGCTCGATTTGAAATCGTGAGGGCGCGGGTTAAGGTCCTGGGGGTCTAAGCAAGAACCACTTTATGTTAGCGTTAACGCTTGCGGAAAGATAAAATTGTATGAAAATGACATTAGCAGTCACGTGACATTTCTCAAGCTAATGTCATTTTCATACAATTTTATCTTTCCGCAGGCGTTAACGCTAACAGAAAGTGGTTCTTGTCTAGACTCCCTGGCCCCGTACCAATGAACTTTTTATAGTCATTTATGTATGGAGTTTCATACACTGGCTTCGGTGAAGCAAAATATTGTGAGGAAACAAACCTGCCCCCTGGAGAAGAAACTCAATGGCGTATGTTAAACCACCAGCCCGTAAATTCTGTGCTAGCGTGGTAAATATGGTCCATTGTTCCTTCGAGGGTAGGTAAGCCAGCAGTGGACTATTAAATAGGCTGATGAAGAATATTTGAGTCTTTTATTATGAAAACTGACGTGGTTTTGACACATTTTTGTTTTATTTATACGGGAATACTCACGTTTAATTAAATCGGATACTCCGACTATAGTTTCGATCACATCCGGTGACCTTTTTCAAAGAGTGAAAACAGAGACCAACGCGCGTGCAGCTGCGTCCTGTTTTATTAAGACTCTTTGAAAAAGGTCACCGGATGTGATCGAAACTATAGTCGGAGTATCCGATTTAATTAAACATGAGTATTCCCGTATAAATAAAATAAAAATATATGAGTCGTTTTAAGGAATGTATTTTTGTCCATTTAATAATCAATCAATCATTCTAAAACACAATAAAGTTACTTATAGCTTTCTGCCTAACAAGTTCATTCTCACCTAACCAATAAAGCTAAACTTTTCTGCCTAAAATTCCCAAACTTACTAAACAAGCACGCTGTAAACGTTGCCCCGCAGATATTAATACCAATAGATGCATTGTGTCGATACATTAACCGCTGTCCATAACCGTAACGTGAACGCGTAAAATCGACCATTAAATTAGGTGTATATATGAGAAGCTCCTAGGATTTACGATGAATCTAGATTACGGCCTTGAAGCCATTAAGGTGGATATAGTTTACAGGCATAATTAAGTATCTCTTTTTATGAGAACATAACATCGTGGAGTTTATTATGTTGTTGAGAGTTTTGTATAGAGTCAATGAAGGGGTATTTAAATGAAATTAATGTTTTGACTTAACTAAAAATATAGCTTCAGTAAAATATTTCACAGAAAATACATCTAGATAACTTGTATAACTAGATTATATCCCTGAGAATCATCATCAGCCCTACCGCAGTACACTACTGGAACTCTCTCAATGCACGCCAGTCAGTCTGATCTTCTTCTTTTCGCTTCCAGATTCCAGACACTGCCCAAGTGCCCACTGCTTTTTATTCACTCGTAATAATACGTATTAAGACAAAAAATTAAAACTTTGTTCTACATAATAATAGAGATATGAAAGGGTGGAGTCTACTGGCACAGGCATATTTATAATAATAATAAGTCGATAGTCCGATAGTCGATAGTCGTTTCGGCAAACGGTCTCATAGCGAAGAGCCGCAACCAATACCTCAAGAGGCTGTCGCTAGACGGTTGGGTCAAGGGTCAGATACAAAAGGCAGTGGTACTTGACACGGCACGCATAGTCAGGAGGTTCCTCACTCTGCAGCCCTAACCACCGGCAGCTTGAGCTCTGCCCCGCTGCCGGCGGCACTCTAGGTTTAGGTTTTTTATAATATTTGTTTTTAAATTTATATTGTAAAAAACTTAGATTTAAGAATGAAAATAAATATGTGAATTATAATAATAGCTTTATTGAGCAAAAAAATAAAGGAAACACGTTTGAAGTTAGTAGTATGTTTTTACAAATAAATCTAAGGTTAAGTAGTGGGTAGATAGACATACAATAACTCCATTAAACATATGGACCCTGAGTCTCACACTAGGGGTCATGTGTCGTGAGACCCAGTGCTTTCCGATTTATGCTTACAAGGAGACTCTAACCACTAAAGGCTTAGGATATTTCGCATAACAGGTGGCCTAGTGGTACAAAATTCCCATACCTCCTCGTGAACTAGGCCAAAATATCACATGCCTTTTAGAGGAAAAGTTTGTTTAAAGCAAATAAATTATTTTATTTTATATAATTTAACCATCTTGGGTTGAGTTTTATTTTTTATTTTTTAAGTTGCTTTGTTTGAAATAAGACACATACAGCAATTTAGGACCACAATAATGTACATGTGAGAGTGAGACACTTGAGACTCGGGACACTTTGGCATAAAGATACTTTCAATTATTTCCGCAATGAGTATCACATTGCACTTAAGCGAGAAAACGTATGAATTTTCGGCATTATTTATTTAGTAGCCAAATGAGACGAATATACATTTACAGTATGCATGAAAGGGATGGAAATACGAATTTCTAATGAACGTAACATGAGCGCGAGTCGGGTGAGGGTCGACGACCTTTTCTTTGGGGTGGATCCCCTTTGGACGGACATGGTTTGGAAAGGCGGTTTATTTTGATGCATTTTCTAATTGAATCGTTCTTCTATTCCGAGTTTGATGTTTTTGTTAATATTTCAACCCTATCTTAAGGAGAGTTATGTTGATGTCTGCAAATAATATTTAATAGGATCCGAATGGCTCTTCATTTTGAAGCCGTCTTTGAGCATACGGATACGTAATAGATGCAAATATTTGTCGATTATGCATGTCAAATTGAAAATGCTTACTTACTTGCTTCTTTGATCTAAGTTGGTATAATATTTGCAGAGGTATGTACCCACTTACGTACAAGAAATCTTACATTTATGTATATCTAGCTTTTGGAAATTAATATTTCTAATGTAGTCTTGTTTTTTGATCATAAAACATAATAACATGATTATAAGCAAGTTAGTGCTTTCATGAACTATTACAACTAAATACATAAAATCGAACGACCACACAAAAAAGAAGTGTTAATGAAAGTCTAGAGATAATCCAAATCTAGCATGCTAGCGGCATGGCCATGCTATTGGCAATGTTTATGCGTTGGGCCAAATAAACACCAGCATGTAGCACGCGTCAGGCGCTCAGATATATTCATGAAAAGAAGATGTGCTGCTGGTCCCCACGGAAGTCTGGACACCAAACGGCTCAAATGTTATCTACCCATTGCTGAGTTTAGCTTATTTGTACCGCTTGTCTAATAATTACTAATCTATATCTATAAATATACTATAATTACGTTTTTTACTGTTGTAATTTCATGGCCAAAAACTGTGCCGTGACAACTGAATGTAAGCCATCGGAGCGGACGGAACGGACAGATTTGTTGCTTTGTATTCATTGGTATGGGACTGCGTGAACTGGATCTGCAAATCCGTGCCAGATTCCGGTAGTTCTACCGATGACGTCATCCGCAGTGATCGCGCTGTTCGGATATCGATAAAGCAGATGCAAAATCCGAATGCAGTGGACGCACCCATCGGAATTTTATAAATGCCAACGCTCCGTCCGCTCCGTACGGACCGATTCCTAGGCTGTAGACGCAGCTACAGCCTTTTGTCATTTAGCCTATACGAGCTTACTTTTATAAGTAGTTTCTTACAATTTTGCTCACGAAATAGGATTATAATTGCTAAATACCTACTCATTTATGATCTATTTAAATTAATTTGCTGTTTTTATTAGTTCAGAAGTTTATATCACTCAGCCCTCGCGGAAAATCTGTCCAAATCTCTTCTAGATATTAAACTTTTATGCATTTCCGCGCCATTGCTAACCCTTCGGAACTCTCCTTTTACGGGTTGCAAATTTTTACTATACACAAGCGAGTTACAGCGGTAAACAAACTGCTTGTATAAGCAATTGGTTCGAACGCCGGCAGCGACTGGTTCTGACCGGTTGTGACCGGTTTGAAAACCGAACGCTATTGGTGCGTGAAAAACGTGTGCAGTCGTGAACAACTGCCGCATGCGGGCTGTCGGTGGGTGGACGTTGGCGCTTCGATAGATTTAGATAGAGAATGTACCTACAGGCAGCGACAATGATAAAATGAATAGATGGGAAATAAGCGCACGGATTTTGAAGACTATATATTGAGCGCCGGCTCTCCTCACGCGTCAGTCATACTTTGTCTTTGCGACAAGCGAGCCGTACTATACGACAATACAATACTTCTAATACATGTACATGGTGTTATTTTTTGTCATGCAGTAATTAGATTCGCTATCTCTATTTTCTGGCAAATGTAATATGCATACTTTTAGCTAGGTATGCTTGATTGTGTTGACTTGTTAATTTTGAACGATTTGCAAATGTTATTGGAATGGACGGGTCCATTCCATTATCACTGTCGCTGCTTACAGGACCTAGTTTATAACCGACTACGCGAAAATTATATTTATGTTTTTGGTAACCTATGTAAGTATTTGAATAAATGAGAGGTATTAGCACTCCATTTCTCATAGCCAGTTGTCGACACCCAAAATCCCCAAACCCAAATGCTCAAACGCTTGTCGCCAAATATGGCGAATTTAGTAACTTTAGTTCCCAAAATGCTTGAATTTTTTGTTTAGATCTCTATGCAATTATGCATGAGCCTTAGAAAAGCTACGGCTTAGCGTTTTTCTAACATATATCAGAAACAGAGCAATTCACCAGAGAACCAAAGACGTTTTCCTTCAGTGCTTAATCATAATTCAGCAATTTTGATAAAAAAGGCAGATAAGTTTTCTTTTTAAGATTTTGTTCGCAAGTTCAGAAGAACGTCTCGCTTGTTTCGAAACTCTATTTAATAAACAATAATTGAAAAAAAAAACAAATGATGCACATAACCAATCAGGTAGGTACCGACACCAAATAACACTCTCTTATAGCGAACAAAACTTTCACAAAACCATGTAACAAAATGAATCCCACCACTAAGCGCCAGTTATTGATATTTTAACATAACCTTGAAGGATCTAGCTCTCTCTCTCTCTCCCTTGTTGTAAATGTAACTGTAAATTGACGTATAAACCAAGCTACTCCCACTTATCTGCCATATAACACCTGACCCTCTTAGGCCAAACAAGACTTTCACAACACTATCGGCCTTACTTAAAAAAACTTTTCAACCGTTAGTCACTGCTTAAGATGCTTTGCCATCTTCTCTCTGACGTGAAGTTGCACGTGCTAGAAAAGGACAGAGAAGTTGAAGCAGTGACTAAGAGAATCGAGATTATTTTAGGTAAGGCCATATGTGTGTAACAAAGTGAAACCCACCATCACTTAGCGCCAGTTATTGATATTTCATTACCATAACCTTGGAGGATCTAGCTCTCTCTTTCTCCCTCGTTATAACTGTAAATTGACGTATAAACCAAACTACTCCCACTTATCTGCCATATAACACCTGATCCTCTTAGGTCGAACAAGACTTTCACAACACCCGCTATGTAACAAAATGAATCCCACCACTAAGCGCCAGTTATTGATATTTTAACATAACCTTGGAGGATCTAGCTCTCTCTCTCTCTCTCCTTCGTTATAACTGTAAATTGTCGTAAATACCAAGCTACTCCCACTCATCTGCCATAAACACCTGATCATGCCTTGCGAAAGTTGAAAGAGGCAACACATTAAATGGCTGACACTAAAAGCGTACCCGTGTTCGTTAAATTGAATCAATTTGCAAATAAGCCCTGAATATCTATTGCTATTGCTATCTATTGAGCTATTGTGTCTACTGCGGTGGTTTGACCTCTTAAAAACGTGGTTATAAATTTTGTTTCAGTTTTCTGTAAACAAGTTCTAAGCTCAAAACATTTTCAATACATTTTATCGAGATTTTCTTACCTACTTAAGTATTTGATTGCAATATTTTTTTCTTGACGTTCTAGATGTTTGACCACAGCTCATCTGGCGTTGTGGTCGAATGAAGACTGTCAACAACAAGAGGCTTTCGGGACAAACCGCTTTAGGTGCTTGGTGGCAGATTTTAAGCTTTAGGCAGGCCTGGCGCGCTTCGCACTTTAGGTATGGTATGACGGGCAAATTCAGTGGGAAGAATTGAGCCAGAAGAGATAAGAGTAACGCGCTAGACAGAGAAGCAAATTCTTAATATAGCTGTAAGTAGTTAGCACTCGCACTTCCTGAATTGCACTTTATTGTGTTGTAGCAAGAGTCACTACTTATTTAAACGATATTGCGCAGTGAATCTTCTGTACGTATGCTACTGTGTGTTCTGTGCTCTAATCCTCAAGATTGCTAGTCAGTCGAATACTAGAAAGTTTACCTCTATGGTATATGGCTTATTACACGATGTTTTCCTTCATAGCTCTATGTCATTATTAGAATTAGAACTATCGCCCTAACCTTCGACATCCGATCCTAATGAGCTAACCACTGAGCCTGTCTGCTTATCAAAACTTTTTGTTTCATAATTCTGAATAGACTTGTGTAAACTATACCCTGCTAATCAATGATGACGGCGAACAACAGTGATTCTAAATTGCCCATAGTTTTGATTGTAAAACGAACATATTCACTGTATATTCGTTTTCTGTTGCGGAGCGTTCAGTATCATATTAATATCCTCATCCCATTAATAAAATAACGAATGTAGCTATTCAATGTCATCCTGTATAGCGTCGTTATACATGACATTGAATTCATTGGAATTATCTAAGGAGGTCATTCAACTCATCATAATGAACCTTGTACCATGAAACCAACTCTGAAGACGCAAAAAATAATTGGCTGCCCCATACAAAAAAGACAATTACCTACGCGCGATAAAATGTATGGAGTAGCTGATTTCATTTCACGATTCCGTGGCCTCGTAAGATAATGTCTATAAATTAATTGTCACCCTGTAGAAACAAAACTAGGGGCAATTCACAATCACTGTACCGGTACACGTTCAAGGTAAGACTTAAAAAATATTTTCAGTAAAAATGATTCTAGCGCCAACTCAAACACTTGATTGGGACATCCCCTTTACGCCAACATCACTGGCATAATAATTGAAAAGGAAAAAAAGTGGAGTTTTGGCGGGAACACGGAAAAATCATGTCGCTGCATTCTATTATTTTTTTAAACTAGTGTTTTTTCGCGAATTAATGATTAAAAATAGTGGTGTTTTATTCATTGAGTGTTGAATTACATGCACGAGTGTGGGCAAGTGATATAATGTGGTGAAACATGTCTTTTTGTTTTGTTGTCAAAACTCCGTAAAAGGACATAGTAAAGTTGCCTCAACTTTACTATGGCATGACTTGGAATCGACTTTGACTGATTTCGTGTGACTAACTGTGTTCATGACTTCATGACATATTTGACTTGACAATACTAGTTAAACTTGAACATTAATATACTTGACTCTAGCAGAATGCACAACGTGCGATGCCAATAACAAAGAAAAAAAAGGAACAAAGAACTCGGAGTTACTCGGAATTGTTCATAATTTAAATTGTTAAAGTGATGACCACAACCAGCTGTTCAGATAACTTATGATTGTTCCCGCATCCACATGACAGCTTATTAAAAAACTGATGACTGTACACGGTTCCAGTGATGTAATCTACTGCCCTACATAAACAAGTCAAAGCGACAAGCCGCGACGCAATGTGATTTTCTGCGAACTGGACAGATACATTTAAAAAAACGTGCAAACTGAGCTACGTAATATTATAGGTCCAATTGGAGATTCTTCTTTCATGAACAATCAAATGATTTTGTTCCACAAAGTAATGGAAATCGTCTTATAACCATCTTCGCAATGTACAATGTCATCTTACCAAAGATCAAGAAAAAACTGCCCATCATCATCAGCCCGCAGATGTCTACTGCTTAACGAAGGCCTCCCCCTTAGACCGCCACTCTGTACGACAACCTGCCATTTGCATCCACCGGTTGCCCGCGACTTTTACAATGTCTTCGGTCTACCTAGTGGGAGGCTTTCCTACGCTGCGTCTTCCGGTTTGCGGTCGCCACTCAATAACCTTTCTTCCCCATCGGTTGTCAGTTCTTCGAGCGATGTGGCCTGCCCATTGCCATTTCAACTTGCAAACCCTGCGAGCTATGTCGGTGACTTTGGCGAATATCCTCGTCAAAAACTGTTAATCCAGGTCAAAAACTGCCCATTTGTCGTGAAAGAGTAACAAAAAATAGAGTTGCTTGCTATTTAATTATCTGAGAAGGTCTCTGAGTTTTTGAAATTTTGTACGTGAATAGTTGATGCCAATATATTTTTTAAGTTCAAATGTATACTTAATCGGTCGAATCAACATTTACTTTATCAACTGTGCATAGCGGATGTTGTAATAATAAAGAGTTTACACAACACCGCTATTAGACCTTAGATAGCGCCATAGAGCGCGTCAAGCATGATGTCAAGTTTATAAAAACAGTGTTATGTCTTTCGTATGTTTCCGTGAAAATTTTAATTATATTAACCCTTTCTTTTATTAAATGCGTTTACTTATCGAGGTATTGGTTTAAATGGTTCCTTAAACCTCAACAAGTGGTAGCAGAGCTATTATTTCGATAAAATAATGAAATATTACTAAAAGAAAAATGACTTCGTCGAGTTACCGTATCCAGGGTGCCTGCGTAGAAACATTATCGAAAGATAATTATGACACCTGGTGTTTACAGGCGCAAGCAGTGCTAGTTAAAAATGAACTGTGGGAATTTGTGTCTGGAACAAAAAATGCAGAAAATACGGGAAAAGATGTCTTCGAAAAACGGGATCAACTAGCGAGAGCGGAACTTCTTTTGCTGATTTCTCCGCCTGAATTAAAACAGGTAAAAGGATGCCTTACTGCAAAAGAAATGTGGGGAAAATTAAAAGCCACATATCAAAGTTCCGGCCCCGCACGAAAAGCTACATTGTTAAAGCAGTTAGTGCTAAAGAAAATAAGCTCAAATGAAGATATACGAGAACATCTCAACAATTTCTTTGACATTGTTGACAAGCTTGCGGACATGGATGTAAAAATACACCCGGAGCTGTTAATTATTATGATGCTCTACAGTCTACCTTCAAATTTTGAAAACTTCCGCATAGCGATTGAGTCGAGAGACGTGCTCCCGAGCCCTGAAGAACTAAAAATTAAAATATTTGAAGAACACGAGGCCAGAAAAAATAATCACGACTCTAAAGGACCTCAAGAAGCATTCTACACAAAAAAGAAAGCGAAATTCTGTAAAATATGTAAGAAAAAAGGACATTCAACTGAATCCTGCTGGAGTAAACCCAAAGAAGTCAAACCAGAAAAGAAAAAAGGTCAAGGTACGAAAGAAAACTTATATAATATAACTTCGCCTTGCTTATCTGTGAGTCCAGCGAACACATGGTGCTTAGACAGTGGGTGCACATCGCACATGTGCGCACAGGAAGACAGTTTTGAAAATATAGAACCTGATAATGGAACGTTAAGGCTAGCATCCAACAGTCATACATTAAATGTTGAAGGAAAAGGCAAGGTGCGTCTACAAATAAATGATGAAACAGTTATTTTACTTGACACCTTGTATGTGCCCACCTTATCGACAAATCTACTGTCAGTAGCCAAAATAACCTCAAAAGGGAACAGCGTTGTTTTCATTAAAAACAAAGCGTTAATCAAAAATGACAAAGGCCAAGTAACTCTGACAGCTGAAAAAGAGAATGGCTTGTACTACGTCAAGAATTGCGAAAAAGCAAATGTGGCCCACACTGCAGACAATGAACTTCAAAAATGGCATCAAAAATTAGGTCATCTAAATGAAAATGATTTGAAGTTAGCTGCAAAGCGAAAACTTATAAAAGGCCTAGAACTTCAGAGTTCAGATAAACTACCCAGTTGTGAAATATGCATAAAAGGGAAGATGTCACGATTGCCATTTCAGTCTGTGGAAGGACCGCAGTCTAAACAGCCTTTGGAAATAATCCATACTGATGTTTGTGGCCCGATACAGCCTGAAACCTTAGCTGGAGCTAAGTATTTCGTAACATTCATAGACGATTTTACGAAATATTGTGTCATATATTTTATAAAAAACAAAAGCGAAGTCTTTGACAAGTTCAAGGAATACAAAAGCAAAGTCGAAAAGTTCCTCGACAAATATAAAATAAAGAATTTGCAATCGGACAACGGGACCGAGTACCGTAAGAGAGAATTCGATTCTTACCTGAAAGAAAACGGGATTAAACGACGATTAACTGCACCGTATACTCCACAGCAAAATGGGCAGAGTGAGCGGAAGAACAGATCTTTACTGGACAAGGCTCGATGCTTAATGATTGAAGGAAAGGTACCCCACAATTTGTGGGCTGAAGCGGTATATACGGCAAATTATCTAATAAACCGAAGTCCGGCAAAAGCCCTGAAGGCATGTACACCTTATGAAAAATGGACTGGACGTACACCATCAGGAAATCATCTGCGTGTGTTTGGATGTAAAGCGTTTGTTTTGAATAAACGTAGAAGAGGAAAGTTTACACCAAAAGCGACAGAAGGAGTTTTCGTTGGCTATGCTCAAAATGCTAAAGGATTCCGGATCTATATTCCAGAAAAGGACGTTGTTATAATAAGCAGAGACGTGAAGGTCATTGACAGAATGTATTATAACAACGATGATGCTGAAAATGATAACAATTACAGCAACCTTTTCGACGACCAGGAACAACTGCAACCTGAAAGAAAAAAGAAAAGCAAGAAAGAAGGTTACAAACCTTGCGTTAATATTGAAATCGTCAATAAACCTGCAGAATCAGTTCCTGAAAATAATTGTCCAATAAACCTGGAAACATCTACCAACCGTGGAGTGGTAAATGATACCTCGAGTCTGAATAGAAGCGAAAACGAACTTGGGACTGTTAATCAAAATACAAGACCCCAAAGACAAAAGAAAGCTCCTATTTGGCAAAAAGATTATGTTCTAGATAAAGAAGAATCTTCATCTTCTGATGAGTACCAAGAGCTTTCAAACCTAAACCAAAGAGATATTGATGAAATCACATATTTATGTGATGTTGAAAGCAACGGGAAAAATTAAGAATGGCGTGAAGCTATAAAGGCAGAAATAAGAGCGCACATCAAGAATGGTACATGGGAGATAAAGGAAAAAGACGAAAAAGATAAAAACATTGTAGATTTCAAATTGATACTCAAAGAAAAAGCAAACAATATAAAAAAGGCTCGTCTTGTTGCACGAGGGTTTACACAAAGACCTGGCATAGATTATAATGAAACTTGGGCACCAGTTGCCAAGCTGAGTTCAGTGAGACTACTCCTAGCGACAGCTGTTCAAGAAAATTTGAAACTTCATCAATTAGACGTCACGACTGCTTATCTAAACGGTGATCTTGATGAAAGAATAATAATGAAAAAGCCAGAGTTTTTGGAAGAGTACATTACAGAAATAATGTTTGAAGAAAGTGAAAAAGAAGATTTGAATATTTTCCATAAAGCAAAGAAAATGTTGGAAAACATTACAAAAACAAAGGGAGAGCAAGTATGTCTGTTGAAGAAAGCTTTATATGGACTTAAGCAATCCGGACGACAATGGTACAAGAAGCTAGATAATGAATTAAAGAAATTTGGCTTCGTCTCATCTACAGCTGATCCATGTATCTACGTATTGGAGAAAGGAGGAGCTAAAGTTATTCTTGGGCTATATGTCGACGACATGCTGATGGCATATTCCTGTAAAAAACTGTTTGATGAGATAAATGGAAAATTAAAAACTATTTTCGAAATGAAAGATATTGGACCTGTAAAAGATTTTGTTGGGATCGAAATAAAACCAGGAGAAGGCAAAGTACAACTAAAACAGGAAAAGTATATAGAAAAACTGCTTACCAAATTCAGAATGCAAGATTGCAAATCGAGCGTTACGCCTATAGAGCCTCGTCTCAAATTAGAAAAAGGAAAAGGTGATGAAAACGTACCCTACCAAAATTTGATTGGTTCTTTAATGTTTCTAGCCGTTGCTACGCGACCTGATATAATGTTTGCGGTTAGTTATTTGTCGCAATTCAATAATAGCTTCGGAAATGAACATTTTTCGGCAGCAAAAAGAATCCTAAGATATTTGAAAGGAACAAAGTCTTTGGGGATTCATTTTGAGAAAACCGATGATAAGGAAATTACAGGTTATGCAGATGCTGATTGGGCATCGTGTACTGTAGATCGGCGATCTTATACCGGATATTGTTTCATGATGGCAAATGGCGTCGTAAGCTGGGAATCAAGGAAACAAAGAGCAACAGCGATGTCAACCGCAGAAGCAGAATATATGTCATTATCAGATGCAGTAAAAGAAGCACTTCATTTGAGAATACTTCTAAAAGATATGACTGCACTGAAACAGGATAAAATTTTAATTTTTAATGACAATCAAGCTGCGCTGAAACTGTGTAAAAACGCAATTATAAGCAGCAAGACAAAACACATCGACATTCGCATTCATTTTTTGAAAGAGCATATAGCTAATGGTTTCATTACTGTCAACTATATGGAAACATCAAAGATGCTGGCAGATCTCCTGACCAAAGGCATGGCTGGCCCTCGCCATTTGGAATTAAGGAGTTATTTGGGTATTAAATAGCGTCATTGTGAGGAGGAGTGTTGTAATAATAAAGAGTTTACACAACACCGCTATTAGACCTTAGATAGCGCCATAGAGCGCGTCAAGCATGATGTCAATTTTATAAAAACAGTATTATGTCTTTCGTATGTTTCCGTGAAAATTTTAATTATATTAACCCTTTCTTTTATTAAATGCGTTTACTTATCGAGGTATTGGTTTAAATGGTTCCTAAAACCTCAACCTCCTAAGCCCAATGGTCGTCTCAGCTCGGGGCGAACTACAAATAATAACACCACCCCCTAGTTGAATTCAAAAAGAAATTAAGTTAATTTGAACAGAAGTCGTGTCAAAGGCCTTTGCCCGGCATATTAACTTTGACTCTATTTAGCCACTCATCCTATAGAAACTCACTGTTTTTTTTTATTCGAACAGACACAGACTCTGAACAGAAACACAAACACACTAATTAGGTCAAGATTTATTTGGTATTTTCTCATTGTATCGCGTCGTATCGCGTCGCCTAGCGTCGCACTTTGTCGATTATGTAGGACCAATACACGATTCCTGTGATGTAATAAACCCGACTGCGGTTTAGCCCGTTTTCCTTACAAAGGACCTGTCACTCTATTTTCGCCGTTTTCGGTAATATTTGACTGCCATTGTTATATAAAGCTTAGTAGGCAGCCCGGGTGCTTAGATGAAAATTGGAGCTTCCAAGGTTTCATGAAAAGGTATATCTTTTACCCTAAAAATGGGGAGACACACTGCTTATGTATCCCACGAGGAGGCGCATTATCGCTGGTGTTGTTTTTCTGTCAAACATATATAATAATCATGATTTGCCAGATAATTTTGAGAAACAATTTATAAACAAATCTACATTTAAATTAGCCTTGAAAAAACTACTGTTAAATAGAATATCTATGTAAATAACCCGTGTACCTATAAGTTAACATATATTGATTTATAAGTTTACTTATCGCTAAAATGTCAATACCTACTCCTACATACTCGTAGTAAATAGTAATGAATATGAGAGTCGATGTCTGCCTACAAACTGCTATGCAGTTTGGCAGAGTTATAAATTGAGCTATGTAATTAATTCTATAAGATAAAATAAACAAAAAAAATATATTTGAAAATAAACAATAAATCGCCTCTGTTTTTTTTAAAGTTAATACTGTTCAAATTCAAATATTTGTTATGTAGGCTCTGGCGGTTAAATTCACAAGTATATATAATTTTTCAATTAAAACTTATAATATTAATATCTAACTAGAAGTTAACGAAAGAAACAGGAAATCTCCTGGAAAATCTGGAGATCAGATAAGGTATGATAGATAGATAGATAAACTCTTTCTTGAACACACCAAAAAAAAAAAAAAAAGATTAAAAGATAAAGATTATAAACTCAAAATAAACATCAATAACTAGCACCAGCGACGGTGTCGCCATCTGACATAAGCTTTGCCTGTGCCACCCCATTGTATGTATGTATATTTTACTATCATTGTTTTGTAAAATATACATACAAACTAGGTACCACTAGGTGGACCGACAACATTGCAGAAGACGCGGGCATTGGGCAACCGGTGGATGCAAATGGCAGTGTGCAGCGGTCTAAGATGGGAGGCTTTTGTTCAGCAGTGAACGACTCCCGGCTCATGATGAAGTATTGGCTGATATTTATTAAAAAATATAAGAAAGAGCTTATAACGACCAATCTACTGAAACACGTAGATTTCTTAAAGATCGATGAAAGTAAGCATGCCTACTAACATACAGTGGGTAGCGTATATACTAAGTAATACAAAGCCTCTCATTTTTGATCAACGTCACTACGTTTCAATGTTAAATATCAGTGACCGTAGAGAATATTATTTCTACATCACAAAATTTGTATTCAAATACTGCAAACGGTATCGTACTTAAGTTCTTTTTTATTGAAATTGGTGCTTTATGCGTGTATTAGGTTCTTAATTTTTCAATGCCGCAAACGCAAATGCTAATAATTGAATGTATATTAAAATCATTTTGTTTGGATATCGTCTTCTTTTTGTAGTAGATCAAAAATCAAACCCTAAAAAGAAGAAATAAAAATCGAAATTCCTTCAAAGCAGCATACCAACTGCACTAAAATGCAGGACGTTGTCATCCACCCCTCTGTCCGAACTAAGCCGATTATTATCGCGATAAAAACGCCAAAACCACCCCCTCACACCCTACCCTGCACACCCTGCCTTATCCGATCTCCTGTCAAAAGTCTTTCCAATTTATGTATTGCAGCAGCGGACACCCTGTAGGTACACTATGGGAGTTGTACCAACAGTATGGGATATTCCAAGTCACTATTCATAATTTCATATTTTTTTAGTCTTGTCTCTTTCGTTTTTATTATTATCTACAATAAATAAAATAATAAAACCAAATTTATTATATTTTATTTTATTAGAAACTCATTATGTGTGTTTTTTATAGTAGGGCGTGCAGAACGCATGCGACAGTGATACGCACTGATGCTTTTAAAAGTACCGACTCGTTCCTATCAATTAAAAGTAAGCACCATTTTTTTTTATAGAATCTATTTACGATTTTGGATATTAGTCTCAAAAACCGAAAAATGTTGGGAACAGTTTTTTTTTTTCCCTGATTTTGTGTTTGACTGCCATCTCGTCTGATGACAGTAAAGTTAAATGTTAGTTAAAAGTTATGTTATGTTGTTTTCTTTAAAAGCGTCTCACACGTCCCATTACTTGTATTCATAAATAAAGATTTGACGTCCATCACACATGGTTCGTCCAGCAGTGGACGTTTTATGGCTGACGACGACACATGGTTCACACTATTTCCTTTTCAAGTTTTATGAAGATCAGTACAGCCTTTGTATAATTATGGGACGAGTAAGTAGGTGAATCAAGAGAAAAAAACTAAAAACCATGTTAAGTATATAAGATTGTTAGTTAGTTATGCGAGTAAAGTCAAATGGCCAATAATAATTTTAACCTGTGGCTACGGTTGTGATCAAACAATGTGCCATAATTATTATAATTATTATCATCGTCTAAAATTAAACATGATCTGGCTCTAAGACCCGGAATGTAGTATTTATTACATATCTTATTCTATTATTTATATCACTCGAAACAAGTGTGAAATGTATTCAGTAAATTTTACGCAAAGCCCTTACTGCTTTCTCTGCTACAACCATGGTATTATTTATTGGTGGAAGCGATCCCAACTTTCCTTTTTACTATCGATATTTTCGAATCAAGATATATTGCGAGCGGTTTCAAACGGTCGTGATCGTGTTAAACAAAGTTCAGTATCTGTGTGATATTTCAGATGATAAATTCAGGTTCGGACAGATTGATATAAAATCTATACCTAATGTTTAGTTCTGAATACAGATTGAATATACGCGGAGCGGTAGTCCTGAGCCGAAAGCAGGACATTCAGTACTGGCGGGAACGCGAAAAAATCATGTCACTGCATTGTATTATTTTCCAATACTTGTGTTCTTTTGAGTGTTAATGCATAAAAAAGGTGGCGTTTAATTACGCGCAAGAGTGCGGGCAAGTGATATAATGTAGTACGTTTTCGTGTTGTTTCCAAAACTCCGAAGAAGCTTGTAGTAATGTTGCCACGACTTTACTAGAGCATGACTGGACTTGACTGTGACTTACTAAGTGTAACTTTGACTGTGACTAACTTGACTGGGAATTCATATGTAGCTTAATAAATAAAAATAATTGACACTGGCAAATGCGCTAAGTGCGATGCCATAATCCTTTTAGGAGGAATGAAGAAAAAAAGCAGGACATTGTAGCACATGGTACACGTCATGCATTGCATGGTCTGTGTGGTTGTTGCGTTATTGGCATTGGATCGGCTGTTCATAGTGAACAGCTTTCATTCTTTATTATTCGCTTTAATAGTCTTTGTAGTGGTAAACTCTACTGCAGAGTCCGCCTAGGGTAGTACCACACCTTTGCCAGTTATTCAACCGCCAAGCGGTAGTGTGCTAGCATTAAGTACTGTGTTTCGGTATGAAATACCAAATATGGGACTGTTACCATATAAATTACTGGGTATGAAGAGATTTAACATCTAATATCTCAGGGTGACGAGTACAGTGCGGCCCAGGATTGTATTCGCAAGTTTACGATTCTGGCACTGCTAATGTTATGGACAGGTGTGACGCTTACCAACAGGCGAACGTGCCGCTTGTCTCGTTACTCGATTGTATATTTTTTTTATCAAAAAGCACTACAATCAACTCAAGATCCCTTCTTCCACTCACTCTAATCTTTCCAATAATATGTCCTTCACTGTTCAAGCTGTCCTGCTGTGGAATGCGCTCCCTTCTTCTATTAGAAATGCTAAATCTCTTCCTATCTTTAATAATCTTGTCTATACTCATTATCTTTCCATATGCTGATTGGTACGTATGTATATATTTATATTGGGTATATATAAATTATGATATGTATTGTATTTATTTATATGTGCGCCACCGACCTAATACTAAATTTATTTGTTCTGTCCATCCAAAGGTTGCCTGGAAGAAATCGCTTAAGGTGATAAGGCCGCCCTTGTACTGCCGATGTCTGTAAAATTATTATTTTTTAAGATCTTTTACTGTTGGTGTACAATAAAGATGTATTGTATTGTATTGTACAATAGAACATTTTAAAATTAGTAAAACAAATGGCTGCGTTATCACTTAAAAGCTGTCTTTTCCAGACAATCTTTGAACGTAGAAGATTTTAAGAAGACAGTCAGCAGTAAACGTGCAGAGTAGAATATACATACGAATATATATAATATACAAATTCAGCTCTATCGATTGAGCTACAGCTTAGAGAGAGAGCTAGATCCTCCAAAACAGCTTACGAACCTAAACCCATAGACGATTAAAATAATATGGTCTAAAGCTGCCCGTATAAAAAAAACTCGGAAATTGTGTTCCTGTTTCAAACTCGCCGGAAACCGCTAAGCTTTTAGCGTTAACTCGGTGAAACAACGAAAAACCGGCCAGTGTCATTTAGAAGTGACAGGACGCAATCAAAAAAATCCTATTTTTTGTGCGTTGAAACTAAAACCGACGATAACAATATAAATATGAAGCTCTAGGGATTGGAGTGCAGCTGAATTTCACTTTATTTCACTAGTTTTTTCTCTCTCTTATATGGATATAGTTATTTACATACGTATATACTTTGTGTTTAGGCTGCCACGGTTCCGTGAAAGCATGACCCGTGGAGACCGCTCATCGCTGAAAGAAACATCGTGTTGGTGGATATACATTCGAATGGAATAAATAAATAAATAAATATCAGTGGACATTTCGCACAGCGCCATCTAGCCCCAAACTAAGCAAAGCTTGTAGGTACTATGGAAACCAGGCAGCTGATAGAATACTTATATACTTTCTTTTTTTTTGTAAATACATACTACACCCAGACATAGAATAAACATCTATGTTCGTCACATGTTTAGCCTTTAAATGGCCTAATCAGGCATATTCAGCTATGGACAACAGAACAGGCAAAACAGGCTAAATATTATGTTATATAGGTACGTTTGCATAGGATGCAGAAAGCTGCACTAATGCGTAATGATACAAATATTTTATTCAAAACATACTTACTAGATTGCTTTTGTAGTCTGTAGGGAATATAATAAATTAATTACTAGGGCATGACTTGGACTCGACTTTGACAAAAAACGTGTGACTAACTGTGTTTTCATGGCAGAATGAACAACGTGCGATACCGATAACAAAGAAAAAAAATTACGTGCCTCAGCGATCTCTGTATGACAACATAAATAAAAAAAGAGAAGTGAGACGTGTGCAGAGAAATTTACTAGGACGCGTGTGATCGTAAGTGTAGCGGTGACGCAGCTTCGGTGTTGGCGTTTTTGTCAGTGTCATCTTGACTTGAATATAGTCTGTTGTTGAAATACCTACTTTATATTTTTGGCGGAAACGCGAAAAAATCATGTCGCTGCATTGTATTATTTTCCAAAACTTGTGTTTCTTCGAGTGTTAATGCATAACAATGGTGGCGTTTTATTCATTATGTGCTGATTTACGCGCAAGAGTGTAGGCAAGTGATATAATGTAGTGAAACGTGTCTTTTCGTGTTGTTTACAAAACTCCGAAGAAGCTTGTAGTAAAGTTGCCACGACTTTACTAGGGCATGACTGGACTTGACTGTGACTTTGACTGTGACTAACTTGACTTGAAATTCATCAACAACTTGTTATTTAAAAATACTTGACACTGGCAAATGGACAAAGTGCGACGCTATAATCCTCCTAGGAAGAAAGAGGAAAAAAACTTAAAGCAGTCTGGCGTTGATGGTGCGCTGGGGCGGGACTGGACGCTAGCGGTGATAAGCGTCGTCTCTGATGCCCACGCTGAGAAAATGTATTATAGTACCTTTACTTTTAATGCACTATTTCTTTCCAATATTTATCAAACGCACATTTTTTTCCAATATAAAGCCGATGCTTAACTTCAACGTTGTCAACAAAATCGTAGTTAATGCGCTTAAATAAGAACGCTACTAAGTTAGGGAGATCTCATTCCTTCGACTTAACTCCATTGGGACATGAAACGCCATGACAGCTCTCGAAAGTTCGAGAATAAATCTAATGAAACAGCACTTGGCTAACTTTGTTATAATTTGATAGACAATTTTTTGTAACAGCTACATTTTTTTTCAAGATATTTTGTGAAAAACAATCTTTTGAATCGAATGTTTTGATAACAACACGAAAAGACACTTTTCACTACATTATATGCATTAACACTCGATAAAACACAAATTTTGGTAAATAATACAATGCAGCGACATGATTTTCTCGCGTTCCCGCCAAAACTCCAATTAAATAATTATTAAAGACTGCAATTTTTTATAAATTTAGATCTGTCAACTAACAACTTCAAAATCATTTGTAATACTTGGAGCAGCGACGGTGATAATGGAATGGACGGGCCCAGCGCTTGCAAATCGATCAAAATTAATAACACAACACAATCTAGCATACGTAGCTAAAAGTATGCCTATTACATTCAGCCATGTCAGAGGCCTTCAGGCGGCACATTAACTCTGACACTAGGGCTGGCCACTCAGTCTATAGGAACTTACTTTTTTTTATTCGCTGGAAAATAGAGATAGCGAATCTTATTACTGCATGACAAAAAGAGAACACATGTACATGTATTAGAAGTTTGTATTGTTGTATCGTACGGCTCGCATGTCGCAAAGGCAGAATATGACTGAAGCGAGTGGAGAGCCGGCGCTCAACATATAGTCTTCAAAATCTGTGCGCTTATTTGCCGTTCATTCATCTTATCATTGTCCCTGGCTTGGAAGAGTCAGTTCTCTTTAGATTATTTAATTAAAACTGTAATATTGTCTAAAGTATAAGAACCTGATCAAAAAAAAAGTATCTTTTCAGTAGAAGCAACTCTATAGCTTCACACATTCGTAACCGTCTGGTTACCGCGTAGCATTAACACAGCCGTATTCACACGTCGGGTGCTACAAAAGAAAACCAATCACGCTGTCTCGCGTGTTCCTAACATAAATCTGGTTTGGTTAAGTTCCATACGACTTGTGAGAGTGTGTTAGTGGTCAAAACACGCTATACTGTGAAAATTACCGACTTTCTTGTATTTTGAGAAATATAATCTAGATCTTTCCAAGGTCAGAGGGAAGAGGTAAGAGGTGGTCTTCAATCACATCGTCACTTACTTGGCAAGTTGGAGGTCAAACTTGGTCTTATTCGGGATAAAATAATCCGCTTTGAAAACAAAAATGCATCCACCTTCAACTTCGAATACCTGGATGACATCTTCATATTTTCTAGTAATTTTGATTTAGAAATTAAACTACTAAACCGACTTCGATAAAATTTATATGGCACTACTTCTAAAGTATTACCTACCAAACAAAAAAAGAATTATCAAAATCAATTCATAATTAGCGGAGTAATAGCGTAACATAACACACAAAAAACGACAACGCTTCATGGTTGACATACCAAACACCCGAACGAAACGGTTTGATTCCACATTCATTGGTCGAACTGCTGAACAGTGGAACGCGCTGCCCGAGTGGATGTTTCTCGATAGTTACAATCTGGATGTTTTCAAGTCGCGAGTGTGTCGGTTTATTTCTTCTAGACAAGCGTGCGCCACTCCATCGTAAACTGCATCTTCGTTTAACATCAGAGGAGGTGGCAGTCAAACGCAAGCCAATACAAAGATTATGGAAGTCATTCATGGATCTCCTCTTAGCTACTAGTGTCGTTCTACCATTCCACATGCTCGCTATGAATGCGTACATCATTAATCTTAGTAATAAATATCTGCTCCCCTTGTACTCCGCAGGCGGTGGTGTTATGATCCTGGGTGATGGCCAGCGTGCGGGGAGCACTTAATAAAATGCGTTTTTCCAATTTATTTTTGTTTTTCGCTCTTATGAGATGTATGCGAGGGTGGTTAAGTGTCACTTCCGTTTGGGGAAAGACATAGTAAGAGTCTTTAAGAAATTGGTTGAACGATTGAATTAAAGTGAACTTTTTGGCATGAAATAAGAAAAATAAATTTTATCAACCATTTATATTCAGTATTTATAAACTTTGTACTATTTACTAGAAAGCCGTGGTAGCGTACTTTTTATCATCATTATCATCCTTAGTTTTTTTTCATCAACACGCGGGTGACGCAGATCAGTTGGGAAGATATTTAATTAGCAAGACACAAACAAGCCATCAAGGTACAAACCAGTATGCAAATTTTTCCCTCGTATCCGAGTCTAATAAGAGTAAAACCATTAAATTGTAGAAAAAAAACAACGAAATGTATGAGATTGACAGTTGACTGTGGCCGCATCGACGATGCGCCGCTTAGCGGAAAATCGCAATGTAGATCCCGATTTGTAGCAATCATATCTCAGTGGATAGCGCGTTATGATCGCACCGATCGAAAATATAGCAAAGAATATTATTATAATTTATGTGTCCTAAAAATAATAAAATATCAATGGCGTACTACGAAACCCGCACATGGCAAGCTTGGTAGGAATATCGCCCAATAATTTAAAGTAGGTAATCGTATGGCCATAACATAAGCATCAAAACTTCTGTTCTTTCAAAACTACTAACTAACTTGAATTATTACTGTAATGAATTTTAATATCTGAAGTCCTTCGGCTTCTAAAAGCTTAGACTATTAGGTTTAAGTGCCGCTATCTTTATCGACTCCCAAAATATTAAAGTTTTTAAATCAGAATTTTATTTTCTAGACCTTCTCCAACTTTACGACTGAGCTAAGTTATAATTAAAATGTGTTTTACGACTTAATATGCTGCTAGAGTCGTTAAAACACGAGATTTTCTAGGTCTTAAAATGGCAACCTTAATTATTTTAAGGAGGACTTTTATAGATACTTGTGTGTGATTTTTATAAATTTTTAGCAATAGTACTACTAAGATTTTATTTGTAGACACCGCTTAGGAAGTGGGATTCCTAATATTTATGCCTGGGTGGTATTTTAACTGATGGGGACGAATGATTTTTGAGTGAAGACTACGAAGGCGTAGCGTGAGCAGGCCGCCCACTCCTTCCACTAGGTGGACCGACGACATTATGAAAGTCGCTGGCAACAGTGGATGCAAATGTCGTACAGTGCGGCAGTCTAAGGGGAATGGTTTGTTGATGATTGTGATGCGATGATGGATGATGATGATGCCTTACCCTAATATTTCAAGGAAAAATCTTCCAGCATTATTCAACGTGGATTATAATAAGAATATGCTTATTTTATTATACTTATTTCATTTTTATTGATAAAAATATGGAATATAATACTAGCCTTGGAATAGTTAGTGTAGATTAGTAGATAGTGTACGACGTAGATTGCAATTCAATGTTTAATGAATAATCAAACACACTACTAATTACTAATCCGTACTTACTAATTTGTGTTGTAGGTGAACAAAAGCATAGGAAATACCATGGGATTTTGTTAGACAAACATGAACCACAAAAAAAGGATGACAATACAGCATGGGTATTCACAACTCAATCGGAAACGTTTCCGTTCGGATACGGTTTTTTTTTACCTTTTGACCTTGATTCATTCATTCAAAATCTTCAGAACTGCAGCCTAGGTAGTGATAGTTTTCAGATTCATGTCAACGCCAACTAACGGATTTTTACTAAAAAAATTATTAATGGCTGTCAGAAAACCGCCCATTAGCAAGGTTGCTGCGCAACTTGGAGGATCTAGCTCTCTATATAACAGCTATATAATCAAAGCTGCGCAAGGATGGACATAAATGTCATAATTCAAGGCGGTCGTCACATATCAAAGTGCGTTCACGCAGAAGTAAAATGGCCGCATGATCTAAATACAATATCATATTGGGACGCAACTTGCGTTGATACTTTGGCACCGTCACATCTTCCTGAGACACAGAGTAGGGCTGGTGCGGCGGCTAATTCGGCGGAGCAGCACAAGCGGCGCAAATATGCTAACCTCGGCAGAGGTTACATATTTGAGCCGTTCGGTGTTGAGATATTGGGACCGTGGGGACCGGGAGCTCATCATCTTTTCAAAAACATATCCGAGCGCCTGGTCGACGCGACGCGTGATCAAAATGCTGGCGTTTATTTGGCCCAACGCATAAGCATTGCCATCCAGCGTGGCAATGCCGCCAGCATGCTGGGTCCCTGCCGACTGGTAGTGGGTTTGAGCATTTGAATTGTCTCTAGACTTTCATCGGTCTGGATTAAATCCTTTTGTTTTTTGTTGTGTAGTAGGCTAAGTAGTCTTTGTAGTTTTTTAAAAATAATCTTGGTATTAATATATTATGCACCTGTTGGGTACACCTACTAATACTCACATTACAAACAAACCTATTGTAAAAATAAACATACATAGATAAATATAAAATGTCGAAATCTGTCTCTATGATTTTGCCACAAAAAATAATACGAACAAAGAAACTACATTGGCATGAATTATTTATAAGAAACATAGGAAATGCTTTGATTTGTAATATATTTGGGCGGTTCCAAGTAAAGATTGTCGAACAATCTTACAAAAGGTCTACGAAAGAGGCGCGGGATAACCTAATCCAAAGCATATCTCGTTACAAAAATATGGTCCTACCGTCTTTAGCCCAAGGGCAGGAATCACAGCTGCCTCGTAAAGTTATGCCACAGTATTGTAGAATATAGTAAGGCATGTCTTACGTCGTAAAGAAGTCGTGGTAGCCCAATTGAGAGTAGACTCACTTGAAAATAGTACCTAAGTAAGTTTTTCGGAATTTATGCTAGATGGATTTGGATATTTGGTATAGAGGTAGCTTTTACCTTTAATAACACATAGGCTACCTTTTCAACCGACTTCAAAAAAGGAGGTTCTCAATTAGTCTGCATTTTTATTTTATTTTTTTATTTATGTTACGCGATTACTCCGCCAATTATGAATTGATTTTAAAGATTATTTTTTTGTTTGGTAGGTAATACTTCAGGGGTGGACCCATATTAATTTTATCGAAATCGGTTCAGTAGTTTGGTTTTTAAATGTATATTACTAGAACAGGTATTCGAAGTCGGTAGTTTTTTTTTAAAGTGTATTATTATCCCAACAAGCGCTTGTTTATACCGAGGGGTGCAGCTAGGTTAGGAACATTAATGCGAAAGTTTGTGTGCTAATAATGTATGGGAACAAACATTATTAACACAACACGCATAATTAAGTAACGTATAAAATCTCTTTCATTATTTCAGGGTTCAGGTTATCATTGTCCCATAATCCTTTCTGACGTATTTAGACTACATTTAGAACAATAACAATAACCTATACTCGGATTCTTAATTAAACGGACTAAACTGTCATTTCGAGTGTTGCTACTTTTTGGCATATTTTAAACAGTGCTGGGATAAAAATATTAAGTTTATTAACATAATGTTAAGAAACTTAATATTTTTATTAACTTATGAAGTTATATTAACAAACTTAATGATTTCACACCAATAAACTACTTACATATATTTATATTAGTCTTTGTAAAAGGCGTAGTTCCTGATAATGTATATACGATTTCAATCTTTCCTATCAATGGTATAATCATAAAAATAATGTTACATTTCCGTGTAGCAATTTACAGAACAACTTTTTAACGCAATATGTTTTCCCTTTTCTACCTGCACTTACACTGGCAGCACTTTACATGTTTAACGGCACTTAATAATTATTAAACAATTCTTTTGCACGATATGAACTTAACAATATCCATCACTACGGTTTTTTAGCAGACAGCATTATTTTGAAAAGTGACATGTCAATCTGTCAGTTTAGTGTATGCTCACCTTACACCTTTTATCTGAGCATAGGAGTACGCTGAAAACCAGCCCTGCGTGAACCTCCGGGAGCACGCAGCACAGCGCTGAGCGTACCCCTATTGCCGAACAACAACTGTTATGTTTTATTTTTAGTGTTTTCCTCGTGTTTTTGGCAATAAATATATTCTTATTCTTATTCTTAGTCCGTTTGATGATGAATACGAGTATAAATCTTATATACTTAACGATATTTTTTTTCTGAGTATATAAACATTCGTGTAGGCTAGCGTGTAAAGAGTAGTGTACAGAATATTAGTCGTAAAATAATCATACGTGATAACTTAATCCACGGAGCTTTCTATTCACTGTGGTATAAGGAATCAAATCAGAGAGGTCATAAATGCGGGAATGAGGTGAGCTGTAAAACACAAATATTCCCATGCGACGAGAAGTTTGCTAAGAATTTGTTGGAGGATCGGATAATATGGCTATTTATGTGTTCGGCTCGCGGCTGATTTTTCATATGGCGCCTTCTCCCCTCTTGGCGAGGTTTTTTGGATGACACACATTCTTACTGCGGAAGTTAGATATAATAATGCCGTACGTCTTCAAACTTTCGCAATAAATGCTTATATTACTAGTTATTGACAGACAAAAAGAAATCAATTAACCTAAATCACAAAAAAAGTTAAGTAAAAAAATTCAAAATAAATGTGATGTATACATTTTGTGAAATACGCAGTTACAAATTTTGTACCTCATAGTGAGAAAATTAATGAAATAAATGGACAATCTAAACGCTCAAATAGTTAATATAAATAATATTTCCCGCCTAAAAACTGGTTACAAATGTACAGTTACAAAGCAGGATAAATAAGTCCTGTTCCATTCGTGAACAGGATGAAACTGAATTGATTAGCAATCTGGGGGGGTCATTAAACTCATCGTAATGAACAACTTTTACTATGAAATCAATGCGAAAGTCGCAAAAAAACAGCTGCTTCGTATTTTGTTCGTGCTGTTATTGGAACTTTTTAGTTTCGCGTTTTCAGAAGTGGTTTTATATTACAGATATTGCCCATGCATTCTATATAACGCGTATAAATCTAAGTCAAAAGCAAATACAATATAACATCATTTCACAAGAAACGGCAACGAAGTTAGGTAGTTACGTTACTAGATTCAGATTCTCACGAGGTTTACTGTAACATATTATAAAATATTAAACTTTAAAACTTTCCCAACAATTGTTATTGCAATCCTCCAGAGATAAGAAAGCGATAAGAATGGAATATTGAAAATTCAACGCCACCGGGAACTTGAAACGGTTCTAAAATTTATCAGAAATCTTAGAAAAGTCTGTTTGATCTCGTATTATTATTTATTTAACGAGATATTATATCAAAAAAGACAAGGATTTCAGGGAGAGTTACCTACGCCATAAGTACAGTCATCTAAGCTACTCAGTTATCGTATAATTTGATTTATCTCGCTATTACAACTAGTGTTGTGCCTTAGTGACTGCCTTATAGCTCAGTTGGTAGCATGTCTGCCTTCAGAGCTGTAGGGCGTGGATTCGATCCCCACCTAGGGCAAACATTTATGTGACGAACATAGATGTTTGTTCTGTGTCTGGGTGTAGTATGTATTATAAAGAGTATATAAGTATTCTGTCAGCTATCTTTGCTTAGTTTGGGGCTAGATGGCGCTGTCTGTAAAATGACCCACAATATTTATTTATGTATTTATTTAGTGTACTAAAACAGTACGCAAACTATGAGTATATTACACTACATTATTTGTTAGTCTACTCGTATTTTTAATAAATAATACGTATCTGGCCAATAAAAGATATGTTCTATCAATCAATCCTTTTCTTAGTAAACTTTTCGTGGCAAAATGCCGATATTAATTTTACGACATGTTAGATCTTGGAAATCTTGGAATATATTTTAAGCGTAGAAACTTAGATAAATACTGCGATATTCTAGTATTTTTGAATCATTTAAAGTAAAATGGAAAAGGGGAACTTTTATTTTCGAACCATAATTAGGTATACAACACAAATTTCTGTAAACATAGAGTCGAGTAAGTAAGGTTTTCAAATGTATTGCATAAAAATACCTCAGGGGCTCAAGATAGCCCAAGACCTGCTTAAATATGTATTAAAAAATAAGGTCTGCGGTTCAATCACTTTGTTTATTGACTGAGCGGTGCGAAGGTCTCCGAATTTTCTTAAACAGATCAGCATTTGTTTGAATGTTTATTATGTTTGTAGTATAAATTAAGTTCAACGATAATTTACGAGCTGTTGTTCCGATCCTTGAGAAATCGTAGACTAGTCGTTCGTGCCAATACAAATATCAAGTTCAGATAAAATTCAGTATCGTTCAAGGTGTTGTAAAGATAATTATAGATGATGTGAGTTCACAGTTCGAAGTGAACAACTAAGCTCTAAGCTGTAGTAGTAGGGTTCGATTGCAGAGTCCACCTGGGGAAGTAACACACCTTTGCCAGTTATTCAACTGCCACGTAGTCTGTAGTGTACAACCATTACTGTGTTTCGGTTTGAAGGGCAATGTTATCAGAGAAATTACTGGTCATAAAGAGATTAAACACCTAATATTTGAGGGTGACGAGCGCAGTGCAGTTTTTGCTTACGTTCACAATTCTGGCACTGCTACTCTTATGGGCAGGCGTGACGCTTAACACCAGGCGAAGGCTAGCTCGTAAGGCTTAAGGCTCATCTCGTTACCCAATTACAAAAAAAATTACTAATTATTCGAGTTTAAAATCCAACCAAGTGCCTACTCAAAGCACCCGCATCACACCCATAAGCACACCTGGACCACAAGCGCAAATATAACAACACAAAATGTACAAAAATCCACAAACGGACATACGGGCTGTTATTTGCGGACGTCATCCGCCCCGGATGTCGTTAATGGCTGAAAATGCGGAAAATTGGACTATTCATTACAAGCTGGGGAATTTAGTTTGTGTCAGGTGCTAGGGACACTGATCCAGGAAAGAGGGTGATTGTAAAAATGCTTTGATTTGGGCTTATGAGATTCAAAGTGTGAAAACTAAATCAAAGAAATACAGATATAGGTACCAACAGATGGGAGACACATGTCAAAAAGACGTAAAAGTCGCGTAGTTTTAGAGTTATTTAACATTTCGAGTTATCCGAGTAAGGTTGCAAATCAAGAAATGTACTCGATCCGTTTTTTTTGGTTATAATGTCAGGTGTGCTATCGAATGAACACTGCTATTTTTGTGAAGCGAATATAATTTTTGCTAAAAAAAAATGCAACTCGTTACATATCGAAAATTATGTGACTGAAAGAATTAATTTAGCTATTTTCTAAACTAGCACATTGTCATCTACTTGTTGTATATGAAGTTATCTACTCATTACTCCACACCTCCTTAGATTATATCACTTAGTCCATTTAAATAATTATTTAGATGGATTAATGTTCAAAATGCGTTCTATTTTGGAGTATCCATGTTACGTAAATGGCGTTTCCGCCAATTTATCCGCATCGATGTAATTATGAACGGTGACAGTACGCAACAATTAGTGGGCTTCCAATAGCTTATGTAAGAGTTTATAGGGCTACAGGACTGTCAGGGTATAAATTGGAGTTGCTCATTCATTTTAGCGATTTTACCTGACACTTAATATACACAATTTAATATCAAAACTGATTCAAGATATAGGTATTCTATAGGTAAGAAGAAATTTTTCGACATGAAAATACATTTACATGACACATAAATAGTTAAGGAAGGAATGATTATGCAGAAGTTCACCTTTAACTGAATCTTTACTAAATGGTTTTACCCAATCTAATTGTAACTTTTTTTTAAAATTAATTTGTACTCTGATCCGTGAACAATACCTATTCTTGGGGTATTTTTTTTCAATCGTAAGCAGAAAATTCTTGTAAAGGGTAATTAATAATAATACTTAATAATAATAAATAATTAATAATTTTGAATAATTAATAGATATAAATAATTATAATTGATAATTATTAATCTAATCCTTCTTAAATGTATTTTTAAAATAATAAATTAAAAAAAAATTTTTATCAGGCAAGCCTGCGCACTGTTATCCGCTCTCTATGAGTCTAAAAGTTATTTGCTTTAATTTACGCCTTATAGACTCCGTAACACGTGAGCAATATTCTGGTCTCTTGGGTGCATTACAATGTGGAAATTGCGTTAGGTACATTTTTTATTTTATTTTTCGAATTTAATTGTAGGTATTTTTTTTATTAATTACACTGTACAATTGTATCGAGATCGTCTTTGCCAATAACTTCATAATTGCTAAGAATATCTCGTATACTCGTAGTCATGATGCTGAATGAATAGTTTTATCACTGGCTTTATTAAATTTTGCTTAAACCTTCCAAAAACTTTAACCGAAGCTATTCCGTAGTTAGAGGGAGAGTATGCAAATTACTCGACATTTATTTTCGAATTTAGTTCCTTTATTGTCTCTTAAAGCTCACTTAAGTTAGCAATAAAAGCTTTATCGCTGACTTGAATGAAGCAGCACAACATTGCCGCCTTAAACTTATCTAGACATAAGGGTTAAGATACTATTTGGCAAAAAAAAAGCCGTGGTAGCCTTATCCGGAGACTACTCTACTTGAAATCGTGTAAGGTCGCGTGTTCAAACCCAGGCCCGTACCAATAAGCTCTTTGGAGTTTATTAATGGATTTTCATACCAATGGATTTTCATACTAAGTACTAGATTTTCGGTGAAGGATAACATCGTAATATTTAACTTGCATCGTAATGGGTATGGGTACGTTCTAAAACTGCATCCAGAACCACCGGAGGACGGGCAGCAGCGTCCTCTCAGTAAACGGTGGTGAGCATTCTGAGATTCTCAAGCCGCCTGCCAAGCGTGGGGATTATGACGGACGTGACGGACGTGACGTGAAGTTTAATAAACATACATGCTTACACACTCACTCAAAAACTTTCCCATTTATAATGTTAGGTATGAGTGTTACATTAGTAAACAAAAGAAACCTAATACTTAGTAAAACTCACAGATTTACACAGAAGTCGTTAACTGTAATGTGTAATCCCCTGTTATCATGGCTGTAACGGCGGCGCACCACCAATCATAGCATAGCGAGGCGAAGCTAACGATTTCCGATATCACCAGCGACCGTTAACGGCAGCGGTTGCCGCCACAGACTCAACGAATAGATAACGATAGAACGAAATCGCGGTTTTTATATTTATTACTTTAGGAAGTTAACTTATCTTTATAAGTTGACTTCGTAATCAAACATTATTTTGTTCTTATTAATAAAATTAAATAATATTGGAGCGCCAACTAGCCCCAAACTAATCCAAGCTCGTACTATGGGAACCAGATAGAATACTTGAATACCTACATTTTTGTGATTACATACATAATATTACAACACCCAGACACAGAACATAAATAACATTTCATCTACTGGTGTGTTCGTCACATAAGTGTTTTTCTGGATGGGAATTGAATGCACGCCCTCGGCTCTCAAAGCAGAGCTTCTACCACCTGAGTAATAAGGCAGTCAAAAAAATGGTTTCTTCGTGTTTATATGTATAAATCAGAAATACTAAATCATTTGCTAGGATTGTTGGGTCTTTATTTAGTTTTCTTATCATAACATTATCCATTTTAGTTCAAATCGGCCAAACTACTAATAGATTATGATATATTTTAGAGTAACGAATAAGGAAATGAACGAATTTTAGATATGTTTTTTGCGAAGCAGGACGCGGCCGCCGCTTCGTGATCTGCTTTAACGCCTTGAAAAAGGTCACAGGATGTGATCGAAACTATAGTTGGATGTGATCCCGTATAAAAAAAACAATAAAGAATATTTACTCGACCTAAAAATCGAAGCATATTGTTTAAGAATTATTTCCGTCTATTGTCTGTCTATGTCTGTGGCAGCCACCAAATGCGAGGTACGACAACGGCGGGTATCAAGCTATCGAGGTCATAATGAATTTCCTCTTTTCATTTGGTGTCCGGCGCGGCTTATTCTAGCTTTTGCATCTTTTGCGAGGATATTTTGCCATTCAAAACATTTTTTCAGTATTATCGCGTTTTTTGTATCGCGGCGTTTAGGGACCCTTTTATCTCATGGTCTCGTTTTTTGCAGGTAAGTAATGGCGGACTGGAGGGAGATATCCCTGCCAAACATGAAATGCGGTGGGCTAGGTACGGAAGATAAGGTTAGTGATAATGTCTGACGGAGAGTCTGCTATGGTTTGATACTTGTTGTCTATACAATAAGCGAAGGCAAAATACGAGAAATTTTTACAATTGTAACGCTATTACATCGGCATTAGTAGCTAGGGTATTACTTTTTAGAATTAAGCTTTTCTACAACATATTAAACACTTATTGTTCCGTTACATGAAAAAAGACTGAGAATAAGTTCTGCTGTGACTTAGAAAATATTTATGCACTACCGGGAAAATGTATGGTCGTGATCCAAGCTTTTATCATCCTCCAGATACATGTATGCAATCAAATATAGACAATCTTGTTAAACGTTACTTAGAAGGTTCATTAGGTCTGCGTTCCAACAGAATAGTGAACAGTGGATTGTGCTGCCCGTGTGGGTGTTTCCCGATAATTATAATATGGATGTTTTCAAGTCGCAAGTGAATCGGTTTCTTCTAGGCAAGCGTACTCCATCGTAGACTGCATCTTCGTTTAACATCAGACGAGATGGCAGTCAAACGCAAGCATAAAAAACTGTAAGGAGCAATTTTTTTCTTAAATGGGTTATAAATGAGTTCGTGGTTGGCCTTGTCTCACCAAGGCGTAGACATGGTCTTGGTGGAGTTTACTTACCTAGAAGATACGTATATATCTAACTATTCACAATTCGTTTGAAGCGTTATTATGAGCTTAGAATCAATGTTGCAGGTAATTCCAAATATATCCCAAGCTATGTTGCATTGATCTTACCAGCTCATTATAATTAATTTGCAAACATACTTTTCCCATACAAAAGTTACTGCTATGTTTCTTTTAGCCAAAGAATCCATGCTTAACACGTCAAGTGCGAAACCCCACATCAAAAAAACTGCTCAAAACTTATCAAAAGTTAGTCTATGCTAAAACCCTTATATATTGTTGGTTGAGGAACTTAATGAAAGACAATAAAAGGGTTTGACAGCCTGATAGCTCAGTTGGTAGCATGTCTGCCTTCAGAGCTGCAGGGCGTGGGTTCGATCCCCACCCAGGACAAAAATGTTTGTGACGTACATCGATGTTTGCTCTGTATCTGGGTGTAGTATATATCATAAGTATGTATATACGAAAAAAAAAATTATATAAGTATTCTATCAGCTATCTGGTTTCCATAATACAAGCTTTGCTTAGTATGGGGCTAGATGGCGCTGTGTGTAATAAATGTCCGCCCAATATTTATTTATTTATTTATATTTATTTGATTGCATCCTTGGCATCATTTTGAGCGGTTATATCGCAGTTCTGAGTTGGTAATAAAGATTCTGTCTTATCTCAGGGGGTTGTTAAAAGAATTTTGTTTCATGGTGATCTTGTTATTTTAATCTAATAGATAGTGTAAAATGAAGTTTATTTTCGCTTCTAGACGAAGCCTACTGCCTTATGTATATCATCACTCCATCGAGCCTCAGGACGTCTTACACTACGTTTGCTGGTCCGTGGTCTCCATCCAAGAACACGTCTTCCCAAGAAGGACTGAGTGGCGTACATTGGGAGAGGTCTATGACCAACACTTTACAGGTCTCTTTAGGTCACTTCAGTGACCTAAAGAGACCTGTAAAGGGCTGATAATGATGATGATGATGAAACTTTTTTAGCGTGTGTCAGTTCTGCTTTAAATGACGCAAAGGATTATTTTGTGATACCGATCTTCACTGTGATTTCTTCCGGTTTGTCTTCTTCATGTACAAAATTATTTTGTAGATGTAAAGGACTGAACTGTGTTGTATACAAAGTACTCCATTCTTCTAAAAAGATAAGATTACCATAGTTATCAGCCATAAAACGTCCACTAAGACGACGAAGGACGAAGGCCTCCCCCTTAATAGGGAGTGTTGCCATAATCCCCACGCTTGGCAGGTGGCTTGGGGATCGCAGAATGCACACCACCGTTAACCAAGAGGACGCTGCTGTACATCCCGGTGGTTCTGGTTGTAGTTTAAGGACATACCCAGGTCTAATAAGGATACCATACTTACATTCATTCTCATACTGTTCCAAAGTTTTTTTTATTGCAATCAACCCCTGAACTCACCAAAACTGCTTGGCCGTATTTAGTTACAAAATACAAATACAAAATTATTTATTTTGACACAAATCATTTTACAAAATTATGACCCATTGGCTCCCAAACTAGTCAAGGACTATGTGTCGGGGACCAGTGGCTTCTCCTGTATACTATACATTAGATAGCTATGCCAAACAAAACTATGGGTATGATTACAGACTATAAGTAAATAATGACGAATAAAGTTAGTTTTTGTTTGCGTTCTAGAGGGTTCCTCGACATTTAGACCCAGAAGGTGGCGCTGCAATCGGGTTCCAGGCTTTTTTTCAGGGCAGGACGACGTCTGCCAGGTCCGCTAGTTTATGTATAAAACATGGTGCACGTAGATTCACTGTGGTGCTTACTCTTAAATGCCACTAATGGTCAGTTACCACAATCCACATCATATTATCTCCACAGCAGTATTTAAACACAGCATGATATCGAAGTTTCACCTACTTATTAGATGAATAACTAGCATTTTCGCAAATCGGAACGTAGGTATATCTATGAACATTTTTACTGTTGTAGGCAGCGACAATGATAAAATGAATGGACGGGAAATAAGCGCACGGATTGGGAAGACTATATGTTGAGCGCCAGCTCTCCACTCGCGTCAGTCATACTCTGTCTTGGCGACATGCGAGCCGTACGATACGACAATACAAACTTCTAATACATGTACATATTGTGTTCTCTTTTTGTCATGCAGTAATTAGATTCACTATTTCTATTTTCTGGCAAATGTAATATGCATACTTTTAGCTAGGTATGCCTGATTGTGTTGCCTTGTTTAATTTAAACGATTTGCAAACGCTTGGCCCGTCCATTCCAATACCACCGTCGCTGGTTGTAGGTACCTATAATGTTATATACGATATAACAGTTAATCAGACCAGGCCGTGACCTCAATCGTGCAAATAAACAAAGGAACAATTATTTAACTTCCTTTTATTAAATATGTTTCCGGGAAAACAGGTGGGTCAATTCCACCTGCGTTATTGTTTGGTAAAAAAACAAGTAAATATTATGTTCACAGGGTTAAGCTGAATGGTATAACTATGCCACAAAGGAGGCGTTGTACTCATCATTGTGAATAACGTTTACTATGGAAACAACACTCAAATCGCGAAAAAAATATATCTTGCTCTTGAAGAAATAAGAACTCATAGAGCAGCGTTTTTGCGATTTCAGTGTTGTTTCCATAGTAAAAGTTATTCACAATGATGAGTACACATTCGCAAGTATGATGAAAATAGTCATATGGAACGCGTGTGTCATTACACTCTCGTTGTTCTTTATCGCCATCGCCAAAATAACGCCACTAGTGTAATGATCAACATAGCACACTTCTATCATAATGTACTATTCCGCACTTGTATCACAATGTACCTACTATAAACAAAGACCTTTGAAAACTTTCAGAGACACGTCGCGTCGCTTGTCATGCTTATATTTGCAAAAGCAAAATATCCACACCTATAATTCTCCAGTGTTCCACGACCTCGCATATGATGCGATGGTTGTCTCTTTGATTTTCCGCTGTTGTAACCACG
This sequence comes from Erannis defoliaria, assembly GCA_905404285.2. Lineage (NCBI taxonomy): Eukaryota > Metazoa > Arthropoda > Insecta > Lepidoptera > Geometridae > Erannis > Erannis defoliaria. The sequence continues at coordinate 10,584,907 of FR990087.1, forward strand.
ACTATTGATTTCCGAGGGTGGGGATGCTTTTTCCCGTTTTAATCGCGGCTCGAGATTTGTGGTTAAGAAAGGGGACACTTGGTAAGTATGCTTACATTTTGTAACTTAGTTCCTAAGTTATGGATGCTTTTAGTTTAAGCTGCTAACTATGGCCAAGTCGTAACTTTTCTTCGTAGTATAGTAGGACTCTAGTTTATGGTTGATATCGAAGACATTACGCTGAATATGGGTCAAAATATAAACTTTTTGAAGTACTATATAGGTTAGTTATAGGCCTAAGCGTTCCCAGTATACTAGCGGCATTGCCACGATGAATAGCAATCCTTATCATCAGCAAGAAGACGTCCACTGCTGAACGAAGGCTTAAACCGCCACACTGTACGACAACCAACACTGTAGCAATGGTTATCATCGTCAGCCAAAAGACGCCCACTGCTGTACGAAGGCCTCTCCTTTATTAGGGAGGAGTTGCCATAATCCCCACGCTTGGCAGGCGGCTTGGGGATCGCAGAATGCTCACCACCGTTAACCGAAGGGACGCTGCAGCCCGTTCTCTGGAGGTTCTAGATGCAGATTAACCGCTTTTGCTTTTGGGTGGTTCTGGTTAACCCCTTATTGATCACACGGTTATAACTAACAGGCTTAGCGAAGAGCATAACATAATAAATTGCGTTCTTTATTATATTATGTTCTTACTTTCACTTTTATATGTCACTAAAATATTATAAATGCGAAAGAAAGTACCTATATTAAGCAACGCAAAGAAAACAAGTAGGGTAGGGTGGTCTAAGACTGCGCACTTAACGTTTCAGAGGACATAGAACAAAAACTAATAATATTACACAAATGAATTTAGCTTATTTTAATACCTTATTAATTATGCAACAATATTTTAAAGACTCTTTGACATGAGATTTATTTTGAACTGTTGTTCTTGAGTTATTCTAGTACAACGAAAATGGGAAATGCGTACTTTTACACTACTGGTTGTGTAAGATTGCGCCGCGAAATCGATAAGACTGCGCGGGTAGTGTAAGATTGCGCAGTTACTAATTAATGTTTTTTTGCACATAAATTACAATTCAAATGGCCAGTACATAAATGCTGTGTATTGTTCATGCCACTATCACCAGAAACAACGCATACAATCCAAAGAACAGCTGTAATAACAATTCAAACACATCGTCTAATTATTGTAGATATTTACAAAATTCATCCTCAGCTTCTTTCGAAAAAGTAGTGTCAAATAGTCTGAGATTAGTTACTGAATGAGATATATTCAAGTGTAGACGTAAAGTAGACTCCCAAGAAGAAGAGACATAATAAATTCTTTCGCTACAGACCTTTTTACTATCATAATCACCCGTTAACGGGCTATTTCTATTATTTGTTGAGGGAAAACAGAACATAAGAACGTTTGTTTTTATGTTCTTTTTCGTCTGAATGAAATCCTATTAATTAAAAACTTATTTAATTATAATATGTTTTCCAAATTAATTAAATGAAAACAGAAAAATAAAAAAGTTGTGTAAGTCTGCGCGCACACTCTTAACCATTCGTACCATGCGCATTCTTACACAATCTCTCATTTTCATATCTATGGTATACGAACGGAACGAATGTCAGCCCTTACTCGCGACTAATATCGCTTGCAAAAACAAACATTAAAACTTTCTAATTACTTCAAACGAAAAAGTACCAAAACGTTCAAATTGAGAAAAAGAAAGATCAAGTGGCGATAAAAACTTTAAACTCACCTACAACATCATATTTTAACGATAAAACTAAAACGATCCGAGAACAATAATAGGTACCTTAATTCTTCAAAATAACGCTGAAGTTAGTTGTAAGTTTCACTCTGTTATGACGTGTGGGCATGGGCATTTTTATCGACTGCGCAGTCATAGACCACCCTACCCTAACGTTTTTAAATAAAAACAACCGACTTCAAATTAATATGGGACCACCTCGGAAATATAGATAAAAACAACGCTTCACAATTGATGGAGAAATCGGTGAACATACATACAAAAAAAAACATACATACATACATACCGTCGAACATAGAACCTCTTCCTTTTTTGAAGTTGGTTAAACAGCTTAGCTTCTACTGTAGTGGCAAATGATCCATATAATAAATTATTTTATATTTAATGTTTACTTGGATATGCTTAATTTGCTAATAATATTAATCTTTATTAGCAACAGTGTCTGTGCGATCGTAAAACCTTCATCTTATTTAAACCTGGCTACGCTGTACCTAATCAAAGTAATCGCGTACCACCCTTTGTGCCAACTTCTGGTCGTTTCTCGAATGAAAACGTCATTCCGGATCGAGAATGGTTTTTATCTCGTCTTAAGAATACGAGATGAGGAATGGTATAGGGTATCCGTGAAATTGTTCGGCGTACTTTAGATTATTTATGTAATCCAGAAAACGTATATTTTAAATGTAATTAGATTTTGTATTAAAAAAAAAATATGTTATTTTAAGCTATGTTCAACACAGCGCGCTGTTGGAAGACAATTAAGTGGATCCTAGTTATTCTTTCCTACCAAACTTTTCAAAATCACAGCAATATGGAAAACAAAAACCAAAAGGCCTTTCAATAAAGTCACAAGAGGTGGCGAGTCAACATTGACTTGCCCTGCCAATTTTGCAAGCAAACAAAAATCATCGGCGATATAAAAATATGAAATAGTAATACATGTACCTACAATGTACATAATATATACCAAGTTTCGTCAAGAATAGTTGCAAAATACGACCTATACTTGAGTAGGTACCAACAAGTAATATATTTTACAACACATTTGCTCGAAAAATGCATTTACGAAGCCTGTATACATCGTTCGAAAGTTGAACATTACACACCATACAAGGAAGCGTCAGGTAAAATAGGTACTGTGAGCTAAGTACCTATTTTACCGCACACTCCCTTGTATAGCGCCGTGCGTAAACTTTACGGTATTTTTTAATTTCCATAATAATAATTTAAGAACTCCGCCAAGGAGTTTCACATTACTAGAATAAATAAGCTGAATGATCGAACCTCTTTGGAAGCGCTTTAGCTCTATACGTTTGTCTCACTTTAATACCAAATAGGAAATGAGACCAAAGATCATTCTAATTTATATCACGCGCACGTAGCGCCTTTTGTTAATTCACATCCAAGAGGGAAATCCTTCCTCACGAGATTCGCGCCATTTCATCTTTCCTCCTAGGAGAATTATGGCGTCGCACTTTGTGCATTTGCCAGTGTCAATAATTTAGTTGCAACTTTCTGACCGATATTAATAAACAAAATAATAAGGTCTGTTTCATTATCTGTTGTACTTCTGTTATCTGTTTTCTCGCAAATGTGTTGTAAAACGTTGTATGGCACATGTGCGGAATTGGTTTTTACAAACTCGTGACTATGGTAAGCCCTCGACTTCGTCTCGGGTTTACATTCGTCTACTCGTTTGTAAAAACCAACTTACCGCACTAGTATCATAAATAACTATTTTGCATTAGTGCAATTGCAATTTAGTTGGAACTATTTTACTAACATAGCTCAAATGAGTACGATTTCAGTTTTAATTGGGCAGTGAACACGGATACACTGCGTTTTATCGGAAAAAAATATCTTCCAACTCGAACAAACTTGTAGAAACGGTATAATCCAGCAATTAGTCCTATAAACCACCGAGCTCTACACCCATTGAAATAACTTTTCCAGCAAACTCCTAACACTTTCGTTGGCTATTAAAAATTCAATAGCATCTAAAGGCACGCCCGGAACTCTGCAGCAGAAGCCAATGTTCCTAAAACGCTGTGACGGGAACGGACTAATTGGTCCCACTGAAAAACGGTAGTAGTGTTTTAGACAAAATTGTGAGGCATAAGTTTTCGGAGTTCATGGGTCAAACTTTGTGGGAGTAGTTTTTTTTTAAGACTGCTCTGCATTTTTACGTGGTTTCGCCCGCACATGATGAAAAACGGTGTTGCTGATAAAAAGTATCCTATATGTTATTCCGGGAAGGAAGCTATCTCCATTCCGACATTCATCTAAGCCCGTTCAGCCGTTTTGGCGTGAGAAGGTAACAAGCACACACGTACCTACCGACAAACTTTCGCATTTATAATATAGTGAAAATAATCTAGTATCAACTTTTAAGGTAAAGATGCGTAGATCAAGAATAACGGATTATAATATATGAGGACCGTTGCAGCTATGCGTAATTCTTATAGTATATATAATTATATGTATATACCTATATACCATTGGTATTTTTTGTGTATTACGAAAATTGACGGATGCGCTAAATCTGTAAGAATTGCTTCATAAAATACGTGAGAGTTATACCTCCTTTTCTCATTTTCCTTTTGCGTCATTAAACAACAAAATCACGTCCCACTTTCCTTGTTTACCGATACACAAAAACAATGCGCGTCTCAGCGAAATAGAGTCGACCCAGACCGACATCAATCTTAGTCCGGGGGCCGTTCACTCATCGCAAGAAAAAAAACCAAAAAGCCAGCACAAAACCGACCGGAATACAGATGCCTTTTCAAGAATCCCGACGAAAAGACTCAGCTATTATCGACTTACTTCCACCCTCGCAAATAGTGCACTGACGTCATAGTTTGAAGAGCTATCCACCGTTGAACTTGCAAATATTGGTACGTTTTTGAGGGATCGAACGATTCTCTTAAATCGAGTCATTTTGTATTGTAGGAAGGGTAAGTTACATTGAATGTTGCATTTATTGACCACTCACAGTCGAGTGCTTGTGGGTTGGGAACTGCTTTGTCAGTAGAGTGTGCGCCGAATATAAATTTGTTTACGCTGCAAATACCGACCGAGTGAATATAGACTGCTCAAGTTGCATAGACATCTCTAGACTGCGATGAAATATAGGGTAGATCACCGATTTCCGCACGAAAACGGCACAGTCAATACAAGGCAATAAATATGCCTCGTTTTGTTCTCAGTTGCGTGTTGCCGCGCCTATCGTGTACGTGGTATGACACCGAATATTTTACACACTCGCAAATGTTTTAACAACGCTGTTACAGGATGTTAAGGTTCATTATTATTTCATTATTAAAATGAAACAATATCTGCTTGTGGACTTTTTTATATTAAGTAGCTGGAGAGATATAATATTGGCTAATTTGGCGCGTGGACACTGTTGAGGTTTAATTTTCATAGAGACTGTGTTATCTATAGTAAACTTGATTTAAGTCTCTTGATGTAAAGCGTGCTATAAAGAAATGTACTACTTTATCCTCGTTCACGCCCAGTTGTCACATTATCGTTCAAAATCATAAGATTTCCCGAAGAGCTTCCTTATCTTGGAAAGTTCTTTTATATGTAGGTCAAAACGCAATTTATATCATTTTTTGTGGGTGTCGTTTGCATTAATTTTGGAGGGCGGCATCTGCGAATAATGGCGCCTCCAAGTTCGTATATTATTATCATTTTATTGAATTTATCAACCCGCAAAAAATGGCTCGTGAAAAATTGACACCTTTCGGGGAAGTTGAAACTTGTTACCCAGTCTTTGAGCCCTAAAAAGTCTAAAAACACGCGTATTTTTGCATAGTATTTTCACTAAACCTGTGTACCTCTAAACAAGTAGGTATGCGCTATCGAACTAATTATAGGCTTACAATGGTGTCGATTTTGTTGCACCGCTCAGTAAACTAAACTAATCTGACAGGACTAAAATTATACGCGTCTCATTTCATTTTAATATGTTAGAAAAAGATGTCAACAGGTTTCATCCTGTCAAATTAAGATTAGTTTAGTGAGCGGTGCCACAGAATCGACACCAATGTGGTCGATTCTGGCGGTTTTAGTTGACAGTTCTAAACTAAAGTATTGCTGTCACTTTTTTACTAAGCATGTTAGCTAAGGACAGCAATACTTTAGTTAGTTTAGAACTGTCAACTAAAACCGCCAGAATCGACAACAATGTATATATTGTATATCTTTACAAAAATCGAACGTGTTGCCTTTAACTTAGCATATGTCATCAAAATCTTGAATACTACATTACGCGGGACCTACTTAATGAAAACGTAGTAGAAATAGTAAAAAAATTGATACAAAACAAACGAACTTAATCTATTTACATACCTACTTTTATTGGGGGAAAAAAGTATTTTATATTCAAAAAAAATTATTACGAATAAACTACTAAAACACCGAACTTTTAACACAAACCGAATAACAGTAGTGCATAATATTAGTATTCGGTAAATAATAAAAGTAAAATTCTGCTAAAATAAGCCAAAAGTATTTATTTTAAGTTGAGCTGGCAACCATACGCGCATTCTCTTGAACATTTTTATTCAAACTTTGCGTTGGAATGAATAATAATTGTATTTGTGCCAAATCGTATCTTGCTTTGTTTTGTTTGCTTCACGTTTTTGGGGTTCCGTACCCAAAGGGCGCTCAGGGGGTTACTAAGATTACGTCATCTGTCCGTCTGTCCTAGAGACTTCCGAACCGTGTAGGTTGCCGGATGAATTTAGTATCTATAAAATATGCTTTACTACGGCGGATAAAACAAAAAAATATTAAAACATAATAAATTTAATTTAAGGGCAGTTTCCATATTGGAAACGCATTTTTTTAGCAAATAATGCGTTAGGCAAATAGGCAAAGCAGGACGCAGCTGCACGCGCGTCGGGCTCTGTTTTCACTCTTTGAAAAAGATCACCGGATGTGATCGAAACTATAGTCGAAGTATCCGATTTAATATTTTTTAATAGCGTAAAAAGATATTACATAAAATCATCAAACTTGGTATGATTATAGAAGAAATTTAAGTTCTTTATTTATAAACGTAGAGTAGCCTCGGAATAGTTAATCAGTTTCTTGTCTTTATCCATCAAGTTTCAAATTTGAAAGCCACAAAAAGAAAAGACAGCTATAACAAGACCATTCATACTTTGTTTTTGAAGGCTCTAAAGTATATAATAACTATAGTATAACTAGTAAAAATTGGTCTAGTGTGAATCGGGTACTCAATACGTATTTCGAACAAAACAATAAAACAAGACATTTTTCGGTTTACGCAAAATGTTTCCTGCGGAACACTCAGTGTGCAAGTACAACTTGACCGATTTTATAGCAGTATCTGACACTTACAAAACATAAAATGTGCAAATACAGCATATGTTTGTTCTTCCAAACATATTGTAAACTTAATATTCCGCTGTGCACCGAACTGGCTCGATTGTCTGCAGATGCTATCTCTAAATTAAATAATACATGGACTTTTATTTCCAGAACATGTATGTAGGACTTACATAGAATTTAAAATTTTGTTTTTGTTCTTAAATCGCGTAATGGGATTTCTGGGGAACCTATCACGTCACGCCTATTCAGATTAACCCCCAACACAAACAAAGGGGTATAAATAAGTTAAATGTTACCTACCTGTGGCATCGTAGCGTCCAGACACACCATAGGATGCCACGATTTTGATTAGTGACTTGATCAAGATTTAATAATAGACACCCAAATCGTATCAATCAAGAAACACCCCCTCGTATTTTTGGCGGGAACGCGAAAAAACCATGTCGCCGCATTGTATTATTTTCCAAAACTTGTGTTTTTTCTAGTGTTAATGTATAAAAATGGTTGCGTTTTATTTATAAGTTTTTTATTTACGCGCACGAGTGTGGGCAAGTGATATAATGTAGTGAATCATGTATTTTCGTGTTGTTTCCAAAATCCTAAGAAGCTCGTAGTAAAGTTGCCACGACTTTACTAGGGCATAACTGGACTTGATTGTGACATACAGACATGACAAGTGTGATTGACTGTGACTTGATAATTATAAAAAACTTGATACAAATAAATACTTGATACTGGCAAATACACAAAGTGCGACGCCATAATCCTCCTAGGAGGAAAAAGATTTAAAAAAAAACCCCTTCGATAGTGCTTTCCACTATTTAGCAGATCCCACAAGAAAAGTAAAAACAAACCATTTCTTCTTGCCTTTCCGTATTTAGATACCCATACACACAAAACATTAGACACTAGTGTAAGCGGCCTCTTCCAGGCAACCCAAGAATGTTTTTTTAGGCAATGGAGTGAGTGAGTGAGTTGTTCCGTACCTGCAGCGCGAGTACCGTTCTTGACGATCGTTATATTTGACATTTAAATAGTATATTTGACATTTAAATCGATAAAATTCGGCATATTTCCAAATTCGTATACGTAAATCTGCTATACCGACACGTTAAATTTAGCGACATGATGGTAAACATCACGCCTCGATATCGCCTGAGATTAAAGACTTTATTAATTTTCTTAACCACTATAGGCATGGTTTTGGTTAATTGCTAAGTGGATATTCTGCTGTCGCTACACAAACATTTAAAAAATAAAATAAATAATATCGGTATTCATTTTTCACACAGCGCCATCTAGCCCCATACTAAGCAAAGCTTGTATGGAAACCAGATGGTTGATAGAATACTTAAAACCATTTTTTTTTGTAAATACAAACTACACCGTGACACAGAACAAACATCTATGTTCGTCACATAAATGTTTGCCCTGGGTGGGGATCGAACCCACGCCCTACAGCTCTGAAGGCAGACATGCTACCAACTGAGCTATAAGGCAGTCATCACATTTACATCATCACCATCATCATCATCATCTCCTTCCATCACCTTTTTACTACAGGACAAGTAGAAAGACGGCCCACTATCATCCTTATATTGTGGTTTTTCCTTGGATACGTACCAAATGTTTTGACTCCACGTTTCTAATTCATACAGCCAAGGAGTGGAACAAGCTGCCGGTTTCCTTGTTTCCTGAGAGATATAATCTAGACCTCTTCAAGGTCAGAGTGAATAGGTATCTTCTAAGTCTGCGTGCTTCATCCTCGACCACATCGTCGCTTACCAACAGGCGAGTTGGTGGTCAAACGCACACTTATAAGTGTAAAAAAAAAAAAAAATTACAGCAGAGACCGTGGTGCGTCCTCGGAAGAGATCATTTCGGAAACTCAATTATACTTTAACTTCATTAATGAAAATGACTTATTTTCTTTTTAAATAATGGGGCGGTATATTGTTCCTCGCGAAGCCTGCTCCATTGTCTACGAAACAATAAAAGGCGTATTTCACTCTTCTGGCAATTGAAGAGCCGTCACAGTTTTTCTTTTAATTGGTACTCGTCACAAAATATTAAGTGCCTTAATTAATGCTAGTAAAGTCAAAGTCAAAGTCATTTATTGATAAATACATTATTTACACGTCAAAAACAAAACCATGGTATATACAATAGTATACAATTAAAATTAAAATGGATGTCATATTATATATTAAATTAATGTCAACCAGACAAAAAAATAATTAACTAAAAACGAATTATTTATTCTCCGCTTGCGAATAGAACTCGTAAACTCATCGAAGTTATCTTTATGGTTGTAGGTTGTAAGTCAAACAGTCTTAGTTTTTCCATTAATTTTATTGCTTTTCACCGTGTTTCGGTAATCACTTGAGCCTGTAATTAGAATCGGGGTGGAATGATTTAACTAGTTAATCTTAATATATAAAAGCATACAGTATAATTTCTAGTGTGCCGCATCCGAGTTGATATAGTTTGATCGATCGATGATTTTATGTGAATTTGTAAAGTCTAATGTAACTTCCCTACTATTACGCTATTATGCTAACCAATCTGATCTTACAGGATTATTACAGTCGATTTTGAATGCTTTGTTTGACACCTAATAATGCAGTCCTAATCTAACCGACTGCAGTGAAAAAGACAGCTACGTTTTTAGTAAGTTTAGATCTGTCAACGAAAGCCTTCACAATTATACTGGGCTACTGGTAAATTGACATACCTATTCCTAATGGGGTCAGATATGGGGGCTAACATGCATTAAATTTAAGCCGCTCAATGTATGGCCGTAAGTTAATAGTTTTCAAGAAACTTAAAATTTAGGTATCTTTGGAAAATACCCAATTTTCGGGGTTGACCGGTCTAAGGACAATGAAATATTATTTCTAAAGTATAAAGCTGAAAAATAAAACTTACAAAAATTCAGTTTATTCAGATAACTTATTGAGTACGTTGTTAGTGTACCCTGTATACATAATACATAGTCTATGATATTTTACAAGATATTTTATTAAAATTATATATATTTTTTAAATTTAAACACGCTAACAACTTTAAGTACCATTTTTGTGTAAAATATATAAGAGCAGCATTAAATTTAGTTTTATCGCACAGCAGTGAGAATATTTTATTCATTTATTTATTTAGGAATGACAAACAGCAACAACATGTACATTATATATGAAATAAAAAAGTATAGGTTAATTAAGCCTAGTAAATGCACAGCCAACCACATCATCCACAGATTACTAAATACATGTTAAAATTAAACAAGAGCTTTTTTTACATTGCTTTTAAAATAAGAATGTACCTACGAGTGTAAAAGTTGAAAATGTTATTTTTCGCAAGAGAACTATCTCCATGACAGGTGCAACTGTAGACGCGATGTGTTTGCTCAAATAACACGCTGCGAATATATGGAGCCAAGGGAACTCATAGGAGACTATGAATTCAAATAAACGTGCCGACGCTCTAAGGTTTAGTGCATTCGGACGTCTGTAGATTTGAATCTGAGCGGAAGTACTGGAACTGAATGCCGTCAATGGAATGGCGTCATATCTCCATTTGATACTGTCTGTAGAAACTATTAATTATACTCGAATTCATAATTAAACGAACTAAACTGACAGATTAAATTTTGCCAAAAAGTAGCAACACTCGAAACGTCAGCCAAGTTCCAGAATTTGATAAAGTAAGAATATTGATACTAATATTGAGCATATAACAATACATCTACTCATATACACACATATATATATATATATATACTCATACTACTAATACAATAGCTTCTGCAGTACTTAGCACACCAGATTCTGAATACTACACTACCCAACTAGTAACTTAATCAAAAAAAAAACCGACTTCAAATTAATATGGGACCACCTTGGGAGTATATACTATAAAAATAAAATAAAATAGTAAATCGGTCCACAATTGACGGAGAAATCAGTGAACATACATTAAAAAAAACATACATACCTCCTCCTTTTTTGAATTCGGTTAAAAAGAAACTCACAGTCCAGTCACTGGTTTGTGACGTGACTGAACTAAATACTAAATTGTACCAGTGCCTCGTGAGCAATAATAATGATATTTAAAATAAACAATAATTAAATAAATAAATTATTGCTCCAATGTACCTGAACCATGTAGTTCAGGTACTTTTCTTAGAAGGTAGGTCAGGCATATACCTAAAAACGTGTCAATATAGTACTTAGTATTTATCGGACTGACCGTAACCTTCTTTGAATAATCTTAAATCATTTATCTATGAACTATATGATGATTACACACTGCAAAATGTTTTTTTATAAATATTGTTAGTACCTATCAGTTTTACAGGACGAGTTAGCGCCCAAAAAGTTTTTAGAAGATATCGTATGCCTAAGTATTCATATACGAAACTCATCAGAAATAAATATAGCTTCCACGGCTGAAACTACAACAAATTCCGACAAAAATTCCGAGTGAAAGCACGTAGATTTATACCAGCTCTTTATCATGAAAGAAAATATTGGGAATATTTCCTGATTTCGTTTTTTCAGCAACGTAATTTATCTAAAAGCCGTAAAACTAGACGGCTCGAGGCAGACACGTCCGTCTCCGTATAAGTACCCTGGCGAAATGCCAAGGGTGAGGGTTATGGGCCTCCGGTCATTTCCGCAAGGATCTAGCAAATCGCCAATAGAATATCCACCCTGACAACAGCTAATAACGTCCAATTTCCTTTCATACCGTGTTTCTCTTAAAGCTTTACGGAATCACCTGAGCTCACCTCCCGCTATCACCACGTCATCCCGATTGAAAAGCTTCGTGAGCTTTATTAGATTGGGCATAAGATTGAGATTTGGTTGCGATTTTTAGCCGATATTGCATCAACCTGCTAGTTCATCGGTGTCTTCGTCGTATTCCTTGTTCTTGTTTTGGACGGAATTATGTCTATGTACGATTATCGCTGAGACTTCGTCTTTCTCCGGTATTTTATTGTCATGAACTTGTGAAATATTGTTAACAGATTTTCTTCCACAATTTCTTCTTTTTCCAGGTATTATTTGTTACGAGTCGGTTGCCAGTATCTCAGTTTATTAACTTCAGCGAATATAATCGATTAATCGTTTTCACTCGTTTAAGCCGACTAGTTATAAAAGGTTACTTCAGTAATTTCGTGGGGTCAGTGTAACCAGGCACCTCTTTGTGAAGTTAACTCTTTGTGCCGAGCCATAATTAGAGCCCCGGAACGAGGCGCCGAGGAAGTCGCCTTACGATAGAAAACCTTTTTCTTTAAACCGGATCCGGAACGATTTGGTACCCTGTCCGACTTTTTATTGCGGTTGATGACTGTTAGGGGTTTCTTTTCTTTTTGTTTGATCGTGTTGAAAGTGAACAGTTCTTGAGCGGTTTAAGATGAAACTTGATACAGAGATATTGTAATAGCTGACTCGGTTCACCCGCTATTTTAAACAACTTTGTTTGAGTTCAGGCTATAAGCTACTTCATAATAGCTTGTTCAAATCCCTTCAAACATTAAGAAGTGCAAATAGATATACCTACTCAGATTAAATTTTTGCATTTATTATGATCATCACCATATTTATACAGCCTATCATAGTGCTGCAGCCTATCCATCTGACGCCAAGCAACTAGTTCGCAACCTTGGCCGCCGTTTAAGGGAGAGAGGGCAGGACCCCCGTTCTGGCTGGTTCTTGGCTCAGCTGGTCTCCATAGCTATACAGCGCGGTAACGCGGCTAGCGTGTTGGGTACGTTTGGGCCGGGTGCTACGCGCGGGAGTTAATATTACAAGTTCCTACCTCTATGATTAAAACATTGATTAAAGGATCTGTTTTAATTTAATTTTAATTATTAATTTTGTGTAAATTTTGACTATTGTTTTTATTTGATAATTTTTTATTGTATTTATAGACATTATAATCAATTTCTAATCCATATATATATATATAGCCATATGCCTCTCCCAAGGCTCAGCCCAATCTTCAGCTATTTGCTTCCAACCACTTTCAGTTTTCCTGGGTATTTCATCACTCCGTCGAGTCTCAGGGCGTCCTACACTACGTTTGTTGTTTGTCTCCACTTTAGAACATTAAGCTTCTACCCCAGCGAATATCGGTTCTGCGATAGATATGACCAGCTTACTGCCACTGTATATCTTGATTATAGATTATACATAATTTGATAATTTGATTATAACTGTCATTTTTATGCCAGAAAAAAAATTAAAAAAATATTTTGGCCTGCATGGCATCAAATCAAGTATAGATAGTTATATCGATAAATAAGTGATATTATTATATTTAACACAAATGTAACAGCTGTTATTGATGCAATGGGAACGGTATTAAATGTGATATAATAAGTTTACGATGTCTCCATTAAGGACATGTTTTAGTACCTAGTGTAACTTTCATGTCCTAAGATGTAACAACTTAAGGGTGCTTTAAACAATTAGGCTCAATCTTATACAAGCATGGGCAAACTAGACCGTCATTACTTATCGTCAATTCAACTTTAGTTTGCCAAACACTCCTCAATTATAAGCAAATGAAGTTTACCATCATGGTCCAATGACGTCATTAAAAGGACCTTAGGCTTGGTAATATTCAGGAAAACTGTTATTATCACAGTCTCCCAGTGGTTTCATGTCGACATAAAATGAACCTTCCACCCGTATTTAGTCTAATAGGTCTCATTGAATCTAAATTGTTATTAAAACGATTTAGGTTTATGGGCTCTTATTATACTTTTATTTTGATCTAATTTTTATTTTAGAGTTCTTTTCGTTATTGCTTGCTCTTTTTACTTTCTGATTGGATTAGGAATGAAAGTGAAAACCGTATCAAAATACGTTCGGTTGTTTAGAAGAATAAAGCGCACAGAAATAGACACACGCAAAATGTCACTTCTTTTCATACTACAGCATACCCCATATATTTGATTGTTTATTGGACAGGTTAGCTATATTCGTTCCTTTATCTATGGGATGATGATATTGATGATGATGATGAGGTTGATAATATACACGCAGCGCTGCAGAAAAGGATCGAATAATTATGGTTAATATGTAAATTTACAATCAAAATTATGGGCGATTAACAATCGTCATCGTCGTCGTCAGCCACAAGATGTCTACTGCTGGACGAAGGCCTCCCAATAGAGGGGTGTTGCCATAATGCTCACCACCGTTAACCAAAAGGACGCTGCTGCCCGTCCTCCGGTGGGTCAGGTTGCAGTTTAAGGACATACCCAGGTCCGATTAACAATCACTGTACCGGTAAATGATGGCGATTTACGATCTACTTCGAATTGAATTGCAATTTACGTCGAAAAAAATATATTTTCAATAAAAACAACTTTGGTGCCATCGCTTGGCAACGCTGCGCAAGACCAGCCCTCTTTATCAAGTATTGAGTACTTAGTAAGTTCAAAAAAAGTATTTAAGTAAATATTCTATCAGCTATCTGGTTCCCATAATACAAGCTTTGCTTAGTTTCAGGATATATGGCGCTGTGTAAGAATGTCGACCCAATATTTATTTATTTTTATTTATTTTTAATGCGAACCCCTCGGGCACGTTTTTAAACCAGTTCTGGACGTAAAAACCTACAATAAAATATATAGACTTCAAGGTCAATCAAACATAATCCAAAGATAATTCCTAACTACAATTTTATACAGAGAAGAAAGCCTACTTAATCGGCAACAGATAAAACCAATTAGGAAAATTATATTCTAAAAATGTTGAAGGAAATCCTCCCTTCGTTACCTAATCAATTACTTGGACTTAAAGGATTAAGATCAAGATTAATCGTCAGTTCAGAAAATGGAGTGTTTGGAACAGTCAAAAACATTTGCACGAAAGAATTTGTGAAGGAAACTGACGCATGAAAGATGAATTGTAGCGCTACACATTTGTATAATGCAATGTTGT